>CM048746.1:20000-547500 GCA_026315105.1 Locusta migratoria
GGAATCTGATTTCTAGTCAGACGCCTTAACCACTCGGCCACGACTGCTGCCCTGCTGTGTGTACCTCAAAACGTTCAGATACTACGTGTTCAGAACAATATGTTGAAGTAAATGCGGAGAATGGCACGTTTCTACATACTGCTTCCTACGCTATTAGACGGCTTGACACGATAGTTTTAAAATCTTCGCTCGGACAGGGACTTGAACCCTGGACCCTTAGGTTAAAAGCCTAATGCTCTACCGACTGAGCTATCCGGGCTCCTGTGTCTTATCGCCGGAACAGCTGTGATACACTTGAACGTTTCGAATGCGTATGAATACTGCCATAATTGCAGTCTCGTGGCTCCCCTGGCGACTTCCACAGACTTCCCCCACTGACGCCACGCTGACGCTTGTCTGCTGCGTCTTAAGAGCTCGTCATATTTACCAAGTAGCTGCGAGATCTGGAAAGAACAAACGCTTCATTACAACGGAAATCGCACGTGAAGGAACGAGATGACACCCTTAAATGTAAGTAAATAGAAAACAACTGAGTGGCATTTATCCATAGCAATTCCTAGTGCACTCGGATGTTTCCAATGTTCTAAACGCAGCGACGGTTTGAGGACGTCACAGGCACCACGTGGCCTAGTGTGATGCTCTGCCGCACTCGTATAAGGGCGCTGTTGTACACTAGTTTGCCAAGTGAAGCAATAACAACAGTTAAGAACGTCCGTCACCATGTAAATAAACGCAAGTGAACACCAATCTTGTTCGAATTTGCTTTATGGCCTGTTCCCAGCCGTTTTCCCCATTTAACTATAGGTTACACAAATCTGCGAAAATTTCAGTTCATACTTACACAAAACGAACGCAGCCGGTAGGATTCGAACCTACGCTCCCAGAGGGAATCTGATTTCGAGTCAGACGCCTTAACCACTCGGCCACGACTGCCACTGCTCGTACGCCCTCCTTTCACATGAAACTGCTACCGTTTTGCTCAATACATTGTCACTTGGCTGATATCCCACGAGCGTCTCAAACAGTGCTGTCATCAATACTTGTCGAATCACTCCAGAGGAATCAAAATTTTCGCCCGAACAGGGACTTGAACCCTGGACCCTTAGGTTAAAAGCCTAATGCTCTACCGACTGAGCTATCCGGGCTCGAGGTGCGCCACTCGCCTTCCTTCAGAAACCGATGCGACACTGTGCCACAATTTGCTTACTACTGAACTAATGCGCAGCTCAGAAACAATTTTTTTAAAAAAATGTTAATATCAATGGACCGTATGTGTTGCACTTTAGAGTGCACAAGTAGACACGTCTTGCGCCACTACTTCGCTACTCCGAATTTCGCAAATGCCAGTTTATCGATGATTTTCTCGCTTGAGTGTACCATTAAAACTATTCCACAGTACCTTACTCAAAAATAGAACGCAGTCGGTAGGACTCGAACCTACGCTCCCAGAGGGAATCTGATTTCTAGTCAGACGCCTTAACCACTCGGCCACGACTGCTGCCCTGCTGTGTGTACCTCAAAACGTTCAGATACTACGTGTTCAGAACAATATGTTGAAGTAAATGCGGAGAATGGCACGTTTCTACATACTGCTTCCTACGCTATTAGACGGCTTGACACGATAGTTTTAAAATCTTCGCTCGGACAGGGACTTGAACCCTGGACCCTTAGGTTAAAAGCCTAATGCTCTACCGACTGAGCTATCCGGGCTCCTGTGTCTTATCGCCGGAACAGCTGTGATACACTTGAACGTTTCGAATGCGTATGAATACTGCCATAATTGCAGTCTCGTGGCTCCCCTGGCGACTTCCACAGACTTCCCCCACTGACGCCACGCTGACGCTTGTCTGCTGCGTCTTAAGAGCTCGTCATATTTACCAAGTAGCTGCGAGATCTGGAAAGAACAAACGCTTCATTACAACGGAAATCGCACGTGAAGGATCGAGATGACACCCTTAAATGTAAGTAAATAGAAAACAACTGAGTGGCATTTATCCATAGCAATTCCTAGTGCACTCGGATGTTTCCAATGTTCTAAACGCAGCGACGGTTTGAGGACGTCACAGGCACCACGTGGCCTAGTGTGATGCTCTGCCGCACTCGTATAAGGGCGCTGTTGTACACTAGTTTGCCAAGTGAAGCAATAACAACAGTTAAGAACGTCCGTCACCATGTAAATAAACGCAAGTGAACACCAATCTTGTTCGAATTTGCTTTATGGCCTGTTCCCAGCCGTTTTCCCCATTTAACTATAGGTTACACAAATCTGCGAAAATTTCAGTTCATACTTACACAAAACGAACGCAGCCGGTAGGATTCGAACCTACGCTCCCAGAGGGAATCTGATTTCGAGTCAGACGCCTTAACCACTCGGCCACGACTGCCACTGCTCGTACGCCCTCCTTTCACATGAAACTGCTACCGTTTTGCTCAATACATTGTCACTTGGCTGATATCCCACGAGCGTCTCAAACAGTGCTGTCATCAATACTTGTCGAATCACTCCAGAGGAATCAAAATTTTCGCCCGAACAGGGACTTGAACCCTGGACCCTTAGGTTAAAAGCCTAATGCTCTACCGACTGAGCTATCCGGGCTCGAGGTGCGCCACTCGCCTTCCTTCAGAAACCGATGCGACACTGTGCCACAATTTGCTTACTACTGAACTAATGCGCAGCTCAGAAACAATTTTTTTAAAAAAATGTTAATATCAATGGACCGTATGTGTTGCACTTTAGAGTGCACAAGTAGACACGTCTTGCGCCACTACTTCGCTACTCCGAATTTCGCAAATGCCAGTTTATCGATGATTTTCTCGCTTGAGTGTACCATTAAAACTATTCCACAGTACCTTACTCAAAAATAGAACGCAGTCGGTAGGACTCGAACCTACGCTCCCAGAGGGAATCTGATTTCTAGTCAGACGCCTTAACCACTCGGCCACGACTGCTGCCCTGCTGTGTGTACCTCAAAACGTTCAGATACTACGTGTTCAGAACAATATGTTGAAGTAAATGCGGAGAATGGCACGTTTCTACATACTGCTTCCTACGCTATTAGACGGCTTGACACGATAGTTTTAAAATCTTCGCTCGGACAGGGACTTGAACCCTGGACCCTTAGGTTAAAAGCCTAATGCTCTACCGACTGAGCTATCCGGGCTCCTGTGTCTTATCGCCGGAACAGCTGTGATACACTTGAACGTTTCGAATGCGTATGAATACTGCCATAATTGCAGTCTCGTGGCTCCCCTGGCGACTTCCACAGACTTCCCCCACTGACGCCACGCTGACGCTTGTCTGCTGCGTCTTAAGAGCTCGTCATATTTACCAAGTAGCTGCGAGATCTGGAAAGAACAAACGCTTCATTACAACGGAAATCGCACGTGAAGGATCGAGATGACACCCTTAAATGTAAGTAAATAGAAAACAACTGAGTGGCATTTATCCATAGCAATTCCTAGTGCACTCGGATGTTTCCAATGTTCTAAACGCAGCGACGGTTTGAGGACGTCACAGGCACCACGTGGCCTAGTGTGATGCTCTGCCGCACTCGTATAAGGGCGCTGTTGTACACTAGTTTGCCAAGTGAAGCAATAACAACAGTTAAGAACGTCCGTCACCATGTAAATAAACGCAAGTGAACACCAATCTTGTTCGAATTTGCTTTATGGCCTGTTCCCAGCCGTTTTCCCCATTTAACTATAGGTTACACAAATCTGCGAAAATTTCAGTTCATACTTACACAAAACGAACGCAGCCGGTAGGATTCGAACCTACGCTCCCAGAGTGAATCTGATTTCGAGTCAGACGCCTTAACCACTCGGCCACGACTGCCACTGCTCGTACGCCCTCCTTTCACATGAAACTGCTACCGTTTTGCTCAATACATTGTCACTTGGCTGATATCCCACGAGCGTCTCAAACAGTGCTGTCATCAATACTTGTCGAATCACTCCAGAGGAATCAAAATTTTCGCCCGAACAGGGACTTGAACCCTGGACCCTTAGGTTAAAAGCCTAATGCTCTACCGACTGAGCTATCCGGGCTCGAGGTGCGCCACTCGCCTTCCTTCAGAAACCGATGCGACACTGTGCCACAATTTGCTTACTACTGAACTAATGCGCAGCTCAGAAACAATTTTTTTAAAAAAATGTTAATATCAATGGACCGTATGTGTTGCACTTTAGAGTGCACAAGTAGACACGTCTTGCGCCACTACTTCGCTACTCCGAATTTCGCAAATGCCAGTTTATCGATGATTTTCTCGCTTGAGTGTACCATTAAAACTATTCCACAGTACCTTACTCAAAAATAGAACGCAGTCGGTAGGACTCGAACCTACGCTCCCAGAGGGAATCTGATTTCTAGTCAGACGCCTTAACCACTCGGCCACGACTGCTGCCCTGCTGTGTGTACCTCAAAACGTTCAGATACTACGTGTTCAGAACAATATGTTGAAGTAAATGCGGAGAATGGCACGTTTCTACATACTGCTTCCTACGCTATTAGACGGCTTGACACGATAGTTTTAAAATCTTCGCCCGGACAGGGACTTGAACCCTGGACCCTTAGGTTAAAAGCCTAATGCTCTACCGACTGAGCTATCCGGGCTCCTGTGTCTTATCGCCGGAACAGCTGTGATACACTTGAACGTTTCGAATGCGTATGAATACTGCCATAATTGCAGTCTCGTGGTTCCCCTGGCGACTTCCACAGACTTCCCCCACTGACGCCACGCTGACGCTTGTCTGCTGCGTCTTAAGAGCTCGTCATATTTACCAAGTAGCTGCGAGATCTGGAAAGAACAAACGCTTCATTACAACGGAAATCGCACGTGAAGGAACGAGATGACACCCTTAAATGTAAGTAAATAGAAAACAACTGAGTGGCATTTATCCATAGCAATTCCTAGTGCACTCGGATGTTTCCAATGTTCTAAACGCAGCGACGGTTTGAGGACGTCACAGGCACCACGTGGCCTAGTGTGATGCTCTGCCGCACTCGTATAAGGGCGCTGTTGTACACTAGTTTGCCAAGTGAAGCAATAACAACAGTTAAGAACGTCCGTCACCATGTAAATAAACGCAAGTGAACACCAATCTTGTTCGAATTTGCTTTATGGCCTGTTCCCAGCCGTTTTCCCCATTTAACTATAGGTTACACAAATCTGCGAAAATTTCAGTTCATACTTACACAAAACGAACGCAGCCGGTAGGATTCGAACCTACGCTCCCAGAGGGAATCTGATTTCGAGTCAGACGCCTTAACCACTCGGCCACGACTGCCACTGCTCGTACGCCCTCCTTTCACATGAAACTGCTACCGTTTTGCTCAATACATTGTCACTTGGCTGATATCCCACGAGCGTCTCAAACAGTGCTGTCATCAATACTTGTCGAATCACTCCAGAGGAATCAAAATTTTCGCCCGAACAGGGACTTGAACCCTGGACCCTTAGGTTAAAAGCCTAATGCTCTACCGACTGAGCTATCCGGGCTCGAGGTGCGCCACTCGCCTTCCTTCAGAAACCGATGCGACACTGTGCCACAATTTGCTTACTACTGAACTAATGCGCAGCTCAGAAACAATTTTTTTAAAAAAATGTTAATATCAATGGACCGTATGTGTTGCACTTTAGAGTGCACAAGTAGACACGTCTTGCGCCACTACTTCGCTACTCCGAATTTCGCAAATGCCAGTTTATCGATGATTTTCTCGCTTGAGTGTACCATTAAAACTATTCCACAGTACCTTACTCAAAAATAGAACGCAGTCGGTAGGACTCGAACCTACGCTCCCAGAGGGAATCTGATTTCTAGTCAGACGCCTTAACCACTCGGCCACGACTGCTGCCCTGCTGTGTGTACCTCAAAACGTTCAGATACTACGTGTTCAGAACAATATGTTGAAGTAAATGCGGAGAATGGCACGTTTCTACATACTGCTTCCTACGCTATTAGACGGCTTGACACGATAGTTTTAAAATCTTCGCTCGGACAGGGACTTGAACCCTGGACCCTTAGGTTAAAAGCCTAATGCTCTACCGACTGAGCTATCCGGGCTCCTGTGTCTTATCGCCGGAACAGCTGTGATACACTTGAACGTTTCGAATGCGTATGAATACTGCCATAATTGCAGTCTCGTGGCTCCCCTGGCGACTTCCACAGACTTCCCCCACTGACGCCACGCTGACGCTTGTCTGCTGCGTCTTAAGAGCTCGTCATATTTACCAAGTAGCTGCGAGATCTGGAAAGAACAAACGCTTCATTACAACGGAAATCGCACGTGAAGGAACGAGATGACACCCTTAAATGTAAGTAAATAGAAAACAACTGAGTGGCATTTATCCATAGCAATTCCTAGTGCACTCGGATGTTTCCAATGTTCTAAACGCAGCGACGGTTTGAGGACGTCACAGGCACCACGTGGCCTAGTGTGATGCTCTGCCGCACTCGTATAAGGGCGCTGTTGTACACTAGTTTGCCAAGTGAAGCAATAACAACAGTTAAGAACGTCCGTCACCATGTAAATAAACGCAAGTGAACACCAATCTTGTTCGAATTTGCTTTATGGCCTGTTCCCAGCCGTTTTCCCCATTTAACTATAGGTTACACAAATCTGCGAAAATTTCAGTTCATACTTACACAAAACGAACGCAGCCGGTAGGATTCGAACCTACGCTCCCAGAGGGAATCTGATTTCGAGTCAGACGCCTTAACCACTCGGCCACGACTGCCACTGCTCGTACGCCCTCCTTTCACATGAAACTGCTACCGTTTTGCTCAATACATTGTCACTTGGCTGATATCCCACGAGCGTCTCAAACAGTGCTGTCATCAATACTTGTCGAATCACTCCAGAGGAATCAAAATTTTCGCCCGAACAGGGACTTGAACCCTGGACCCTTAGGTTAAAAGCCTAATGCTCTACCGACTGAGCTATCCGGGCTCGAGGTGCGCCACTCGCCTTCCTTCAGAAACCGATGCGACACTGTGCCACAATTTGCTTACTACTGAACTAATGCGCAGCTCAGAAACAATTTTTTTAAAAAAATGTTAATATCAATGGACCGTATGTGTTGCACTTTAGAGTGCACAAGTAGACACGTCTTGCGCCACTACTTCGCTACTCCGAATTTCGCAAATGCCAGTTTATCGATGATTTTCTCGCTTGAGTGTACCATTAAAACTATTCCACAGTACCTTACTCAAAAATAGAACGCAGTCGGTAGGACTCGAACCTACGCTCCCAGAGGGAATCTGATTTCTAGTCAGACGCCTTAACCACTCGGCCACGACTGCTGCCCTGCTGTGTGTACCTCAAAACGTTCAGATACTACGTGTTCAGAACAATATGTTGAAGTAAATGCGGAGAATGGCACGTTTCTACATACTGCTTCCTACGCTATTAGACGGCTTGACACGATAGTTTTAAAATCTTCGCTCGGACAGGGACTTGAACCCTGGACCCTTAGGTTAAAAGCCTAATGCTCTACCGACTGAGCTATCCGGGCTCCTGTGTCTTATCGCCGGAACAGCTGTGATACACTTGAACGTTTCGAATGCGTATGAATACTGCCATAATTGCAGTCTCGTGGCTCCCCTGGCGACTTCCACAGACTTCCCCCACTGACGCCACGCTGACGCTTGTCTGCTGCGTCTTAAGAGCTCGTCATATTTACCAAGTAGCTGCGAGATCTGGAAAGAACAAACGCTTCATTACAACGGAAATCGCACGTGAAGGATCGAGATGACACCCTTAAATGTAAGTAAATAGAAAACAACTGAGTGGCATTTATCCATAGCAATTCCTAGTGCACTCGGATGTTTCCAATGTTCTAAACGCAGCGACGGTTTGAGGACGTCACAGGCACCACGTGGCCTAGTGTGATGCTCTGCCGCACTCGTATAAGGGCGCTGTTGTACACTAGTTTGCCAAGTGAAGCAATAACAACAGTTAAGAACGTCCGTCACCATGTAAATAAACGCAAGTGAACACCAATCTTGTTCGAATTTGCTTTATGGCCTGTTCCCAGCCGTTTTCCCCATTTAACTATAGGTTACACAAATCTGCGAAAATTTCAGTTCATACTTACACAAAACGAACGCAGCCGGTAGGATTCGAACCTACGCTCCCAGAGTGAATCTGATTTCGAGTCAGACGCCTTAACCACTCGGCCACGACTGCCACTGCTCGTACGCCCTCCTTTCACATGAAACTGCTACCGTTTTGCTCAATACATTGTCACTTGGCTGATATCCCACGAGCGTCTCAAACAGTGCTGTCATCAATACTTGTCGAATCACTCCAGAGGAATCAAAATTTTCGCCCGAACAGGGACTTGAACCCTGGACCCTTAGGTTAAAAGCCTAATGCTCTACCGACTGAGCTATCCGGGCTCGAGGTGCGCCACTCGCCTTCCTTCAGAAACCGATGCGACACTGTGCCACAATTTGCTTACTACTGAACTAATGCGCAGCTCAGAAACAATTTTTTTAAAAAAATGTTAATATCAATGGACCGTATGTGTTGCACTTTAGAGTGCACAAGTAGACACGTCTTGCGCCACTACTTCGCTACTCCGAATTTCGCAAATGCCAGTTTATCGATGATTTTCTCGCTTGAGTGTACCATTAAAACTATTCCACAGTACCTTACTCAAAAATAGAACGCAGTCGGTAGGACTCGAACCTACGCTCCCAGAGGGAATCTGATTTCTAGTCAGACGCCTTAACCACTCGGCCACGACTGCTGCCCTGCTGTGTGTACCTCAAAACGTTCAGATACTACGTGTTCAGAACAATATGTTGAAGTAAATGCGGAGAATGGCACGTTTCTACATACTGCTTCCTACGCTATTAGACGGCTTGACACGATAGTTTTAAAATCTTCGCCCGGACAGGGACTTGAACCCTGGACCCTTAGGTTAAAAGCCTAATGCTCTACCGACTGAGCTATCCGGGCTCCTGTGTCTTATCGCCGGAACAGCTGTGATACACTTGAACGTTTCGAATGCGTATGAATACTGCCATAATTGCAGTCTCGTGGTTCCCCTGGCGACTTCCACAGACTTCCCCCACTGACGCCACGCTGACGCTTGTCTGCTGCGTCTTAAGAGCTCGTCATATTTACCAAGTAGCTGCGAGATCTGGAAAGAACAAACGCTTCATTACAACGGAAATCGCACGTGAAGGAACGAGATGACACCCTTAAATGTAAGTAAATAGAAAACAACTGAGTGGCATTTATCCATAGCAATTCCTAGTGCACTCGGATGTTTCCAATGTTCTAAACGCAGCGACGGTTTGAGGACGTCACAGGCACCACGTGGCCTAGTGTGATGCTCTGCCGCACTCGTATAAGGGCGCTGTTGTACACTAGTTTGCCAAGTGAAGCAATAACAACAGTTAAGAACGTCCGTCACCATGTAAATAAACGCAAGTGAACACCAATCTTGTTCGAATTTGCTTTATGGCCTGTTCCCAGCCGTTTTCCCCATTTAACTATAGGTTACACAAATCTGCGAAAATTTCAGTTCATACTTACACAAAACGAACGCAGCCGGTAGGATTCGAACCTACGCTCCCAGAGGGAATCTGATTTCGAGTCAGACGCCTTAACCACTCGGCCACGACTGCCACTGCTCGTACGCCCTCCTTTCACATGAAACTGCTACCGTTTTGCTCAATACATTGTCACTTGGCTGATATCCCACGAGCGTCTCAAACAGTGCTGTCATCAATACTTGTCGAATCACTCCAGAGGAATCAAAATTTTCGCCCGAACAGGGACTTGAACCCTGGACCCTTAGGTTAAAAGCCTAATGCTCTACCGACTGAGCTATCCGGGCTCGAGGTGCGCCACTCGCCTTCCTTCAGAAACCGATGCGACACTGTGCCACAATTTGCTTACTACTGAACTAATGCGCAGCTCAGAAACAATTTTTTTAAAAAAATGTTAATATCAATGGACCGTATGTGTTGCACTTTAGAGTGCACAAGTAGACACGTCTTGCGCCACTACTTCGCTACTCCGAATTTCGCAAATGCCAGTTTATCGATGATTTTCTCGCTTGAGTGTACCATTAAAACTATTCCACAGTACCTTACTCAAAAATAGAACGCAGTCGGTAGGACTCGAACCTACGCTCCCAGAGGGAATCTGATTTCTAGTCAGACGCCTTAACCACTCGGCCACGACTGCTGCCCTGCTGTGTGTACCTCAAAACGTTCAGATACTACGTGTTCAGAACAATATGTTGAAGTAAATGCGGAGAATGGCACGTTTCTACATACTGCTTCCTACGCTATTAGACGGCTTGACACGATAGTTTTAAAATCTTCGCTCGGACAGGGACTTGAACCCTGGACCCTTAGGTTAAAAGCCTAATGCTCTACCGACTGAGCTATCCGGGCTCCTGTGTCTTATCGCCGGAACAGCTGTGATACACTTGAACGTTTCGAATGCGTATGAATACTGCCATAATTGCAGTCTCGTGGCTCCCCTGGCGACTTCCACAGACTTCCCCCACTGACGCCACGCTGACGCTTGTCTGCTGCGTCTTAAGAGCTCGTCATATTTACCAAGTAGCTGCGAGATCTGGAAAGAACAAACGCTTCATTACAACGGAAATCGCACGTGAAGGAACGAGATGACACCCTTAAATGTAAGTAAATAGAAAACAACTGAGTGGCATTTATCCATAGCAATTCCTAGTGCACTCGGATGTTTCCAATGTTCTAAACGCAGCGACGGTTTGAGGACGTCACAGGCACCACGTGGCCTAGTGTGATGCTCTGCCGCACTCGTATAAGGGCGCTGTTGTACACTAGTTTGCCAAGTGAAGCAATAACAACAGTTAAGAACGTCCGTCACCATGTAAATAAACGCAAGTGAACACCAATCTTGTTCGAATTTGCTTTATGGCCTGTTCCCAGCCGTTTTCCCCATTTAACTATAGGTTACACAAATCTGCGAAAATTTCAGTTCATACTTACACAAAACGAACGCAGCCGGTAGGATTCGAACCTACGCTCCCAGAGGGAATCTGATTTCGAGTCAGACGCCTTAACCACTCGGCCACGACTGCCACTGCTCGTACGCCCTCCTTTCACATGAAACTGCTACCGTTTTGCTCAATACATTGTCACTTGGCTGATATCCCACGAGCGTCTCAAACAGTGCTGTCATCAATACTTGTCGAATCACTCCAGAGGAATCAAAATTTTCGCCCGAACAGGGACTTGAACCCTGGACCCTTAGGTTAAAAGCCTAATGCTCTACCGACTGAGCTATCCGGGCTCGAGGTGCGCCACTCGCCTTCCTTCAGAAACCGATGCGACACTGTGCCACAATTTGCTTACTACTGAACTAATGCGCAGCTCAGAAACAATTTTTTTAAAAAAATGTTAATATCAATGGACCGTATGTGTTGCACTTTAGAGTGCACAAGTAGACACGTCTTGCGCCACTACTTCGCTACTCCGAATTTCGCAAATGCCAGTTTATCGATGATTTTCTCGCTTGAGTGTACCATTAAAACTATTCCACAGTACCTTACTCAAAAATAGAACGCAGTCGGTAGGACTCGAACCTACGCTCCCAGAGGGAATCTGATTTCTAGTCAGACGCCTTAACCACTCGGCCACGACTGCTGCCCTGCTGTGTGTACCTCAAAACGTTCAGATACTACGTGTTCAGAACAATATGTTGAAGTAAATGCGGAGAATGGCACGTTTCTACATACTGCTTCCTACGCTATTAGACGGCTTGACACGATAGTTTTAAAATCTTCGCTCGGACAGGGACTTGAACCCTGGACCCTTAGGTTAAAAGCCTAATGCTCTACCGACTGAGCTATCCGGGCTCCTGTGTCTTATCGCCGGAACAGCTGTGATACACTTGAACGTTTCGAATGCGTATGAATACTGCCATAATTGCAGTCTCGTGGCTCCCCTGGCGACTTCCACAGACTTCCCCCACTGACGCCACGCTGACGCTTGTCTGCTGCGTCTTAAGAGCTCGTCATATTTACCAAGTAGCTGCGAGATCTGGAAAGAACAAACGCTTCATTACAACGGAAATCGCACGTGAAGGATCGAGATGACACCCTTAAATGTAAGTAAATAGAAAACAACTGAGTGGCATTTATCCATAGCAATTCCTAGTGCACTCGGATGTTTCCAATGTTCTAAACGCAGCGACGGTTTGAGGACGTCACAGGCACCACGTGGCCTAGTGTGATGCTCTGCCGCACTCGTATAAGGGCGCTGTTGTACACTAGTTTGCCAAGTGAAGCAATAACAACAGTTAAGAACGTCCGTCACCATGTAAATAAACGCAAGTGAACACCAATCTTGTTCGAATTTGCTTTATGGCCTGTTCCCAGCCGTTTTCCCCATTTAACTATAGGTTACACAAATCTGCGAAAATTTCAGTTCATACTTACACAAAACGAACGCAGCCGGTAGGATTCGAACCTACGCTCCCAGAGGGAATCTGATTTCGAGTCAGACGCCTTAACCACTCGGCCACGACTGCCACTGCTCGTACGCCCTCCTTTCACATGAAACTGCTACCGTTTTGCTCAATACATTGTCACTTGGCTGATATCCCACGAGCGTCTCAAACAGTGCTGTCATCAATACTTGTCGAATCACTCCAGAGGAATCAAAATTTTCGCCCGAACAGGGACTTGAACCCTGGACCCTTAGGTTAAAAGCCTAATGCTCTACCGACTGAGCTATCCGGGCTCGAGGTGCGCCACTCGCCTTCCTTCAGAAACCGATGCGACACTGTGCCACAATTTGCTTACTACTGAACTAATGCGCAGCTCAGAAACAATTTTTTTAAAAAAATGTTAATATCAATGGACCGTATGTGTTGCACTTTAGAGTGCACAAGTAGACACGTCTTGCGCCACTACTTCGCTACTCCGAATTTCGCAAATGCCAGTTTATCGATGATTTTCTCGCTTGAGTGTACCATTAAAACTATTCCACAGTACCTTACTCAAAAATAGAACGCAGTCGGTAGGACTCGAACCTACGCTCCCAGAGGGAATCTGATTTCTAGTCAGACGCCTTAACCACTCGGCCACGACTGCTGCCCTGCTGTGTGTACCTCAAAACGTTCAGATACTACGTGTTCAGAACAATATGTTGAAGTAAATGCGGAGAATGGCACGTTTCTACATACTGCTTCCTACGCTATTAGACGGCTTGACACGATAGTTTTAAAATCTTCGCTCGGACAGGGACTTGAACCCTGGACCCTTAGGTTAAAAGCCTAATGCTCTACCGACTGAGCTATCCGGGCTCCTGTGTCTTATCGCCGGAACAGCTGTGATACACTTGAACGTTTCGAATGCGTATGAATACTGCCATAATTGCAGTCTCGTGGCTCCCCTGGCGACTTCCACAGACTTCCCCCACTGACGCCACGCTGACGCTTGTCTGCTGCGTCTTAAGAGCTCGTCATATTTACCAAGTAGCTGCGAGATCTGGAAAGAACAAACGCTTCATTACAACGGAAATCGCACGTGAAGGATCGAGATGACACCCTTAAATGTAAGTAAATAGAAAACAACTGAGTGGCATTTATCCATAGCAATTCCTAGTGCACTCGGATGTTTCCAATGTTCTAAACGCAGCGACGGTTTGAGGACGTCACAGGCACCACGTGGCCTAGTGTGATGCTCTGCCGCACTCGTCTAAGGGCGCTGTTGTACACTAGTTTGCCAAGTGAAGCAATAACAACAGTTAAGAACGTCCGTCACCATGTAAATAAACGCAAGTGAACACCAATCTTGTTCGAATTTGCTTTGTGGCCTGTTCCCAGCCGTTTTCCCCATTTAACTATAGGTTACACATATCTGCGAAAATTTCAGTTCATACTTACACAAAACGAACGCAGCCGGTAGGATTCGAACCTACGCTCCCAGAGGGAATCTGATTTCGAGTCAGACGCCTTAACCACTCGGCCACGACTGCCACTGCTCGTACGCCCTCCTTTCACATGAAACTGCTACCGTTTTGCTCAATACATTGTCACTTGGCTGATATCCCACGAGCGTCTCAAACAGTGCTGTCATCAATACTTGTCGAATCACTCCAGAGGAATCAAAATTTTCGCCCGAACAGGGACTTGAACCCTGGACCCTTAGGTTAAAAGCCTAATGCTCTACCGACTGAGCTATCCGGGCTCGAGGTGCGCCTCTCGCCTTCCTTCAGAAACCGATGCGACACTGTGCCACAATTTGCTTACTACTGAACTAATGCGCAGCTCAGAAACAATTTTTTTTAAAAAATGTTAATATCAGTGGACCGTATGTGTTGCACTTTAGAGTGCACAAGTAGACACGTCTTGCGCCACTATTTCGCTACTCCGAATTTCGCAAATGCCAGTTTATCGATGATTTTCTCGCTTGAGTGTACCATTAAAACTATTCCACAGTACCTTACTCAAAAATAGAACGCAGTCGGTAGGACTCGAACCTACGCTCCCAGAGGGAATCTGATTTCTAGTCAGCCGCCTTAACCACTCGGCCACGACTGCTGCCCTGCTGCGCGTTCCTCAAAACGTTCAGATGCTACGTGTTCAGAACATTACGTTGAAGTAAATCGGGAGAATAGCACGTTTCTACATACTGCTTCCTGCGGTATTAGACGGCTTGACACGATAGTTTTAAAATCTTCTCCCGGACAGGGACTTGAACCCTGGACCCTTAGGTTAAAAGCCTAATGCTCTACCGACTGAGCTATCCGGGCTCCTGTGTCTTATCGCCGGAACAGCTGTGATACACTTGAACGTTTCGAATGCGTATGAATACTGCCATAATTGCAGTCTCGTGGCTCCCCTGGCGACTTCCACAGACTTCCCCCACTGACGCCACGCTGACGCTTGTCTGCTGCGTCTTAAGAGCTCGTCATATTTACCAAGTAGCTGCGAGATCTGGAAAGAACAAACGCTTCATTACAACGGAAATCGCACGTGAAGGATCGAGATGACACCCTTAAATGTAAGTAAATAGAAAACAACTGAGTGGCATTTATCCATAGCAATTCCTAGTGCACTCGGATGTTTCCAATGTTCTAAACGCAGCGACGGTTTGAGGACGTCACAGGCACCACGTGGCCTAGTGTGATGCTCTGCCGCACTCGTCTAAGGGCGCTGTTGTACACTAGTTTGCCAAGTGAAGCAATAACAACAGTTAAGAACGTCCGTCACCATGTAAATAAACGCAAGTGAACACCAATCTTGTTCGAATTTGCTTTGTGGCCTGTTCCCAGCCGTTTTCCCCATTTAACTATAGGTTACACATATCTGCGAAAATTTCAGTTCATACTTACACAAAACGAACGCAGCCGGTAGGATTCGAACCTACGCTCCCAGAGGGAATCTGATTTCGAGTCAGACGCCTTAACCACTCGGCCACGACTGCCACTGCTCGTACGCCCTCCTTTCACATGAAACTGCTACCGTTTTGCTCAATACATTGTCACTTGGCTGATATCCCACGAGCGTCTCAAACAGTGCTGTCATCAATACTTGTCGAATCACTCCAGAGGAATCAAAATTTTCGCCCGAACAGGGACTTGAACCCTGGACCCTTAGGTTAAAAGCCTAATGCTCTACCGACTGAGCTATCCGGGCTCGAGGTGCGCCACTCGCCTTCCTTCACAAACCGATGCGACACTGTGCCACAATTTGCTTACTACTGAACTAATGCGCAGCTCAGAAACAATTTTTTTAAAAAAATTTTAATATCAATGGACCGTATGTGTTGCACTTTAGAGTGCACAAGTAGACACGTCTTGCGCCACTACTTCGCTACTATGAATTTCGCAAATGCCAGTTTATCGATGATTTTCTCGCTTGAGTGTACCATTAAAACTATTCCACAGTACCTTACTCAAAAATAGAACGCAGTCGGTAGGACTCGAACCTACGCTCCCAGAGGGAATCTGATTTCTAGTCAGACGCCTTAACCACTCGGCCACGACTGCTGCCCTGCTGCGCGTTCCTCAAAACGTTCAGATGCTACGTGTTCAGAACATTACGTTGAAGTAAATCGGGAGAATAGCACGTTTCTACATACTGCTTCCTGCGGTATTAGACGGCTTGACACGATAGTTTTAAAATCTTCGCCCGGACAGGGACTTGAACCCTGGACCCGTAGGTTAAAAGCCTAATGCTCTACCGACTGAGCTATGCGGGCTCCTGTGTTTTATCGCCGGAACAGCTGTGATACACTTGAACGTTTCGAATGCGTATGAATACTGCCATAATTGCAGTCTCGTGGCTCCCCTGGCGACTTCCACAGACTTCCCCCACTGACGCCACGCTGACGCTTGTCTGCTGCGTCTTAAGAGCTCGTCATATTTACCAAGTAGCTGCGAGATCTGGAAAGAACAAACGCTTCATTACAACGGAAATCGCACGTGAAGGATCGAGATGACACCCTTAAATGTAAGTAAATAGAAAACAACTGAGTGGCATTTATCCATAGCAATTCCTAGTGCACTCGGATGTTTCCAATGTTCTAAACGCAGCGACGGTTTGAGGACGTCACAGGCACCACGTGGCCTAGTGTGATGCTCTGCCGCACTCGTCTAAGGGCGCTGTTGTACACTAGTTTGCCAAGTGAAGCAATAACAACAGTTAAGAACGTCCGTCACCATGTAAATAAACGCAAGTGAACACCAATCTTGTTCGAATTTGCTTTGTGGCCTGTTCCCAGCCGTTTTCCCCATTTAACTATAGGTTACACATATCTGCGAAAATTTCAGTTCATACTTACACAAAACGAACGCAGCCGGTAGGATTCGAACCTACGCTCCCAGAGGGAATCTGATTTCGAGTCAGACGCCTTAACCACTCGGCCACGACTGCCACTGCTCGTACGCCCTCCTTTCACATGAAACTGCTACCGTTTTGCTCAATACATTGTCACTTGGCTGATATCCCACGAGCGTCTCAAACAGTGCTGTCATCAATACTTGTCGAATCACTCCAGAGGAATCAAAATTTTCTCCCGAACAGGGACTTGAACCCTGGACCCTTAGGTTAAAAGCCTAATGCTCTACCGACTGAGCTATCCGGGCTCGAGGTGCGCCACTCGCCTTCCTTCAGAAACCGATGCGACACTATGCCACAATTTGCTTACTACTGAACTAATGCGCAGCTCAGAAACAATTTTTTTAAAAAAATGTTAATATCAATGGACCGTATGTGTTGCACTTTAGAGTGCACAAGTAGACACGTCTTGCGCCACTACTTCGCTACTCCGAATTTCGCAAATGCCAGTTTATCGATGATTTTCTCGCTTGAGTGTACCATTAAAACTATTCCACAGTACCTTACTCAAAAATAGAACGCAGTCGGTAGGACTCGAACCTACGCTCCCAGAGGGAATCTGATTTCTAGTCAGACGCCTTAACCACTCGGCCACGACTGCTGCCCTGCTGCGCGTTCCTCAAAACGTTCAGATGCTACGTGTTCAGAACATTACGTTGAAGTAAATCGGGAGAATAGCACGTTTCTACATACTGCTTCCTGCGGTATTAGACGGCTTGACACGATAGTTTTAAAATCTTCGCCCGGACAGGGACTTGAACCCTGGACCCTTAGGTTAAAAGCCTAATGCTCTACCGACTGAGCTATCCGGGCTCCTGTGTCTTATCGCCGGAACAGCTGTGATACACTTGAACGTTTCGAATGCGTATGAATACTGCCATAATTGCAGTCTCGTGGCTCCCTGGCGACTTCCACAGACTTCCCCCACTGACGCCACGCTGACGCTTGTCTGCTGCGTCTTAAGAGCTCGTCATATTTACCAAGTAGCTGCGAGATCTGGAAAGAACAAACGCTTCATTACAACGGAAATCGCACGTGAAGGATCGAGATGACACCCTTAAATGTAAGTAAATAGAAAACAACTGAGTGGCATTTATCCATAGCAATTCCTAGTGCACTCGGATGTTTCCAATGTTCTAAACGCAGCGACGGTTTGAGGACGTCACAGGCACCACGTGGCCTAGTGTGATGCTCTGCCGCACTCGTCTAAGGGCGCTGTTGTACACTAGTTTGCCAAGTGAAGCAATAACAACAGTTAAGAACGTCCGTCACCATGTAAATAAACGCAAGTGAACACCAATCTTGTTCGAATTTGCTTTGTGGCCTGTTCCCAGCCGTTTTCCCCATTTAACTATAGGTTACACATATCTGCGAAAATTTCAGTTCATACTTACACAAAACGAACGCAGCCGGTAGGATTCGAACCTACGCTCCCAGAGGGAATCTGATTTCGAGTCAGACGCCTTAACCACTCGGCCACGACTGCCACTGCTCGTACGCCCTCCTTTCACATGAAACTGCTACCGTTTTGCTCAATACATTGTCACTTGGCTGATATCCCACGAGCGTCTCAAACAGTGCTGTCATCAATACTTGTCGAATCACTCCAGAGGAATCAAAATTTTCGCCCGAACAGGGACTTGAACCCTGGACCCTTAGGTTAAAAGCCTAATGCTCTACCGACTGAGCTATCCGGGCTCGAGGTGCGCCACTCGCCTTCCTTCAGAAACCGATGCGACACTGTGCCACAATTTGCTTACTACTGAACTAATGCGCAGCTCAGAAACAATTTTTTTAAAAAAATGTTAATATCAGTGGACCGTATGTGTTGCACTTTAGAGTGCACAAGTAGACACGTCTTGCGCCACTATTTCGCTACTCCGAATTTCGCAAATGCCAGTTTATCGATGATTTTCTCGCTTGAGTGTACCATTAAAACTATTCCACAGTACCTTACTCAAAAATAGAACGCAGTCGGTAGGACTCGAACCTACGCTCCCAGAGGGAATCTGATTTCTAGTCAGCCGCCTTAACCACTCGGCCACGACTGCTGCCCTGCTGCGCGTTCCTCAAAACGTTCAGATGCTACGTGTTCAGAACATTACGTTGAAGTAAATCGGGAGAATAGCACGTTTCTACATACTGCTTCCTGCGGTATTAGACGGCTTGACACGATAGTTTTAAAATCTTCGCCCGGACAGGGACTTGAACCCTGGACCCTTAGGTTAAAAGCCTAATGCTCTACCGACTGAGCTATGCGGGCTCCTGTGTTTTATCGCCGGAACAGCTGTGATACACTTGAACGTTTCGAATGCGTATGAATACTGCCATAATTGCAGTCTCGTGGCTCCCCTGGCGACTTCCACAGACTTCCCCCACTGACGCCACGCTGACGCTTGTCTGCTGCGTCTTAAGAGCTCGTCATATTTACCAAGTAGCTGCGAGATCTGGAAAGAACAAACGCTTCATTACAACGGAAATCGCACGTGAAGGATCGAGATGACACCCTTAAATGTAAGTAAATAGAAAACAACTGAGTGGCATTTATCCATAGCAATTCCTAGTGCACTCGGATGTTTCCAATGTTCTAAACGCAGCGACGGTTTGAGGACGTCACAGGCACCACGTGGCCTAGTGTGATGCTCTGCCGCACTCGTCTAAGGGCGCTGTTGTACACTAGTTTGCCAAGTGAAGCAATAACAACAGTTAAGAACGTCCGTCACCATGTAAATAAACGCAAGTGAACACCAATCTTGTTCGAATTTGCTTTGTGGCCTGTTCCCAGCCGTTTTCCCCATTTAACTATAGGTTACACATATCTGCGAAAATTTCAGTTCATACTTACACAAAACGAACGCAGCCGGTAGGATTCGAACCTACGCTCCCAGAGGGAATCTGATTTCGAGTCAGACGCCTTAACCACTCGGCCACGACTGCCACTGCTCGTACGCCCTCCTTTCACATGAAACTGCTACCGTTTTGCTCAATACATTGTCACTTGGCTGATATCCCACGAGCGTCTCAAACAGTGCTGTCATCAATACTTGTCGAATCACTCCAGAGGAATCAAAATTTTCGCCCGAACAGGGACTTGAACCCTGGACCCTTAGGTTAAAAGCCTAATGCTCTACCGACTGAGCTATCCGGGCTCGAGGTGCGCCACTCGCCTTCCTTCAGAAACCGATGCGACACTGTGCCACAATTTGCTTACTACTGAACTAATGCGCAGCTCAGAAACAATTTTTTTAAAAAAATGTTAATATCAGTGGACCGTATGTGTTGCACTTTAGAGTGCACAAGTAGACACGTCTTGCGCCACTATTTCGCTACTCCGAATTTCGCAAATGCCAGTTTATCGATGATTTTCTCGCTTGAGTGTACCATTAAAACTATTCCACAGTACCTTACTCAAAAATAGAACGCAGTCGGTAGGACTCGAACCTACGCTCCCAGAGGGAATCTGATTTCTAGTCAGCCGCCTTAACCACTCGGCCACGACTGCTGCCCTGCTGCGCGTTCCTCAAAACGTTCAGATGCTACGTGTTCAGAACATTACGTTGAAGTAAATCGGGAGAATAGCACGTTTCTACATACTGCTTCCTGCGGTATTAGACGGCTTGACACGATAGTTTTAAAATCTTCGCCCGGACAGGGACTTGAACCCTGGACCCTTAGGTTAAAAGCCTAATGCTCTACCGACTGAGCTATGCGGGCTCCTGTGTTTTATCGCCGGAACAGCTGTGATACACTTGAACGTTTCGAATGCGTATGAATACTGCCATAATTGCAGTCTCGTGGCTCCCCTGGCGACTTCCACAGACTTCCCCCACTGACGCCACGCTGACGCTTGTCTGCTGCGTCTTAAGAGCTCGTCATATTTACCAAGTAGCTGCGAGATCTGGAAAGAACAAACGCTTCATTACAACGGAAATCGCACGTGAAGGATCGAGATGACACCCTTAAATGTAAGTAAATAGAAAACAACTGAGTGGCATTTATCCATAGCAATTCCTAGTGCACTCGGATGTTTCCAATGTTCTAAACGCAGCGACGGTTTGAGGACGTCACAGGCACCACGTGGCCTAGTGTGATGCTCTGCCGCACTCGTCTAAGGGCGCTGTTGTACACTAGTTTGCCAAGTGAAGCAATAACAACAGTTAAGAACGTCCGTCACCATGTAAATAAACGCAAGTGAACACCAATCTTGTTCGAATTTGCTTTGTGGCCTGTTCCCAGCCGTTTTCCCCATTTAACTATAGGTTACACATATCTGCGAAAATTTCAGTTCATACTTACACAAAACGAACGCAGCCGGTAGGATTCGAACCTACGCTCCCAGAGGGAATCTGATTTCGAGTCAGACGCCTTAACCACTCGGCCACGACTGCCACTGCTCGTACGCCCTCCTTTCACATGAAACTGCTACCGTTTTGCTCAATACATTGTCACTTGGCTGATATCCCACGAGCGTCTCAAACAGTGCTGTCATCAATACTTGTCGAATCACTCCAGAGGAATCAAAATTTTCGCCCGAACAGGGACTTGAACCCTGGACCCTTAGGTTAAAAGCCTAATGCTCTACCGACTGAGCTATCCGGGCTCGAGGTGCGCCACTCGCCTTCCTTCAGAAACCGATGCGACACTGTGCCACAATTTGCTTACTACTGAACTAATGCGCAGCTCAGAAACAATTTTTTTAAAAAAATGTTAATATCAGTGGACCGTATGTGTTGCACTTTAGAGTGCACAAGTAGACACGTCTTGCGCCACTATTTCGCTACTCCGAATTTCGCAAATGCCAGTTTATCGATGATTTTCTCGCTTGAGTGTACCATTAAAACTATTCCACAGTACCTTACTCAAAAATAGAACGCAGTCGGTAGGACTCGAACCTACGCTCCCAGAGGGAATCTGATTTCTAGTCAGCCGCCTTAACCACTCGGCCACGACTGCTGCCCTGCTGCGCGTTCCTCAAAACGTTCAGATGCTACGTGTTCAGAACATTACGTTGAAGTAAATCGGGAGAATAGCACGTTTCTACATACTGCTTCCTGCGGTATTAGACGGCTTGACACGATAGTTTTAAAATCTTCGCCCGGACAGGGACTTGAACCCTGGACCCTTAGGTTAAAAGCCTAATGCTCTACCGACTGAGCTATCCGGGCTCCTGTGTCTTATCGCCGGAACAGCTGTGATACACTTGAACGTTTCGAATGCGTATGAATACTGCCATAATTGCAGTCTCGTGGCTCCCCTGGCGACTTCCACAGACTTCCCCCACTGACGCCACGCTGACGCTTGTCTGCTGCGTCTTAAGAGCTCGTCATATTTACCAAGTAGCTGCGAGATCTGGAAAGAACAAACGCTTCATTACAACGGAAATCGCACGTGAAGGATCGAGATGACACCCTTAAATGTAAGTAAATAGAAAACAACTGAGTGGCATTTATCCATAGCAATTCCTAGTGCACTCGGATGTTTCCAATGTTCTAAACGCAGCGACGGTTTGAGGACGTCACAGGCACCACGTGGCCTAGTGTGATGCTCTGCCGCACTCGTCTAAGGGCGCTGTTGTACACTAGTTTGCCAAGTGAAGCAATAACAACAGTTAAGAACGTCCGTCACCATGTAAATAAACGCAAGTGAACACCAATCTTGTTCGAATTTGCTTTGTGGCCTGTTCCCAGCCGTTTTCCCCATTTAACTATAGGTTACACATATCTGCGAAAATTTCAGTTCATACTTACACAAAACGAACGCAGCCGGTAGGATTCGAACCTACGCTCCCAGAGGGAATCTGATTTCGAGTCAGACGCCTTAACCACTCGGCCACGACTGCCACTGCTCGTACGCCCTCCTTTCACATGAAACTGCTACCGTTTTGCTCAATACATTGTCACTTGGCTGATATCCCACGAGCGTCTCAAACAGTGCTGTCATCAATACTTGTCGAATCACTCCAGAGGAATCAAAATTTTCGCCCGAACAGGGACTTGAACCCTGGACCCTTAGGTTAAAAGCCTAATGCTCTACCGACTGAGCTATCCGGGCTCGAGGTGCGCCACTCGCCTTCCTTCAGAAACCGATGCGACACTATGCCACAATTTGCTTACTACTGAACTAATGCGCAGCTCAGAAACAATTTTTTTAAAAAAATGTTAATATCAATGGACCGTATGTGTTGCACTTTAGAGTGCACAAGTAGACACGTCTTGCGCCACTACTTCGCTACTCCGAATTTCGCAAATGCCAGTTTATCGATGATTTTCTCGCTTGAGTGTACCATTAAAACTATTCCACAGTACCTTACTCAAAAATAGAACGCAGTCGGTAGGACTCGAACCTACGCTCCCAGAGGGAATCTGATTTCTAGTCAGACGCCTTAACCACTCGGCCACGACTGCTGCCCTGCTGCGCGTTCCTCAAAACGTTCAGATGCTACGTGTTCAGAACATTACGTTGAAGTAAATCGGGAGAATAGCACGTTTCTACATACTGCTTCCTGCGGTATTAGACGGCTTGACACGATAGTTTTAAAATCTTCGCCCGGACAGGGACTTGAACCCTGGACCCTTAGGTTAAAAGCCTAATGCTCTACCGACTGAGCTATCCGGGCTCCTGTGTCTTATCGCCGGAACAGCTGTGATACACTTGAACGTTTCGAATGCGTATGAATACTGCCATAATTGCAGTCTCGTGGCTCCCCTGGCGACTTCCACAGACTTCCCCCACTGACGCCACGCTGACGCTTGTCTGCTGCGTCTTAAGAGCTCGTCATATTTACCAAGTAGCTGCGAGATCTGGAAAGAACAAACGCTTCATTACAACGGAAATCGCACGTGAAGGATCGAGATGACACCCTTAAATGTAAGTAAATAGAAAACAACTGAGTGGCATTTATCCATAGCAATTCCTAGTGCACTCGGATGTTTCCAATGTTCTAAACGCAGCGACGGTTTGAGGACGTCACAGGCACCACGTGGCCTAGTGTGATGCTCTGCCGCACTCGTATAAGGGCGCTGTTGTACACTAGTTTGCCAAGTGAAGCAATAACAACAGTTAAGAACGTCCGTCACCATGTAAATAAACGCAAGTGAACACCAATCTTGTTCGAATTTGCTTTGTGGCCTGTTCCCAGCCGTTTTCCCCATTTAACTATAGGTTACACATATCTGCGAAAATTTCAGTTCATACTTACACAAAACGAACGCAGCCGGTAGGATTCGAACCTACGCTCCCAGAGGGAATCTGATTTCGAGTCAGACGCCTTAACCACTCGGCCACGACTGCCACTGCTCGTACGCCCTCCTTTCACATGAAACTGCTACCGTTTTGCTCAATACATTGTCACTTGGCTGATATCCCACGAGCGTCTCAAACAGTGCTGTCATCAATACTTGTCGAATCACTCCAGAGGAATCAAAATTTTCGCCCGAACAGGGACTTGAACCCTGGACCCTTAGGTTAAAAGCCTAATGCTCTACCGACTGAGCTATCCGGGCTCGAGGTGCGCCACTCGCCTTCCTTCAGAAACCGATGCGACACTATGCCACAATTTGCTTACTACTGAACTAATGCGCAGCTCAGAAACAATTTTTTTAAAAAAATTTTAATATCAATGGACCGTATGTGTTGCACTTTAGAGTGCACAAGTAGACACGTCTTGCGCCACTACTTCGCTACTCCGAATTTCGCAAATGCCAGTTTATCGATGATTTTCTCGCTTGAGTGTACCATTAAAACTATTCCACAGTACCTTACTCAAAAATAGAACGCAGTCGGTAGGACTCGAACCTACGCTCCCAGAGGGAATCTGATTTCTAGTCAGACGCCTTAACCACTCGGCCACGACTGCTGCCCTGCTGCGCGTTCCTCAAAACGTTCAGATGCTACGTGTTCAGAACATTACGTTGAAGTAAATCGGGAGAATAGCACGTTTCTACATACTGCTTCCTGCGGTATTAGACGGCTTGACACGATAGTTTTAAAATCTTCGCCCGGACAGGGACTTGAACCCTGGACCCTTAGGTTAAAAGCCTAATGCTCTACCGACTGAGCTATCCGGGCTCCTGTGTCTTATCGCCGGAACAGCTGTGATACACTTGAACGTTTCGAATGCGTATGAATACTGCCATAATTGCAGTCTCGTGGCTCCCCTGGCGACTTCCACAGACTTCCCCCACTGACGCCACGCTGACGCTTGTCTGCTGCGTCTTAAGAGCTCGTCATATTTACCAAGTAGCTGCGAGATCTGGAAAGAACAAACGCTTCATTACAACGGAAATCGCACGTGAAGGATCGAGATGACACCCTTAAATGTAAGTAAATAGAAAACAACTGAGTGGCATTTATCCATAGCAATTCCTAGTGCACTCGGATGTTTCCAATGTTCTAAACGCAGCGACGGTTTGAGGACGTCACAGGCACCACGTGGCCTAGTGTGATGCTCTGCCGCACTCGTCTAAGGGCGCTGTTGTACACTAGTTTGCCAAGTGAAGCAATAACAACAGTTAAGAACGTCCGTCACCATGTAAATAAACGCAAGTGAACACCAATCTTGTTCGAATTTGCTTTGTGGCCTGTTCCCAGCCGTTTTCCCCATTTAACTATAGGTTACACATATCTGCGAAAATTTCAGTTCATACTTACACAAAACGAACGCAGCCGGTAGGATTCGAACCTACGCTCCCAGAGGGAATCTGATTTCGAGTCAGACGCCTTAACCACTCGGCCACGACTGCCACTGCTCGTACGCCCTCCTTTCACATGAAACTGCTACCGTTTTGCTCAATACATTGTCACTTGGCTGATATCCCACGAGCGTCTCAAACAGTGCTGTCATCAATACTTGTCGAATCACTCCAGAGGAATCAAAATTTTCGCCCGAACAGGGACTTGAACCCTGGACCCTTAGGTTAAAAGCCTAATGCTCTACCGACTGAGCTATCCGGGCTCGAGGTGCGCCACTCGCCTTCCTTCAGAAACCGATGCGACACTATGCCACAATTTGCTTACTACTGAACTAATGCGCAGCTCAGAAACAATTTTTTTAAAAAAATTTTAATATCAATGGACCGTATGTGTTGCACTTTAGAGTGCACAAGTAGACACGTCTTGCGCCACTACTTCGCTACTCCGAATTTCGCAAATGCCAGTTTATCGATGATTTTCTCGCTTGAGTGTACCATTAAAACTATTCCACAGTACCTTACTCAAAAATAGAACGCAGTCGGTAGGACTCGAACCTACGCTCCCAGAGGGAATCTGATTTCTAGTCAGACGCCTTAACCACTCGGCCACGACTGCTGCCCTGCTGCGCGTTCCTCAAAACGTTCAGATGCTACGTGTTCAGAACATTACGTTGAAGTAAATCGGGAGAATAGCACGTTTCTACATACTGCTTCCTGCGGTATTAGACGGCTTGACACGATAGTTTTAAAATCTTCGCCCGGACAGGGACTTGAACCCTGGACCCTTAGGTTAAAAGCCTAATGCTCTACCGACTGAGCTATCCGGGCTCCTGTGTTTTATCGCCGGAACAGCTGTGATACACTTGAACGTTTCGAATGCGTATGAATACTGCCATAATTGCAGTCTCGTGGCTCCCCTGGCGACTTCCACAGACTTCCCCCACTGACGCCACGCTGACGCTTGTCTGCTGCGTCTTAAGAGCTCGTCATATTTACCAAGTAGCTGCGAGATCTGGAAAGAACAAACGCTTCATTACAACGGAAATCGCACGTGAAGGATCGAGATGACACCCTTAAATGTAAGTAAATAGAAAACAACTGAGTGGCATTTATCCATAGCAATTCCTAGTGCACTCGGATGTTTCCAATGTTCTAAACGCAGCGACGGTTTGAGGACGTCACAGGCACCACGTGGCCTAGTGTGATGCTCTGCCGCACTCGTCTAAGGGCGCTGTTGTACACTAGTTTGCCAAGTGAAGCAATAACAACAGTTAAGAACGTCCGTCACCATGTAAATAAACGCAAGTGAACACCAATCTTGTTCGAATTTGCTTTGTGGCCTGTTCCCAGCCGTTTTCCCCATTTAACTATAGGTTACACATATCTGCGAAAATTTCAGTTCATACTTACACAAAACGAACGCAGCCGGTAGGATTCGAACCTACGCTCCCAGAGGGAATCTGATTTCGAGTCAGACGCCTTAACCACTCGGCCACGACTGCCACTGCTCGTACGCCCTCCTTTCACATGAAACTGCTACCGTTTTGCTCAATACATTGTCACTTGGCTGATATCCCACGAGCGTCTCAAACAGTGCTGTCATCAATACTTGTCGAATCACTCCAGAGGAATCAAAATTTTCGCCCGAACAGGGACTTGAACCCTGGACCCTTAGGTTAAAAGCCTAATGCTCTACCGACTGAGCTATCCGGGCTCGAGGTGCGCCACTCGCCTTCCTTCAGAAACCGATGCGACACTGTGCCACAATTTGCTTACTACTGAACTAATGCGCAGCTCAGAAACAATTTTTTTAAAAAAATGTTAATATCAGTGGACCGTATGTGTTGCACTTTAGAGTGCACAAGTAGACACGTCTTGCGCCACTATTTCGCTACTCCGAATTTCGCAAATGCCAGTTTATCGATGATTTTCTCGCTTGAGTGTACCATTAAAACTATTCCACAGTACCTTACTCAAAAATAGAACGCAGTCGGTAGGACTCGAACCTACGCTCCCAGAGGGAATCTGATTTCTAGTCAGCCGCCTTAACCACTCGGCCACGACTGCTGCCCTGCTGCGCGTTCCTCAAAACGTTCAGATGCTACGTGTTCAGAACATTACGTTGAAGTAAATCGGGAGAATAGCACGTTTCTACATACTGCTTCCTGCGGTATTAGACGGCTTGACACGATAGTTTTAAAATCTTCGCCCGGACAGGGACTTGAACCCTGGACCCTTAGGTTAAAAGCCTAATGCTCTACCGACTGAGCTATCCGGGCTCCTGTGTCTTATCGCCGGAACAGCTGTGATACACTTGAACGTTTCGAATGCGTATGAATACTGCCATAATTGCAGTCTCGTGGCTCCCCTGGCGACTTCCACAGACTTCCCCCACTGACGCCACGCTGACGCTTGTCTGCTGCGTCTTAAGAGCTCGTCATATTTACCAAGTAGCTGCGAGATCTGGAAAGAACAAACGCTTCATTACAACGGAAATCGCACGTGAAGGATCGAGATGACACCCTTAAATGTAAGTAAATAGAAAACAACTGAGTGGCATTTATCCATAGCAATTCCTAGTGCACTCGGATGTTTCCAATGTTCTAAACGCAGCGACGGTTTGAGGACGTCACAGGCACCACGTGGCCTAGTGTGATGCTCTGCCGCACTCGTCTAAGGGCGCTGTTGTACACTAGTTTGCCAAGTGAAGCAATAACAACAGTTAAGAACGTCCGTCACCATGTAAATAAACGCAAGTGAACACCAATCTTGTTCGAATTTGCTTTGTGGCCTGTTCCCAGCCGTTTTCCCCCATTTAACTATAGGTTACACATATCTGCGAAAATTTCAGTTCATACTTACACAAAACGAACGCAGCCGGTAGGATTCGAACCTACGCTCCCAGAGGGAATCTGATTTCGAGTCAGACGCCTTAACCACTCGGCCACGACTGCCACTGCTCGTACGCCCTCCTTTCACATGAAACTGCTACCGTTTTGCTCAATACATTGTCACTTGGCTGATATCCCACGAGCGTCTCAAACAGTGCTGTCATCAATACTTGTCGAATCACTCCAGAGGAATCAAAATTTTCGCCCGAACAGGGACTTGAACCCTGGACCCTTAGGTTAAAAGCCTAATGCTCTACCGACTGAGCTATCCGGGCTCGAGGTGCGCCACTCGCCTTCCTTCAGAAACCGATGCGACACTATGCCACAATTTGCTTACTACTGAACTAATGCGCAGCTCAGAAACAATTTTTTTAAAAAAATGTTAATATCAATGGACCGTATGTGTTGCACTTTAGAGTGCACAAGTAGACACGTCTTGCGCCACTACTTCGCTACTCCGAATTTCGCAAATGCCAGTTTATCGATGATTTTCTCGCTTGAGTGTACCATTAAAACTATTCCACAGTACCTTACTCAAAAATAGAACGCAGTCGGTAGGACTCGAACCTACGCTCCCAGAGGGAATCTGATTTCTAGTCAGACGCCTTAACCACTCGGCCACGACTGCTGCCCTGCTGCGCGTTCCTCAAAACGTTCAGATGCTACGTGTTCAGAACATTACGTTGAAGTAAATCGGGAGAATAGCACGTTTCTACATACTGCTTCCTGCGGTATTAGACGGCTTGACACGATAGTTTTAAAATCTTCGCCCGGACAGGGACTTGAACCCTGGACCCTTAGGTTAAAAGCCTAATGCTCTACCGACTGAGCTATCCGGGCTCCTGTGTCTTATCGCCGGAACAGCTGTGATACACTTGAACGTTTCGAATGCGTATGAATACTGCCATAATTGCAGTCTCGTGGCTCCCCTGGCGACTTCCACAGACTTCCCCCACTGACGCCACGCTGACGCTTGTCTGCTGCGTCTTAAGAGCTCGTCATATTTACCAAGTAGCTGCGAGATCTGGAAAGAACAAACGCTTCATTACAACGGAAATCGCACGTGAAGGATCGAGATGACACCCTTAAATGTAAGTAAATAGAAAACAACTGAGTGGCATTTATCCATAGCAATTCCTAGTGCACTCGGATGTTTCCAATGTTCTAAACGCAGCGACGGTTTGAGGACGTCACAGGCACCACGTGGCCTAGTGTGATGCTCTGCCGCACTCGTATAAGGGCGCTGTTGTACACTAGTTTGCCAAGTGAAGCAATAACAACAGTTAAGAACGTCCGTCACCATGTAAATAAACGCAAGTGAACACCAATCTTGTTCGAATTTGCTTTGTGGCCTGTTCCCAGCCGTTTTCCCCATTTAACTATAGGTTACACATATCTGCGAAAATTTCAGTTCATACTTACACAAAACGAACGCAGCCGGTAGGATTCGAACCTACGCTCCCAGAGGGAATCTGATTTCGAGTCAGACGCCTTAACCACTCGGCCACGACTGCCACTGCTCGTACGCCCTCCTTTCACATGAAACTGCTACCGTTTTGCTCAATACATTGTCACTTGGCTGATATCCCACGAGCGTCTCAAACAGTGCTGTCATCAATACTTGTCGAATCACTCCAGAGGAATCAAAATTTTCGCCCGAACAGGGACTTGAACCCTGGACCCTTAGGTTAAAAGCCTAATGCTCTACCGACTGAGCTATCCGGGCTCGAGGTGCGCCACTCGCCTTCCTTCAGAAACCGATGCGACACTATGCCACAATTTGCTTACTACTGAACTAATGCGCAGCTCAGAAACAATTTTTTTAAAAAAATTTTAATATCAATGGACCGTATGTGTTGCACTTTAGAGTGCACAAGTAGACACGTCTTGCGCCACTACTTCGCTACTCCGAATTTCGCAAATGCCAGTTTATCGATGATTTTCTCGCTTGAGTGTACCATTAAAACTATTCCACAGTACCTTACTCAAAAATAGAACGCAGTCGGTAGGACTCGAACCTACGCTCCCAGAGGGAATCTGATTTCTAGTCAGACGCCTTAACCACTCGGCCACGACTGCTGCCCTGCTGCGCGTTCCTCAAAACGTTCAGATGCTACGTGTTCAGAACATTACGTTGAAGTAAATCGGGAGAATAGCACGTTTCTACATACTGCTTCCTGCGGTATTAGACGGCTTGACACGATAGTTTTAAAATCTTCGCCCGGACAGGGACTTGAACCCTGGACCCTTAGGTTAAAAGCCTAATGCTCTACCGACTGAGCTATCCGGGCTCCTGTGTCTTATCGCCGGAACAGCTGTGATACACTTGAACGTTTCGAATGCGTATGAATACTGCCATAATTGCAGTCTCGTGGCTCCCCTGGCGACTTCCACAGACTTCCCCCACTGACGCCACGCTGACGCTTGTCTGCTGCGTCTTAAGAGCTCGTCATATTTACCAAGTAGCTGCGAGATCTGGAAAGAACAAACGCTTCATTACAACGGAAATCGCACGTGAAGGATCGAGATGACACCCTTAAATGTAAGTAAATAGAAAACAACTGAGTGGCATTTATCCATAGCAATTCCTAGTGCACTCGGATGTTTCCAATGTTCTAAACGCAGCGACGGTTTGAGGACGTCACAGGCACCACGTGGCCTAGTGTGATGCTCTGCCGCACTCGTCTAAGGGCGCTGTTGTACACTAGTTTGCCAAGTGAAGCAATAACAACAGTTAAGAACGTCCGTCACCATGTAAATAAACGCAAGTGAACACCAATCTTGTTCGAATTTGCTTTGTGGCCTGTTCCCAGCCGTTTTCCCCATTTAACTATAGGTTACACATATCTGCGAAAATTTCAGTTCATACTTACACAAAACGAACGCAGCCGGTAGGATTCGAACCTACGCTCCCAGAGGGAATCTGATTTCGAGTCAGACGCCTTAACCACTCGGCCACGACTGCCACTGCTCGTACGCCCTCCTTTCACATGAAACTGCTACCGTTTTGCTCAATACATTGTCACTTGGCTGATATCCCACGAGCGTCTCAAACAGTGCTGTCATCAATACTTGTCGAATCACTCCAGAGGAATCAAAATTTTCGCCCGAACAGGGACTTGAACCCTGGACCCTTAGGTTAAAAGCCTAATGCTCTACCGACTGAGCTATCCGGGCTCGAGGTGCGCCACTCGCCTTCCTTCAGAAACCGATGCGACACTATGCCACAATTTGCTTACTACTGAACTAATGCGCAGCTCAGAAACAATTTTTTTAAAAAAATTTTAATATCAATGGACCGTATGTGTTGCACTTTAGAGTGCACAAGTAGACACGTCTTGCGCCACTACTTCGCTACTCCGAATTTCGCAAATGCCAGTTTATCGATGATTTTCTCGCTTGAGTGTACCATTAAAACTATTCCACAGTACCTTACTCAAAAATAGAACGCAGTCGGTAGGACTCGAACCTACGCTCCCAGAGGGAATCTGATTTCTAGTCAGACGCCTTAACCACTCGGCCACGACTGCTGCCCTGCTGCGCGTTCCTCAAAACGTTCAGATGCTACGTGTTCAGAACATTACGTTGAAGTAAATCGGGAGAATAGCACGTTTCTACATACTGCTTCCTGCGGTATTAGACGGCTTGACACGATAGTTTTAAAATCTTCGCCCGGACAGGGACTTGAACCCTGGACCCTTAGGTTAAAAGCCTAATGCTCTACCGACTGAGCTATCCGGGCTCCTGTGTCTTATCGCCGGAACAGCTGTGATACACTTGAACGTTTCGAATGCGTATGAATACTGCCATAATTGCAGTCTCGTGGCTCCCCTGGCGACTTCCACAGACTTCCCCCACTGACGCCACGCTGACGCTTGTCTGCTGCGTCTTAAGAGCTCGTCATATTTACCAAGTAGCTGCGAGATCTGGAAAGAACAAACGCTTCATTACAACGGAAATCGCACGTGAAGGATCGAGATGACACCCTTAAATGTAAGTAAATAGAAAACAACTGAGTGGCATTTATCCATAGCAATTCCTAGTGCACTCGGATGTTTCCAATGTTCTAAACGCAGCGACGGTTTGAGGACGTCACAGGCACCACGTGGCCTAGTGTGATGCTCTGCCGCACTCGTCTAAGGGCGCTGTTGTACACTAGTTTGCCAAGTGAAGCAATAACAACAGTTAAGAACGTCCGTCACCATGTAAATAAACGCAAGTGAACACCAATCTTGTTCGAATTTGCTTTGTGGCCTGTTCCCAGCCGTTTTCCCCATTTAACTATAGGTTACACATATCTGCGAAAATTTCAGTTCATACTTACACAAAACGAACGCAGCCGGTAGGATTCGAACCTACGCTCCCAGAGGGAATCTGATTTCGAGTCAGACGCCTTAACCACTCGGCCACGACTGCCACTGCTCGTACGCCCTCCTTTCACATGAAACTGCTACCGTTTTGCTCAATACATTGTCACTTGGCTGATATCCCACGAGCGTCTCAAACAGTGCTGTCATCAATACTTGTCGAATCACTCCAGAGGAATCAAAATTTTCGCCCGAACAGGGACTTGAACCCTGGACCCTTAGGTTAAAAGCCTAATGCTCTACCGACTGAGCTATCCGGGCTCGAGGTGCGCCACTCGCCTTCCTTCAGAAACCGATGCGACACTGTGCCACAATTTGCTTACTACTGAACTAATGCGCAGCTCAGAAACAATTTTTTTAAAAAAATGTTAATATCAGTGGACCGTATGTGTTGCACTTTAGAGTGCACAAGTAGACACGTCTTGCGCCACTATTTCGCTACTCCGAATTTCGCAAATGCCAGTTTATCGATGATTTTCTCGCTTGAGTGTACCATTAAAACTATTCCACAGTACCTTACTCAAAAATAGAACGCAGTCGGTAGGACTCGAACCTACGCTCCCAGAGGGAATCTGATTTCTAGTCAGACGCCTTAACCACTCGGCCACGACTGCTGCCCTGCTGCGCGTTCCTCAAAACGTTCAGATGCTACGTGTTCAGAACATTACGTTGAAGTAAATCGGGAGAATAGCACGTTTCTACATACTGCTTCCTGCGGTATTAGACGGCTTGACACGATAGTTTTAAAATCTTCGCCCGGACAGGGACTTGAACCCTGGACCCTTAGGTTAAAAGCCTAATGCTCTACCGACTGAGCTATCCGGGCTCCTGTGTCTTATCGCCGGAGCAGCTGTGATACACTTGAACGTTTCGAATGCGTATGAATACTGCCATAATTGCAGTCTCGTGGCTCCCCTGGCGACTTCCACAGACTTCCCCCACTGACGCCACGCTGACGCTTGTCTGCTGCGTCTTAAGAGCTCGTCATATTTACCAAGTAGCTGCGAGATCTGGAAAGAACAAACGCTTCATTACAACGGAAATCGCACGTGAAGGATCGAGATGACACCCTTAAATGTAAGTAAATAGAAAACAACTGAGTGGCATTTATCCATAGCAATTCCTAGTGCACTCGGATGTTTCCAATGTTCTAAACGCAGCGACGGTTTGAGGACGTCACAGGCACCACGTGGCCTAGTGTGATGCTCTGCCGCACTCGTCTAAGGGCGCTGTTGTACACTAGTTTGCCAAGTGAAGCAATAACAACAGTTAAGAACGTCCGTCACCATGTAAATAAACGCAAGTGAACACCAATCTTGTTCGAATTTGCTTTGTGGCCTGTTCCCAGCCGTTTTCCCCATTTAACTATAGGTTACACATATCTGCGAAAATTTCAGTTCATACTTACACAAAACGAACGCAGCCGGTAGGATTCGAACCTACGCTCCCAGAGGGAATCTGATTTCGAGTCAGACGCCTTAACCACTCGGCCACGACTGCCACTGCTCGTACGCCCTCCTTTCACATGAAACTGCTACCGTTTTGCTCAATACATTGTCACTTGGCTGATATCCCACGAGCGTCTCAAACAGTGCTGTCATCAATACTTGTCGAATCACTCCAGAGGAATCAAAATTTTCGCCCGAACAGGGACTTGAACCCTGGACCCTTAGGTTAAAAGCCTAATGCTCTACCGACTGAGCTATCCGGGCTCGAGGTGCGCCACTCGCCTTCCTTCAGAAACCGATGCGACACTGTGCCACAATTTGCTTACTACTGAACTAATGCGCAGCTCAGAAACAATTTTTTTAAAAAAATGTTAATATCAGTGGACCGTATGTGTTGCACTTTAGAGTGCACAAGTAGACACGTCTTGCGCCACTATTTCGCTACTCCGAATTTCGCAAATGCCAGTTTATCGATGATTTTCTCGCTTGAGTGTACCATTAAAACTATTCCACAGTACCTTACTCAAAAATAGAACGCAGTCGGTAGGACTCGAACCTACGCTCCCAGAGGGAATCTGATTTCTAGTCAGCCGCCTTAACCACTCGGCCACGACTGCTGCCCTGCTGCGCGTTCCTCAAAACGTTCAGATGCTACGTGTTCAGAACATTACGTTGAAGTAAATCGGGAGAATAGCACGTTTCTACATACTGCTTCCTGCGGTATTAGACGGCTTGACACGATAGTTTTAAAATCTTCGCCCGGACAGGGACTTGAACCCTGGACCCTTAGGTTAAAAGCCTAATGCTCTACCGACTGAGCTATGCGGGCTCCTGTGTTTTATCGCCGGAACAGCTGTGATACACTTGAACGTTTCGAATGCGTATGAATACTGCCATAATTGCAGTCTCGTGGCTCCCCTGGCGACTTCCACAGACTTCCCCCACTGACGCCACGCTGACGCTTGTCTGCTGCGTCTTAAGAGCTCGTCATATTTACCAAGTAGCTGCGAGATCTGGAAAGAACAAACGCTTCATTACAACGGAAATCGCACGTGAAGGATCGAGATGACACCCTTAAATGTAAGTAAATAGAAAACAACTGAGTGGCATTTATCCATAGCAATACCTAGTGCACTCGGATGTTTCCAATGTTCTAAACGCAGCGACGGTTTGAGGACGTCACAGGCACCACGTGGCCTAGTGTGATGCTCTGCCGCACTCGTCTAAGGGCGCTGTTGTACACTAGTTTGCCAAGTGAAGCAATAACAACAGTTAAGAACGTCCGTCACCATGTAAATAAACGCAAGTGAACACCAATCTTGTTCGAATTTGCTTTGTGGCCTGTTCCCAGCCGTTTTCCCCATTTAACTATAGGTTACACATATCTGCGAAAATTTCAGTTCATACTTACACAAAACGAACGCAGCCGGTAGGATTCGAACCTACGCTCCCAGAGGGAATCTGATTTCGAGTCAGACGCCTTAACCACTCGGCCACGACTGCCACTGCTCGTACGCCCTCCTTTCACATGAAACTGCTACCGGTTTGCTCAATACATTGTCACTTGGCTGATATCCCACGAGCGTCTCAAACAGTGCTGTCATCAATACTTGTCGAATCACTCCAGAGGAATCAAAATTTTCGCCCGAACAGGGACTTGAACCCTGGACCCTTAGGTTAAAAGCATAATGCTCTACCGACTGAGCTATCCGGGCTCGAGGTGCGCCACTCGCCTTCCTTCAGAAACCGATGCGACACTGTGCCACAATTTGCTTACTACTGAACTAATGCGCAGCTCAGAAACAATTTTTTTAAAAAAATGTTAATATCAGTGGACCGTATGTGTTGCACTTTAGAGTGCACAAGTAGACACGTCTTGCGCCACTATTTCGCTACTCCGAATTTCGCAAATGCCAGTTTATCGATGATTTTCTCGCTTGAGTGTACCATTAAAACTATTCCACAGTACCTTACTCAAAAGTAGAACGCAGTCGGTAGGACTCGAACCTACGCTCCCAGAGGGAATCTGATTTCTAGTCAGCCGCCTTAACCACTCGGCCACGACTGCTGCCCTGCTGCGCGTTCCTCAAAACGTTCAGATGCTACGTGTTCAGAACATTACGTTGAAGTAAATCGGGAGAATAGCACGTTTCTACATACTGCTTCCTGCGGTATTAGACGGCTTGACACGATAGTTTTAAAATCTTCGCCCGGACAGGGACTTGAACCCTGGACCCTTAGGTTAAAAGCCTAATGCTCTACCGACTGAGCTATCCGGGCTCCTGTGTCTTATCGCCGGAACAGCTGTGATACACTTGAACGTTTCGAATGCGTATGAATACTGCCATAATTGCAGTCTCGTGGCTCCCCTGGCGACTTCCACAGACTTCCCCCACTGACGCCACGCTGACGCTTGTCTGCTGCGTCTTAAGAGCTCGTCATATTTACCAAGTAGCTGCGAGATCTGGAAAGAACAAACGCTTCATTACAACGGAAATCGCACGTGAAGGATCGAGATGACACCCTTAAATGTAAGTAAATAGAAAACAACTGAGTGGCATTTATCCATAGCAATTCCTAGTGCACTCGGATGTTTCCAATGTTCTAAACGCAGCGACGGTTTGAGGACGTCACAGGCACCACGTGGCCTAGTGTGATGCTCTGCCGCACTCGTCTAAGGGCGCTGTTGTACACTAGTTTGCCAAGTGAAGCAATAACAACAGTTAAGAACGTCCGTCACCATGTAAATAAACGCAAGTGAACACCAATCTTGTTCGAATTTGCTTTGTGGCCTGTTCCCAGCCGTTTTCCCCATTTAACTATAGGTTACACATATCTGCGAAAATTTCAGTTCATACTTACACAAAACGAACGCAGCCGGTAGGATTCGAACCTACGCTCCCAGAGGGAATCTGATTTCGAGTCAGACGCCTTAACCACTCGGCCACGACTGCCACTGCTCGTACGCCCTCCTTTCACATGAAACTGCTACCGTTTTGCTCAATACATTGTCACTTGGCTGATATCCCACGAGCGTCTCAAACAGTGCTGTCATCAATACTTGTCGAATCACTCCAGAGGAATCAAAATTTTCGCCCGAACAGGGACTTGAACCCTGGACCCTTAGGTTAAAAGCCTAATGCTCTACCGACTGAGCTATCCGGGCTCGAGGTGCGCCACTCGCCTTCCTTCAGAAACCGATGCGACACTGTGCCACAATTTGCTTACTACTGAACTAATGCGCAGCTCAGAAACAATTTTTTTAAAAAAATGTTAATATCAGTGGACCGTATGTGTTGCACTTTAGAGTGCACAAGTAGACACGTCTTGCGCCACTATTTCGCTACTCCGAATTTCGCAAATGCCAGTTTATCGATGATTTTCTCGCTTGAGTGTACCATTAAAACTATTCCACAGTACCTTACTCAAAAATAGAACGCAGTCGGTAGGACTCGAACCTACGCTCCCAGAGGGAATCTGATTTCTAGTCAGCCGCCTTAACCACTCGGCCACGACTGCTGCCCTGCTGCGCGTTCCTCAAAACGTTCAGATGCTACGTGTTCAGAACATTACGTTGAAGTAAATCGGGAGAATAGCACGTTTCTACATACTGCTTCCTGCGGTATTAGACGGCTTGACACGATAGTTTTAAAATCTTCGCCCGGACAGGGACTTGAACCCTGGACCCTTAGGTTAAAAGCCTAATGCTCTACCGACTGAGCTATCCGGGCTCCTGTGTCTTATCGCCGGAACAGCTGTGATACACTTGAACGTTTCGAATGCGTATGAATACTGCCATAATTGCAGTCTCGTGGCTCCCCTGGCGACTTCCACAGACTTCCCCCACTGACGCCACGCTGACGCTTGTCTGCTGCGTCTTAAGAGCTCGTCATATTTACCAAGTAGCTGCGAGATCTGGAAAGAACAAACGCTTCATTACAACGGAAATCGCACGTGAAGGATCGAGATGACACCCTTAAATGTAAGTAAATAGAAAACAACTGAGTGGCATTTATCCATAGCAATTCCTAGTGCACTCGGATGTTTCCAATGTTCTAAACGCAGCGACGGTTTGAGGACGTCACAGGCACCACGTGGCCTAGTGTGATGCTCTGCCGCACTCGTCTAAGGGCGCTGTTGTACACTAGTTTGCCAAGTGAAGCAATAACAACAGTTAAGAACGTCCGTCACCATGTAAATAAACGCAAGTGAACACCAATCTTGTTCGAATTTGCTTTGTGGCCTGTTCCCAGCCGTTTTCCCCATTTAACTATAGGTTACACATATCTGCGAAAATTTCAGTTCATACTTACACAAAACGAACGCAGCCGGTAGGATTCGAACCTACGCTCCCAGAGGGAATCTGATTTCGAGTCAGACGCCTTAACCACTCGGCCACGACTGCCACTGCTCGTACGCCCTCCTTTCACATGAAACTGCTACCGTTTTGCTCAATACATTGTCACTTGGCTGATATCCCACGAGCGTCTCAAACAGTGCTGTCATCAATACTTGTCGAATCACTCCAGAGGAATCAAAATTTTCGCCCGAACAGGGACTTGAACCCTGGACCCTTAGGTTAAAAGCCTAATGCTCTACCGACTGAGCTATCCGGGCTCGAGGTGCGCCACTCGCCTTCCTTCAGAAACCGATGCGACACTGGGCCACAATTTGCTTACTACTGAACTAATGCGCAGCTCAGAAACAATTTTTTTAAAAAAATGTTAATATCAATGGACCGTATGTGTTGCACTTTAGAGTGCACAAGTAGACACGTCTTGCGCCACTATTTCGCTACTCCGAATTTCGCAAATGCCAGTTTATCGATGATTTTCTCGCTTGAGTGTACCATTAAAACTATTCCACAGTACCTTACTCAAAAATAGAACGCAGTCGGTAGGACTCGAACCTACGCTCCCAGAGGGAATCTGATTTCTAGTCAGCCGCCTTAACCACTCGGCCACGACTGCTGCCCTGCTGCGCGTTCCTCAAAACGTTCAGATGCTACGTGTTCAGAACATTACGTTGAAGTAAATCGGGAGAATAGCACGTTTCTACATACTGCTTCCTGCGGTATTAGACGGCTTGACACGATAGTTTTAAAATCTTCGCCCGGACAGGGACTTGAACCCTGGACCCTTAGGTTAAAAGCCTAATGCTCTACCGACTGAGCTATCCGGGCTCCTGTGTCTTATCGCCGGAAAAGCTGTGATACACTTGAACGTTTCGAATGCGTATGAATACTGCCATAATTGCAGTCTCGTGGCTCCCCTGGCGACTTCCACAGACTTCCCCCACTGACGCCACGCTGACGCTTGTCTGCTGCGTCTTAAGAGCTCGTCATATTTACCAAGTAGCTGCGAGATCTGGAAAGAACAAACGCTTCATTACAACGGAAATCGCACGTGAAGGATCGAGATGACACCCTTAAATGTAAGTAAATAGAAAACAACTGAGTGGCATTTATCCATAGCAATTCCTAGTGCACTCGGATGTTTCCAATGTTCTAAACGCAGCGACGGTTTGAGGACGTCACAGGCACCACGTGGCCTAGTGTGATGCTCTGCCGCACTCGTCTAAGGGCGCTGTTGTACACTAGTTTGCCAAGTGAAGCAATAACAACAGTTAAGAACGTCCGTCACCATGTAAATAAACGCAAGTGAACACCAATCTTGTTCGAATTTGCTTTGTGGCCTGTTCCCAGCCGTTTTCCCCATTTAACTATAGGTTACACATATCTGCGAAAATTTCAGTTCATACTTACACAAAACGAACGCAGCCGGTAGGATTAGAACCTACGCTCCCAGAGGGAATCTGATTTTGAGTCAGACGCCTTAACCACTCGGCCACGACTGCCACTGCTCGTACGCCCTCCTTTCACATGAAACTGCTACCGTTTTGCTCAATACATTGTCACTTGGCTGATATCCCACGAGCGTCTCAAACAGTGCTGTCATCAATACTTGTCGAATCACTCCAGAGGAATCAAAATTTTCGCCCGAACAGGGACTTGAACCCTGGACCCTTAGGTTAAAAGCCTAATGCTCTACCGACTGAGCTATCCGGGCTCGAGGTGCGCCACTCGCCTTCCTTCAGAAACCGATGCGACACTGTGCCACAATTTGCTTACTACTGAACTAATGCGCAGCTCAGAAACAATTTTTTTAAAAAAATGTTAATATCAGTGGACCGTATGTGTTGCACTTTAGAGTGCACAAGTAGACACGTCTTGCGCCACTATTTCGCTACTCCGAATTTCGCAAATGCCAGTTTATCGATGATTTTCTCGCTTGAGTGTACCATTAAAACTATTCCACAGTACCTTACTCAAAAATAGAACGCAGTCGGTAGGACTCGAACCTACGCTCCCAGAGGGAATCTGATTTCTAGTCAGCCGCCTTAACCACTCGGCCACGACTGCTGCCCTGCTGCGCGTTCCTCAAAACGTTCAGATGCTACGTGTTCAGAACATTACGTTGAAGTAAATCGGGAGAATAGCACGTTTCTACATACTGCTTCCTGCGGTATTAGACGGCTTGACACGATAGTTTTAAAATCTTCGCCCGGACAGGGACTTGAACCCTGGACCCTTAGGTTAAAAGCCTAATGCTCTACCGACTGAGCTATCCGGGCTCCTGTGTCTTATCGCCGGAACAGCTGTGATACACTTGAACGTTTCGAATGCGTATGAATACTGCCATAATTGCAGTCTCGTGGCTCCCCTGGCGACTTCCACAGACTTCCCCCACTGACGCCACGCTGACGCTTGTCTGCTGCGTCTTAAGAGCTCGTCATATTTACCAAGTAGCTGCGAGATCTGGAAAGAACAAACGCTTCATTACAACGGAAATCGCACGTGAAGGATCGAGATGACACCCTTAAATGTAAGTAAATAGAAAACAACTGAGTGGCATTTATCCATAGCAATTCCTAGTGCACTCGGATGTTTCCAATGTTCTAAACGCAGCGACGGTTTGAGGACGTCACAGGCACCACGTGGCCTAGTGTGATGCTCTGCCGCACTCGTCTAAGGGCGCTGTTGTACACTAGTTTGCCAAGTGAAGCAATAACAACAGTTAAGAACGTCCGTCACCATGTAAATAAACGCAAGTGAACACCAATCTTGTTCGAATTTGCTTTGTGGCCTGTTCCCAGCCGTTTTCCCCATTTAACTATAGGTTACACATATCTGCGAAAATTTCAGTTCATACTTACACAAAACGAACGCAGCCGGTAGGATTCGAACCTACGCTCCCAGAGGGAATCTGATTTCGAGTCAGACGCCTTAACCACTCGGCCACGACTGCCACTGCTCGTACGCCCTCCTTTCACATGAAACTGCTACCGTTTTGCTCAATACATTGTCACTTGGCTGATATCCCACGAGCGTCTCAAACAGTGCTGTCATCAATACTTGTCGAATCACTCCAGAGGAATCAAAATTTTCGCCCGAACAGGGACTTGAACCCTGGACCCTTAGGTTAAAAGCCTAATGCTCTACCGACTGAGCTATCCGGGCTCGAGGTGCGCCACTCGCCTTCCTTCAGAAACCGATGCGACACTGGGCCACAATTTGCTTACTACTGAACTAATGCGCAGCTCAGAAACAATTTTTTTAAAAAAATGTTAATATCAATGGACCGTATGTGTTGCACTTTAGAGTGCACAAGTAGACACGTCTTGCGCCACTATTTCGCTACTCCGAATTTCGCAAATGCCAGTTTATCGATGATTTTCTCGCTTGAGTGTACCATTAAAACTATTCCACAGTACCTTACTCAAAAATAGAACGCAGTCGGTAGGACTCGAACCTACGCTCCCAGAGGGAATCTGATTTCTAGTCAGCCGCCTTAACCACTCGGCCACGACTGCTGCCCTGCTGCGCGTTCCTCAAAACGTTCAGATGCTACGTGTTCAGAACATTACGTTGAAGTAAATCGGGAGAATAGCACGTTTCTACATACTGCTTCCTGCGGTATTAGACGGCTTGACACGATAGTTTTAAAATCTTCGCCCGGACAGGGACTTGAACCCTGGACCCTTAGGTTAAAAGCCTAATGCTCTACCGACTGAGCTATCCGGGCTCCTGTGTCTTATCGCCGGAAAAGCTGTGATACACTTGAACGTTTCGAATGCGTATGAATACTGCCATAATTGCAGTCTCGTGGCTCCCCTGGCGACTTCCACAGACTTCCCCCACTGACGCCACGCTGACGCTTGTCTGCTGCGTCTTAAGAGCTCGTCATATTTACCAAGTAGCTGCGAGATCTGGAAAGAACAAACGCTTCATTACAACGGAAATCGCACGTGAAGGATCGAGATGACACCCTTAAATGTAAGTAAATAGAAAACAACTGAGTGGCATTTATCCATAGCAATTCCTAGTGCACTCGGATGTTTCCAATGTTCTAAACGCAGCGACGGTTTGAGGACGTCACAGGCACCACGTGGCCTAGTGTGATGCTCTGCCGCACTCGTCTAAGGGCGCTGTTGTACACTAGTTTGCCAAGTGAAGCAATAACAACAGTTAAGAACGTCCGTCACCATGTAAATAAACGCAAGTGAACACCAATCTTGTTCGAATTTGCTTTGTGGCCTGTTCCCAGCCGTTTTCCCCATTTAACTATAGGTTACACATATCTGCGAAAATTTCAGTTCATACTTACACAAAACGAACGCAGCCGGTAGGATTAGAACCTACGCTCCCAGAGGGAATCTGATTTTGAGTCAGACGCCTTAACCACTCGGCCACGACTGCCACTGCTCGTACGCCCTCCTTTCACATGAAACTGCTACCGTTTTGCTCAATACATTGTCACTTGGCTGATATCCCACGAGCGTCTCAAACAGTGCTGTCATCAATACTTGTCGAATCACTCCAGAGGAATCAAAATTTTCGCCCGAACAGGGACTTGAACCCTGGACCCTTAGGTTAAAAGCCTAATGCTCTACCGACTGAGCTATCCGGGCTCGAGGTGCGCCACTCGCCTTCCTTCAGAAACCGATGCGACACTGTGCCACAATTTGCTTACTACTGAACTAATGCGCAGCTCAGAAACAATTTTTTTTAAAAAAATGTTAATATCAATGGACCGTATGTGTTGCACTTTAGAGTGCACAAGTAGACACGTCTTGCGCCACTACTTCGCTACTCCGAATTTCGCAAATGCCAGTTTATCGATGATTTTCTCGCTTGAGTGTACCATTAAAACTATTCCACAGTACCTTACTCAAAAATAGAACGCAGTCGGTAGGACTCGAACCTACGCTCCCAGAGGGAATCTGATTTCTAGTCAGCCGCCTTAACCACTCGGCCACGACTGCTGCCCTGCTGCGCGTTCCTCAAAACGTTCAGATGCTACGTGTTCAGAACATTACGTTGAAGTAAATCGGGAGAATAGCACGTTTCTACATACTGCTTCCTGCGGTATTAGACGGCTTGACACGATAGTTATAAAATCTTCGCCCGGACAGGGACTTGAACCCTGGACCCTTAGGTTAAAAGCCTAATGCTCTACCGACTGAGCTATCCGGGCTCCTGTGTCTTATCGCCGGAACAGCTGTGATACACTTGAACGTTTCGAATGCGTATGAATACTGCCATAATTGCAGTCTCGTGGCTCCCCTGGCGACTTCCACAGACTTCCCCCACTGACGCCACGCTGACGCTTGTCTGCTGCGTCTTAAGAGCTCGTCATATTTACCAAGTAGCTGCGAGATCTGGAAAGAACAAACGCTTCATTACAACGGAAATCGCACGTGAAGGATCGAGATGACACCCTTAAATGTAAGTAAATAGAAAACAACTGAGTGGCATTTATCCATAGCAATTCCTAGTGCACTCGGATGTTTCCAATGTTCTAAACGCAGCGACGGTTTGAGGACGTCACAGGCACCACGTGGCCTAGTGTGATGCTCTGCCGCACTCGTCTAAGGGCGCTGTTGTACACTAGTTTGCCAAGTGAAGCAATAACAACAGTTAAGAACGTCCGTCACCATGTAAATAAACGCAAGTGAACACCAATCTTGTTCGAATTTGCTTTGTGGCCTGTTCCCAGCCGTTTTCCCCATTTAACTATAGGTTACACATATCTGCGAAAATTTCAGTTCATACTTACACAAAACGAACGCAGCCGGTAGGATTCGAACCTACGCTCCCAGAGGGAATCTGATTTCGAGTCAGACGCCTTAACCACTCGGCCACGACTGCCACTGCTCGTACGCCCTCCTTTCACATGAAACTGCTACCGTTTTGCTCAATACATTGTCACTTGGCTGATATCCCACGAGCGTCTCAAACAGTGCTGTCATCAATACTTGTCGAATCACTCCAGAGGAATCAAAATTTTCGCCCGAACAGGGACTTGAACCCTGGACCCTTAGGTTAAAAGCCTAATGCTCTACCGACTGAGCTATCCGGGCTCGAGGTGCGCCACTCGCCTTCCTTCAGAAACCGATGCGACACTGTGCCACAATTTGCTTACTACTGAACTAATGCGCAGCTCAGAAACAATTTTTTTTAAAAAAATGTTAATATCAATGGACCGTATGTGTTGCACTTTAGAGTGCACAAGTAGACACGTCTTGCGCCACTACTTCGCTACTCCGAATTTCGCAAATGCCAGTTTATCGATGATTTTCTCGCTTGAGTGTACCATTAAAACTATTCCACAGTACCTTACTCAAAAATAGAACGCAGTCGGTAGGACTCGAACCTACGCTCCCAGAGGGAATCTGATTTCTAGTCAGCCGCCTTAACCACTCGGCCACGACTGCTGCCCTGCTGCGCGTTCCTCAAAACGTTCAGATGCTACGTGTTCAGAACATTACGTTGAAGTAAATCGGGAGAATAGCACGTTTCTACATACTGCTTCCTGCGGTATTAGACGGCTTGACACGATAGTTATAAAATCTTCGCCCGGACAGGGACTTGAACCCTGGACCCTTAGGTTAAAAGCCTAATGCTCTACCGACTGAGCTATCCGGGCTCCTGTGTCTTATCGCCGGAACAGCTGTGATACACTTGAACGTTTCGAATGCGTATGAATACTGCCATAATTGCAGTCTCGTGGCTCCCCTGGCGACTTCCACAGACTTCCCCCACTGACGCCACGCTGACGCTTGTCTGCTGCGTCTTAAGAGCTCGTCATATTTACCAAGTAGCTGCGAGATCTGGAAAGAACAAACGCTTCATTACAACGGAAATCGCACGTGAAGGATCGAGATGACACCCTTAAATGTAAGTAAATAGAAAACAACTGAGTGGCATTTATCCATAGCAATTCCTAGTGCACTCGGATGTTTCCAATGTTCTAAACGCAGCGACGGTTTGAGGACGTCACAGGCACCACGTGGCCTAGTGTGATGCTCTGCCGCACTCGTCTAAGGGCGCTGTTGTACACTAGTTTGCCAAGTGAAGCAATAACAACAGTTAAGAACGTCCGTCACCATGTAAATAAACGCAAGTGAACACCAATCTTGTTCGAATTTGCTTTGTGGCCTGTTCCCAGCCGTTTTCCCCATTTAACTATAGGTTACACATATCTGCGAAAATTTCAGTTCATACTTACACAAAACGAACGCAGCCGGTAGGATTCGAACCTACGCTCCCAGAGGGAATCTGATTTCGAGTCAGACGCCTTAACCACTCGGCCACGACTGCCACTGCTCGTACGCCCTCCTTTCACATGAAACTGCTACCGTTTTGCTCAATACATTGTCACTTGGCTGATATCCCACGAGCGTCTCAAACAGTGCTGTCATCAATACTTGTCGAATCACTCCAGAGGAATCAAAATTTTCGCCCGAACAGGGACTTGAACCCTGGACCCTTAGGTTAAAAGCCTAATGCTCTACCGACTGAGCTATCCGGGCTCGAGGTGCGCCACTCGCCTTCCTTCAGAAACCGATGCGACACTGTGCCACAATTTGCTTACTACTGAACTAATGCGCAGCTCAGAAACAATTTTTTTAAAAAAATGTTAATATCAATGGACCGTATGTGTTGCACTTTAGAGTGCACAAGTAGACACGTCTTGCGCCACTATTTCGCTACTCCGAATTTCGCAAATGCCAGTTTATCGATGATTTTCTCGCTTGAGTGTACCATTAAAACTATTCCACAGTACCTTACTCAAAAATAGAACGCAGTCGGTAGGACTCGAACCTACGCTCCCAGAGGGAATCTGATTTCTAGTCAGCCGCCTTAACCACTCGGCCACGACTGCTGCCCTGCTGCGCGTTTCTCAAAACGTTCAGATGCTACGTGTTCAGAACATTACGTTGAAGTAAATCGGGAGAATAGCACGTTTCTACATACTGCTTCCTGCGGTATTAGACGGCTTGACACGATAGTTTTAAAATCTTCGCCCGGACAGGGACTTGAACCCTGGACCCTTAGGTTAAAAGCCTAATGCTCTACCGACTAAGCTATCCGGGCTCCTGTGTCTTATCGCCGGAACAGCTGTGATACACTTGAACGTTTCGAATGCGTATGAATACTGCCATAATTGCAGTCTCGTGGCTCCCCTGGCGACTTCCACAGACTTCCCCCACTGACGCCACGCTGACGCTTGTCTGCTGCGTCTTAAGAGCTCGTCATATTTACCAAGTAGCTGCGAGATCTGGAAAGAACAAACGCTTCATTACAACGGAAATCGCACGTGAAGGATCGAGATGACACCCTTAAATGTAAGTAAATAGAAAACAACTGAGTGGCATTTATCCATAGCAATTCCTAGTGCACTCGGATGTTTCCAATGTTCTAAACGCAGCGACGGTTTGAGGACGTCACAGGCACCACGTGGCCTAGTGTGATGCTCTGCCGCACTCGTCTAAGGGCGCTGTTGTACACTAGTTTGCCAAGTGAAGCAATAACAACAGTTAAGAACGTCCGTCACCATGTAAATAAACGCAAGTGAACACCAATCTTGTTCGAATTTGCTTTGTGGCCTGTTCCCAGCCGTTTTCCCCATTTAACTATAGGTTACACATATCTGCGAAAATTTCAGTTCATACTTACACAAAACGAACGCAGCCGGTAGGATTCGAACCTACGCTCCCAGAGGGAATCTGATTTCGAGTCAGACGCCTTAACCACTCGGCCACGACTGCCACTGCTCGTACGCCCTCCTTTCACATGAAACTGCTACCGTTTTGCTCAATACATTGTCACTTGGCTGATATCCCACGAGCGTCTCAAACAGTGCTGTCATCAATACTTGTCGAATCACTCCAGAGGAATCAAAATTTTCGCCCGAACAGGGACTTGAACCCTGGACCCTTAGGTTAAAAGCCTAATGCTCTACCGACTGAGCTATCCGGGCTCGAGGTGCGCCACTCGCCTTCCTTCAGAAACCGATGCGACACTGTGCCACAATTTGCTTACTACTGAACTAATGCGCAGCTCAGAAACAATTTTTTTTAAAAAAATGTTAATATCAATGGACCGTATGTGTTGCACTTTAGAGTGCACAAGTAGACACGTCTTGCGCCACTACTTCGCTACTCCGAATTTCGCAAATGCCAGTTTATCGATGATTTTCTCGCTTGAGTGTACCATTAAAACTATTCCACAGTACCTTACTCAAAAATAGAACGCAGTCGGTAGGACTCGAACCTACGCTCCCAGAGGGAATCTGATTTCTAGTCAGCCGCCTTAACCACTCGGCCACGACTGCTGCCCTGCTGCGCGTTCCTCAAAACGTTCAGATGCTACGTGTTCAGAACATTACGTTGAAGTAAATCGGGAGAATAGCACGTTTCTACATACTGCTTCCTGCGGTATTAGACGGCTTGACACGATAGTTATAAAATCTTCGCCCGGACAGGGACTTGAACCCTGGACCCTTAGGTTAAAAGCCTAATGCTCTACCGACTGAGCTATCCGGGCTCCTGTGTCTTATCGCCGGAACAGCTGTGATACACTTGAACGTTTCGAATGCGTATGAATACTGCCATAATTGCAGTCTCGTGGCTCCCCTGGCGACTTCCACAGACTTCCCCCACTGACGCCACGCTGACGCTTGTCTGCTGCGTCTTAAGAGCTCGTCATATTTACCAAGTAGCTGCGAGATCTGGAAAGAACAAACGCTTCATTACAACGGAAATCGCACGTGAAGGATCGAGATGACACCCTTAAATGTAAGTAAATAGAAAACAACTGAGTGGCATTTATCCATAGCAATTCCTAGTGCACTCGGATGTTTCCAATGTTCTAAACGCAGCGACGGTTTGAGGACGTCACAGGCACCACGTGGCCTAGTGTGATGCTCTGCCGCACTCGTCTAAGGGCGCTGTTGTACAATAGTTTGCCAAGTGAAGCAATAACAACAGTTAAGAACGTCCGTCACCATGTAAATAAACGCAAGTGAACACCAATCTTGTTCGAATTTGCTTTGTGGCCTGTTCCCAGCCGTTTTCCCCATTTAACTATAGGTTACACATATCTGCGAAAATTTCAGTTCATACTTACACAAAACGAACGCAGCCGGTAGGATTCGAACCTACGCTCCCAGAGGGAATCTGATTTCGAGTCAGACGCCTTAACCACTCGGCCACGACTGCCACTGCTCGTACGCCCTCCTTTCACATGAAACTGCTACCGTTTTGCTCAATACATTGTCACTTGGCTGATATCCCACGAGCGTCTCAAACAGTGCTGTCATCAATACTTGTCGAATCACTCCAGAGGAATCAAAATTTTCGCCCGAACAGGGACTTGAACCCTGGACCCTTAGGTTAAAAGCCTAATGCTCTACCGACTGAGCTATCCGGGCTCGAGGTGCGCCACTCGCCTTCCTTCAGAAACCGATGCGACACTGTGCCACAATTTGCTTACTACTGAACTAATGCGCAGCTCAGAAACAATTTTTTTTAAAAAAATGTTAATATCAATGGACCGTATGTGTTGCACTTTAGAGTGCACAAGTAGACACGTCTTGCGCCACTACTTCGCTACTCCGAATTTCGCAAATGCCAGTTTATCGATGATTTTCTCGCTTGAGTGTACCATTAAAACTATTCCACAGTACCTTACTCAAAAATAGAACGCAGTCGGTAGGACTCGAACCTACGCTCCCAGAGGGAATCTGATTTCTAGTCAGCCGCCTTAACCACTCGGCCACGACTGCTGCCCTGCTGCGCGTTCCTCAAAACGTTCAGATGCTACGTGTTCAGAACATTACGTTGAAGTAAATCGGGAGAATAGCACGTTTCTACATACTGCTTCCTGCGGTATTAGACGGCTTGACACGATAGTTATAAAATCTTCGCCCGGACAGGGACTTGAACCCTGGACCCTTAGGTTAAAAGCCTAATGCTCTACCGACTGAGCTATCCGGGCTCCTGTGTCTTATCGCCGGAACAGCTGTGATACACTTGAACGTTTCGAATGCGTATGAATACTGCCATAATTGCAGTCTCGTGGCTCCCCTGGCGACTTCCACAGACTTCCCCCACTGACGCCACGCTGACGCTTGTCTGCTGCGTCTTAAGAGCTCGTCATATTTACCAAGTAGCTGCGAGATCTGGAAAGAACAAACGCTTCATTACAACGGAAATCGCACGTGAAGGATCGAGATGACACCCTTAAATGTAAGTAAATAGAAAACAACTGAGTGGCATTTATCCATAGCAATTCCTAGTGCACTCGGATGTTTCCAATGTTCTAAACGCAGCGACGGTTTGAGGACGTCACAGGCACCACGTGGCCTAGTGTGATGCTCTGCCGCACTCGTCTAAGGGCGCTGTTGTACACTAGTTTGCCAAGTGAAGCAATAACAACAGTTAAGAACGTCCGTCACCATGTAAATAAACGCAAGTGAACACCAATCTTGTTCGAATTTGCTTTGTGGCCTGTTCCCAGCCGTTTTCCCCATTTAACTATAGGTTACACATATCTGCGAAAATTTCAGTTCATACTTACACAAAACGAACGCAGCCGGTAGGATTCGAACCTACGCTCCCAGAGGGAATCTGATTTCGAGTCAGACGCCTTAACCACTCGGCCACGACTGCCACTGCTCGTACGCCCTCCTTTCACATGAAACTGCTACCGTTTTGCTCAATACATTGTCACTTGGCTGATATCCCACGAGCGTCTCAAACAGTGCTGTCATCAATACTTGTCGAATCACTCCAGAGGAATCAAAATTTTCGCCCGAACAGGGACTTGAACCCTGGACCCTTAGGTTAAAAGCCTAATGCTCTACCGACTGAGCTATCCGGGCTCGAGGTGCGCCACTCGCCTTCCTTCAGAAACCGATGCGACACTGTGCCACAATTTGCTTACTACTGAACTAATGCGCAGCTCAGAAACAATTTTTTTAAAAAAATGTTAATATCAATGGACCGTATGTGTTGCACTTTAGAGTGCACAAGTAGACACGTCTTGCGCCACTATTTCGCTACTCCGAATTTCGCAAATGCCAGTTTATCGATGATTTTCTCGCTTGAGTGTACCATTAAAACTATTCCACAGTACCTTACTCAAAAATAGAACGCAGTCGGTAGGACTCGAACCTACGCTCCCAGAGGGAATCTGATTTCTAGTCAGCCGCCTTAACCACTCGGCCACGACTGCTGCCCTGCTGCGCGTTTCTCAAAACGTTCAGATGCTACGTGTTCAGAACATTACGTTGAAGTAAATCGGGAGAATAGCACGTTTCTACATACTGCTTCCTGCGGTATTAGACGGCTTGACACGATAGTTTTAAAATCTTCGCCCGGACAGGGACTTGAACCCTGGACCCTTAGGTTAAAAGCCTAATGCTCTACCGACTGAGCTATCCGGGCTCCTGTGTCTTATCGCCGGAACAGCTGTGATACACTTGAACGTTTCGAATGCGTATGAATACTGCCATAATTGCAGTCTCGTGGCTCCCCTGGCGACTTCCACAGACTTCCCCCACTGACGCCACGCTGACGCTTGTCTGCTGCGTCTTAAGAGCTCGTCATATTTACCAAGTAGCTGCGAGATCTGGAAAGAACAAACGCTTCATTACAACGGAAATCGCACGTGAAGGATCGAGATGACACCCTTAAATGTAAGTAAATAGAAAACAACTGAGTGGCATTTATCCATAGCAATTCCTAGTGCACTCGGATGTTTCCAATGTTCTAAACGCAGCGACGGTTTGAGGACGTCACAGGCACCACGTGGCCTAGTGTGATGCTCTGCCGCACTCGTCTAAGGGCGCTGTTGTACACTAGTTTGCCAAGTGAAGCAATAACAACAGTTAAGAACGTCCGTCACCATGTAAATAAACGCAAGTGAACACCAATCTTGTTCGAATTTGCTTTGTGGCCTGTTCCCAGCCGTTTTCCCCATTTAACTATAGGTTACACATATCTGCGAAAATTTCAGTTCATACTTACACAAAACGAACGCAGCCGGTAGGATTCGAACCTACGCTCCCAGAGGGAATCTGATTTCGAGTCAGACGCCTTAACCACTCGGCCACGACTGCCACTGCTCGTACGCCCTCCTTTCACATGAAACTGCTACCGTTTTGCTCAATACATTGTCACTTGGCTGATATCCCACGAGCGTCTCAAACAGTGCTGTCATCAATACTTGTCGAATCACTCCAGAGGAATCAAAATTTTCGCCCGAACAGGGACTTGAACCCTGGACCCTTAGGTTAAAAGCCTAATGCTCTACCGACTGAGCTATCCGGGCTCGAGGTGCGCCACTCGCCTTCCTTCAGAAACCGATGCGACACTGTGCCACAATTTGCTTACTACTGAACTAATGCGCAGCTCAGAAACAATTTTTTTTTAAAAAATGTTAATATCAATGGACCGTATGTGTTGCACTTTAGAGTGCACAAGTAGACACGTCTTGCGCCACTACTTCGCTACTCCGAATTTCGCAAATGCCAGTTTATCGATGATTTTCTCGCTTGAGTGTACCATTAAAACTATTCCACAGTACCTTACTCAAAAATAGAACGCAGTCGGTAGGACTCGAACCTACGCTCCCAGAGGGAATCTGATTTCTAGTCAGCCGCCTTAACCACTCGGCCACGACTGCTGCCCTGCTGCGCGTTCCTCAAAACGTTCAGATGCTACGTGTTCAGAACATTACGTTGAAGTAAATCGGGAGAATAGCACGTTTCTACATACTGCTTCCTGCGGTATTAGACGGCTTGACACGATAGTTATAAAATCTTCGCCCGGACAGGGACTTGAACCCTGGACCCTTAGGTTAAAAGCCTAATGCTCTACCGACTGAGCTATCCGGGCTCCTGTGTCTTATCGCCGGAACAGCTGTGATACACTTGAACGTTTCGAATGCGTATGAATACTGCCATAATTGCAGTCTCGTGGCTCCCCTGGCGACTTCCACAGACTTCCCCCACTGACGCCACGCTGACGCTTGTCTGCTGCGTCTTAAGAGCTCGTCATATTTACCAAGTAGCTGCGAGATCTGGAAAGAACAAACGCTTCATTACAACGGAAATCGCACGTGAAGGATCGAGATGACACCCTTAAATGTAAGTAAATAGAAAACAACTGAGTGGCATTTATCCATAGCAATTCCTAGTGCACTCGGATGTTTCCAATGTTCTAAACGCAGCGACGGTTTGAGGACGTCACAGGCACCACGTGGCCTAGTGTGATGCTCTGCCGCACTCGTCTAAGGGCGCTGTTGTACACTAGTTTGCCAAGTGAAGCAATAACAACAGTTAAGAACGTCCGTCACCATGTAAATAAACGCAAGTGAACACCAATCTTGTTCGAATTTGCTTTGTGGCCTGTTCCCAGCCGTTTTCCCCATTTAACTATAGGTTACACATATCTGCGAAAATTTCAGTTCATACTTACACAAAACGAACGCAGCCGGTAGGATTCGAACCTACGCTCCCAGAGGGAATCTGATTTCGAGTCAGACGCCTTAACCACTCGGCCACGACTGCCACTGCTCGTACGCCCTCCTTTCACATGAAACTGCTACCGTTTTGCTCAATACATTGTCACTTGGCTGATATCCCACGAGCGTCTCAAACAGTGCTGTCATCAATACTTGTCGAATCACTCCAGAGGAATCAAAATTTTCGCCCGAACAGGGACTTGAACCCTGGACCCTTAGGTTAAAAGCCTAATGCTCTACCGACTGAGCTATCCGGGCTCGAGGTGCGCCACTCGCCTTCCTTCAGAAACCGATGCGACACTGTGCCACAATTTGCTTACTACTGAACTAATGCGCAGCTCAGAAACAATTTTTTTAAAAAAATGTTAATATCAATGGACCGTATGTGTTGCACTTTAGAGTGCACAAGTAGACACGTCTTGCGCCACTATTTCGCTACTCCGAATTTCGCAAATGCCAGTTTATCGATGATTTTCTCGCTTGAGTGTACCATTAAAACTATTCCACAGTACCTTACTCAAAAATAGAACGCAGTCGGTAGGACTCGAACCTACGCTCCCAGAGGGAATCTGATTTCTAGTCAGCCGCCTTAACCACTCGGCCACGACTGCTGCCCTGCTGCGCGTTCCTCAAAACGTTCAGATGCTACGTGTTCAGAACATTACGTTGAAGTAAATCGGGAGAATAGCACGTTTCTACATACTGCTTCCTGCGGTATTAGACGGCTTGACACGATAGTTTTAAATTCTTCGCCCGGACAGGGACTTGAACCCTGAACCCTTAGGTTAAAAGCCTAATGCTCTACCGACTGAGCTATCCGGGCTCCTGTGTCTTATCGCCGGAACAGCTGTGATACACTTGAACGTTTCGAATGCGTATGAATACTGCCATAATTGCAGTCTCGTGGCTCCCCTGGCGACTTCCACAGACTTCCCCCACTGACGCCACGCTGACGCTTGTCTGCTGCGTCTTAAGAGCTCGTCATATTTACCAAGTAGCTGCGAGATCTGGAAAGAACAAACGCTTCATTACAACGGAAATCGCACGTGAAGGATCGAGATGACACCCTTAAATGTAAGTAAATAGAAAACAACTGAGTGGCATTTATCCATAGCAATTCCTAGTGCACTCGGATGTTTCCAATGTTCTAAACGCAGCGACGGTTTGAGGACGTCACAGGCACCACGTGGCCTAGTGTGATGCTCTGCCGCACTCGTCTAAGGGCGCTGTTGTACACTAGTTTGCCAAGTGAAGCAATAACAACAGTTAAGAACGTCCGTCACCATGTAAATAAACGCAAGTGAACACCAATCTTGTTCGAATTTGCTTTGTGGCCTGTTCCCAGCCGTTTTCCCCATTTAACTATAGGTTACACATATCTGCGAAAATTTCAGTTCATACTTACACAAAACGAACGCAGCCGGTAGGATTCGAACCTACGCTCCCAGAGGGAATCTGATTTCGAGTCAGACGCCTTAACCACTCGGCCACGACTGCCACTGCTCGTACGCCCTCCTTTCACATGAAACTGCTACCGTTTTGCTCAATACATTGTCACTTGGCTGATATCCCACGAGCGTCTCAAACAGTGCTGTCATCAATACTTGTCGAATCACTCCAGAGGAATCAAAATTTTCGCCCGAACAGGGACTTGAACCCTGGACCCTTAGGTTAAAAGCCTAATGCTCTACCGACTGAGCTATCCGGGCTCGAGGTGCGCCACTCGCCTTCCTTCAGAAACCGATGCGACACTGTGCCACAATTTGCTTACTACTGAACTAATGCGCAGCTCAGAAACAATTTTTTTTAAAAAAATGTTAATATCAATGGACCGTATGTGTTGCACTTTAGAGTGCACAAGTAGACACGTCTTGCGCCACTACTTCGCTACTCCGAATTTCGCAAATGCCAGTTTATCGATGATTTTCTCGCTTGAGTGTACCATTAAAACTATTCCACAGTACCTTACTCAAAAATAGAACGCAGTCGGTAGGACTCGAACCTACGCTCCCAGAGGGAATCTGATTTCTAGTCAGCCGCCTTAACCACTCGGCCACGACTGCTGCCCTGCTGCGCGTTCCTCAAAACGTTCAGATGCTACGTGTTCAGAACATTACGTTGAAGTAAATCGGGAGAATAGCACGTTTCTACATACTGCTTCCTGCGGTATTAGACGGCTTGACACGATAGTTATAAAATCTTCGCCCGGACAGGGACTTGAACCCTGGACCCTTAGGTTAAAAGCCTAATGCTCTACCGACTGAGCTATCCGGGCTCCTGTGTCTTATCGCCGGAACAGCTGTGATACACTTGAACGTTTCGAATGCGTATGAATACTGCCATAATTGCAGTCTCGTGGCTCCCCTGGCGACTTCCACAGACTTCCCCCACTGACGCCACGCTGACGCTTGTCTGCTGCGTCTTAAGAGCTCGTCATATTTACCAAGTAGCTGCGAGATCTGGAAAGAACAAACGCTTCATTACAACGGAAATCGCACGTGAAGGATCGAGATGACACCCTTAAATGTAAGTAAATAGAAAACAACTGAGTGGCATTTATCCATAGCAATTCCTAGTGCACTCGGATGTTTCCAATGTTCTAAACGCAGCGACGGTTTGAGGACGTCACAGGCACCACGTGGCCTAGTGTGATGCTCTGCCGCACTCGTCTAAGGGCGCTGTTGTACACTAGTTTGCCAAGTGAAGCAATAACAACAGTTAAGAACGTCCGTCACCATGTAAATAAACGCAAGTGAACACCAATCTTGTTCGAATTTGCTTTGTGGCCTGTTCCCAGCCGTTTTCCCCATTTAACTATAGGTTACACATATCTGCGAAAATTTCAGTTCATACTTACACAAAACGAACGCAGCCGGTAGGATTCGAACCTACGCTCCCAGAGGGAATCTGATTTCGAGTCAGACGCCTTAACCACTCGGCCACGACTGCCACTGCTCGTACGCCCTCCTTTCACATGAAACTGCTACCGTTTTGCTCAATACATTGTCACTTGGCTGATATCCCACGAGCGTCTCAAACAGTGCTGTCATCAATACTTGTCGAATCACTCCAGAGGAATCAAAATTTTCGCCCGAACAGGGACTTGAACCCTGGACCCTTAGGTTAAAAGCCTAATGCTCTACCGACTGAGCTATCCGGGCTCGAGGTGCGCCACTCGCCTTCCTTCAGAAACCGATGCGACACTGTGCCACAATTTGCTTACTACTGAACTAATGCGCAGCTCAGAAACAATTTTTTTAAAAAAATGTTAATATCAATGGACCGTATGTGTTGCACTTTAGAGTGCACAAGTAGACACGTCTTGCGCCACTACTTCGCTACTCCGAATTTCGCAAATGCCAGTTTATCGATGATTTTCTCGCTTGAGTGTACCATTAAAACTATTCCACAGTACCTTACTCAAAAATAGAACGCAGTCGGTAGGACTCGAACCTACGCTCCCAGAGGGAATCTGATTTCTAGTCAGCCGCCTTAACCACTCGGCCACGACTGCTGCCCTGCTGCGCGTTCCTCAAAACGTTCAGATGCTACGTGTTCAGAACATTACGTTGAAGTAAATCGGGAGAATAGCACGTTTCTACATACTGCTTCCTGCGGTATTAGACGGCTTGACACGATAGTTTTAAAATCTTCGCCCGGACAGGGACTTGAACCCTGGACCCTTAGGTTAAAAGCCTAATGCTCTACCGACTGAGCTATCCGGGCTCCTGTGTCTTATCGCCGGAACAGCTGTGATACACTTGAACGTTTCGAATGCGTATGAATACTGCCATAATTGCAGTCTCGTGGCTCCCCTGGCGACTTCCACAGACTTCCCCCACTGACGCCACGCTGACGCTTGTCTGCTGCGTCTTAAGAGCTCGTCATATTTACCAAGTAGCTGCGAGATCTGGAAAGAACAAACGCTTCATTACAACGGAAATCGCACGTGAAGGATCGAGATGACACCCTTAAATGTAAGTAAATAGAAAACAACTGAGTGGCATTTATCCATAGCAATTCCTAGTGCACTCGGATGTTTCCAATGTTCTAAACGCAGCGACGGTTTGAGGACGTCACAGGCACCACGTGGCCTAGTGTGATGCTCTGCCGCACTCGTCTAAGGGCGCTGTTGTACACTAGTTTGCCAAGTGAAGCAATAACAACAGTTAAGAACGTCCGTCACCATGTAAATAAACGCAAGTGAACACCAATCTTGTTCGAATTTGCTTTGTGGCCTGTTCCCAGCCGTTTTCCCCATTTAACTATAGGTTACACATATCTGCGAAAATTTCAGTTCATACTTACACAAAACGAACGCAGCCGGTAGGATTCGAACCTACGCTCCCAGAGGGAATCTGATTTCGAGTCAGACGCCTTAACCACTCGGCCACGACTGCCACTGCTCGTACGCCCTCCTTTCACATGAAACTGCTACCGTTTTGCTCAATACATTGTCACTTGGCTGATATCCCACGAGCGTCTCAAACAGTGCTGTCATCAATACTTGTCGAATCACTCCAGAGGAATCAAAATTTTCGCCCGAACAGGGACTTGAACCCTGGACCCTTAGGTTAAAAGCCTAATGCTCTACCGACTGAGCTATCCGGGCTCGAGGTGCGCCACTCGCCTTCCTTCACAAACCGATGCGACACTGTGCCACAATTTGCTTACTACTGAACTAATGCGCAGCTCAGAAACAATTTTTTTTAAAAAAATTTTAATATCAATGGACCGTATGTGTTGCACTTTAGAGTGCACAAGTAGACACGTCTTGCGCCACTACTTCGCTACTCCGAATTTCGCAAATGCCAGTTTATCGATGATTTTCTCGCTTGAGTGTACCATTAAAACTATTCCACAGTACCTTACTCAAAAATAGAACGCAGTCGGTAGGACTCGAACCTACGCTCCCAGAGGGAATCTGATTTCTAGTCAGACGCCTTAACCACTCGGCCACGACTGCTGCCCTGCTGCGCGTTTCTCAAAACGTTCAGATGCTACGTGTTCAGAACATTACGTTGAAGTAAATCGGGAGAATAGCACGTTTCTACATACTGCTTCCTGCGGTATTAGACGGCTTGACACGATAGTTTTAAAATCTTCGCCCGGACAGGGACTTGAACCCTGGACCCTTAGGTTAAAAGCCTAATGCTCTACCGACTGAGCTATGCGGGCTCCTGTGTTTTATCGCCGGAACAGCTGTGATACACTTGAACGTTTCGAATGCGTATGAATACTGCCATAATTGCAGTCTCGTGGCTCCCCTGGCGACTTCCACAGACTTCCCCCACTGACGCCACGCTGACGCTTGTCTGCTGCGTCTTAAGAGCTCGTCATATTTACCAAGTAGCTGCGAGATCTGGAAAGAACAAACGCTTCATTACAACGGAAATCGCACGTGAAGGATCGAGATGACACCCTTAAATGTAAGTAAATAGAAAACAACTGAGTGGCATTTATCCATAGCAATTCCTAGTGCACTCGGATGTTTCCAATGTTCTAAACGCAGCGACGGTTTGAGGACGTCACAGGCACCACGTGGCCTAGTGTGATGCTCTGCCGCACTCGTCTAAGGGCGCTGTTGTACACTAGTTTGCCAAGTGAAGCAATAACAACAGTTAAGAACGTCCGTCACCATGTAAATAAACGCAAGTGAACACCAATCTTGTTCGAATTTGCTTTGTGGCCTGTTCCCAGCCGTTTTCCCCATTTAACTATAGGTTACACATATCTGCGAAAATTTCAGTTCATACTTACACAAAACGAACGCAGCCGGTAGGATTCGAACCTACGCTCCCAGAGGGAATCTGATTTCGAGTCAGACGCCTTAACCACTCGGCCACGACTGCCACTGCTCGTACGCCCTCCTTTCACATGAAACTGCTACCGTTTTGCTCAATACATTGTCACTTGGCTGATATCCCACGAGCGTCTCAAACAGTGCTGTCATCAATACTTGTCGAATCACTCCAGAGGAATCAAAATTTTCGCCCGAACAGGGACTTGAACCCTGGACCCTTAGGTTAAAAGCCTAATGCTCTACCGACTGAGCTATCCGGGCTCGAGGTGCGCCACTCGCCTTCCTTCAGAAACCGATGCGACACTGTGCCACAATTTGCTTACTACTGAACTAATGCGCAGCTCAGAAACAATTTTTTTTAAAAAAATGTTAATATCAATGGACCGTATGTGTTGCACTTTAGAGTGCACAAGTAGACACGTCTTGCGCCACTACTTCGCTACTCCGAATTTCGCAAATGCCAGTTTATCGATGATTTTCTCGCTTGAGTGTACCATTAAAACTATTCCACAGTACCTTACTCAAAAATAGAACGCAGTCGGTAGGACTCGAACCTACGCTCCCAGAGGGAATCTGATTTCTAGTCAGCCGCCTTAACCACTCGGCCACGACTGCTGCCCTGCTGCGCGTTCCTCAAAACGTTCAGATGCTACGTGTTCAGAACATTACGTTGAAGTAAATCGGGAGAATAGCACGTTTCTACATACTGCTTCCTGCGGTATTAGACGGCTTGACACGATAGTTATAAAATCTTCGCCCGGACAGGGACTTGAACCCTGGACCCTTAGGTTAAAAGCCTAATGCTCTACCGACTGAGCTATCCGGGCTCCTGTGTCTTATCGCCGGAACAGCTGTGATACACTTGAACGTTTCGAATGCGTATGAATACTGCCATAATTGCAGTCTCGTGGCTCCCCTGGCGACTTCCACAGACTTCCCCCACTGACGCCACGCTGACGCTTGTCTGCTGCGTCTTAAGAGCTCGTCATATTTACCAAGTAGCTGCGAGATCTGGAAAGAACAAACGCTTCATTACAACGGAAATCGCACGTGAAGGATCGAGATGACACCCTTAAATGTAAGTAAATAGAAAACAACTGAGTGGCATTTATCCATAGCAATTCCTAGTGCACTCGGATGTTTCCAATGTTCTAAACGCAGCGACGGTTTGAGGACGTCACAGGCACCACGTGGCCTAGTGTGATGCTCTGCCGCACTCGTCTAAGGGCGCTGTTGTACACTAGTTTGCCAAGTGAAGCAATAACAACAGTTAAGAACGTCCGTCACCATGTAAATAAACGCAAGTGAACACCAATCTTGTTCGAATTTGCTTTGTGGCCTGTTCCCAGCCGTTTTCCCCATTTAACTATAGGTTACACATATCTGCGAAAATTTCAGTTCATACTTACACAAAACGAACGCAGCCGGTAGGATTCGAACCTACGCTCCCAGAGGGAATCTGATTTCGAGTCAGACGCCTTAACCACTCGGCCACGACTGCCACTGCTCGTACGCCCTCCTTTCACATGAAACTGCTACCGTTTTGCTCAATACATTGTCACTTGGCTGATATCCCACGAGCGTCTCAAACAGTGCTGTCATCAATACTTGTCGAATCACTCCAGAGGAATCAAAATTTTCGCCCGAACAGGGACTTGAACCCTGGACCCTTAGGTTAAAAGCCTAATGCTCTACCGACTGAGCTATCCGGGCTCGAGGTGCGCCACTCGCCTTCCTTCAGAAACCGATGCGACACTGTGCCACAATTTGCTTACTACTGAACTAATGCGCAGCTCAGAAACAATTTTTTTAAAAAAATTTTAATATCAATGGACCGTATGTGTTGCACTTTAGAGTGCACAAGTAGACACGTCTTGCGCCACTACTTCGCTACTCCGAATTTCGCAAATGCCAGTTTATCGATGATTTTCTCGCTTGAGTGTACCATTAAAACTATTCCACAGTACCTTACTCAAAAATAGAACGCAGTCGGTAGGACTCGAACCTACGCTCCCAGAGGGAATCTGATTTCTAGTCAGACGCCTTAACCACTCGGCCACGACTGCTGCCCTGCTGCGCGTTCCTCAAAACGTTCAGATGCTACGTGTTCAGAACATTACGTTGAAGTAAATCGGGAGAATAGCACGTTTCTACATACTGCTTCCTGCGGTATTAGACGGCTTGACACGATAGTTTTAAAATCTTCGCCCGGACAGGGACTTGAACCCTGGACCCTTAGGTTAAAAGCCTAATGCTCTACCGACTGAGCTATGCGGGCTCCTGTGTTTTATCGCCGGAACAGCTGTGATACACTTGAACGTTTCGAATGCGTATGAATACTGCCATAATTGCAGTCTCGTGGCTCCCCTGGCGACTTCCACAGACTTCCCCCACTGACGCCACGCTGACGCTTGTCTGCTGCGTCTTAAGAGCTCGTCATATTTACCAAGTAGCTGCGAGATCTGGAAAGAACAAACGCTTCATTACAACGGAAATCGCACGTGAAGGATCGAGATGACACCCTTAAATGTAAGTAAATAGAAAACAACTGAGTGGCATTTATCCATAGCAATTCCTAGTGCACTCGGATGTTTCCAATGTTCTAAACGCAGCGACGGTTTGAGGACGTCACAGGCACCACGTGGCCTAGTGTGATGCTCTGCCGCACTCGTCTAAGGGCGCTGTTGTACACTAGTTTGCCAAGTGAAGCAATAACAACAGTTAAGAACGTCCGTCACCATGTAAATAAACGCAAGTGAACACCAATCTTGTTCGAATTTGCTTTGTGGCCTGTTCCCAGCCGTTTTCCCCATTTAACTATAGGTTACACATATCTGCGAAATTTTCAGTTCATACTTACACAAAACGAACGCAGCCGGTAGGATTCGAACCTACGCTCCCAGAGGGAATCTGATTTCGAGTCAGACGCCTTAACCACTCGGCCACGACTGCCACTGCTCGTACGCCCTCCTTTCACATGAAACTGCTACCGTTTTGCTCAATACATTGTCACTTGGCTGATATCCCACGAGCGTCTCAAACAGTGCTGTCATCAATACTTGTCGAATCACTCCAGAGGAATCAAAATTTTCGCCCGAACAGGGACTTGAACCCTGGACCCTTAGGTTAAAAGCCTAATGCTCTACCGACTGAGCTATCCGGGCTCGAGGTGCGCCACTCGCCTTCCTTCACAAACCGATGCGACACTGTGCCACAATTTGCTTACTACTGAACTAATGCGCAGCTCAGAAACAATTTTTTTAAAAAAATTTTAATATCAATGGACCGTATGTGTTGCACTTTAGAGTGCACAAGTAGACACGTCTTGCGCCACTACTTCGCTACTCCGAATTTCGCAAATGCCAGTTTATCGATGATTTTCTCGCTTGAGTGTACCATTAAAACTATTCCACAGTACCTTACTCAAAAATAGAACGCAGTCGGTAGGACTCGAACCTACGCTCCCAGAGGGAATCTGATTTCTAGTCAGACGCCTTAACCACTCGGCCACGACTGCTGCCCTGCTGCGCGTTCCTCAAAACGTTCAGATGCTACGTGTTCAGAACATTACGTTGAAGTAAATCGGGAGAATAGCACGTTTCTACATACTGCTTCCTGCGGTATTAGACGGCTTGACACGATAGTTTTAAATTCTTCGCCCGGACAGGGACTTGAACCCTGAACCCTTAGGTTAAAAGCCTAATGCTCTACCGACTGAGCTATCCGGGCTCCTGTGTCTTATCGCCGGAACAGCTGTGATACACTTGAACGTTTCGAATGCGTATGAATACTGCCATAATTGCAGTCTCGTGGCTCCCCTGGCGACTTCCACAGACTTCCCCCACTGACGCCACGCTGACGCTTGTCTGCTGCGTCTTAAGAGCTCGTCATATTTACCAAGTAGCTGCGAGATCTGGAAAGAACAAACGCTTCATTACAACGGAAATCGCACGTGAAGGATCGAGATGACACCCTTAAATGTAAGTAAATAGAAAACAACTGAGTGGCATTTATCCATAGCAATTCCTAGTGCACTCGGATGTTTCCAATGTTCTAAACGCAGCGACGGTTTGAGGACGTCACAGGCACCACGTGGCCTAGTGTGATGCTCTGCCGCACTCGTCTAAGGGCGCTGTTGTACACTAGTTTGCCAAGTGAAGCAATAACAACAGTTAAGAACGTCCGTCACCATGTAAATAAACGCAAGTGAACACCAATCTTGTTCGAATTTGCTTTGTGGCCTGTTCCCAGCCGTTTTCCCCATTTAACTATAGGTTACACATATCTGCGAAATTTTCAGTTCATACTTACACAAAACGAACGCAGCCGGTAGGATTCGAACCTACGCTCCCAGAGGGAATCTGATTTCGAGTCAGACGCCTTAACCACTCGGCCACGACTGCCACTGCTCGTACGCCCTCCTTTCACATGAAACTGCTACCGTTTTGCTCAATACATTGTCACTTGGCTGATATCCCACGAGCGTCTCAAACAGTGCTGTCATCAATACTTGTCGAATCACTCCAGAGGAATCAAAATTTTCGCCCGAACAGGGACTTGAACCCTGGACCCTTAGGTTAAAAGCCTAATGCTCTACCGACTGAGCTATCCGGGCTCGAGGTGCGCCACTCGCCTTCCTTCAGAAACCGATGCGACACTGTGCCACAATTTGCTTACTACTGAACTAATGCGCAGCTCAGAAACAATTTTTTTTAAAAAATGTTAATATCAATGGACCGTATGTGTTGCACTTTAGAGTGCACAAGTAGACACGTCTTGCGCCACTACTTCGCTACTCCGAATTTCGCAAATGCCAGTTTATCGATGATTTTCTCGCTTGAGTGTACCATTAAAACTATTCCACAGTACCTTACTCAAAAATAGAACGCAGTCGGTAGGACTCGAACCTACGCTCCCAGAGGGAATCTGATTTCTAGTCAGACGCCTTAACCACTCGGCCACGACTGCTGCCCTGCTGCGCGTTCCTCAAAACGTTCAGATGCTACGTGTTCAGAACATTACGTTGAAGTAAATCGGGAGAATAGCACGTTTCTACATACTGCTTCCTGCGGTATTAGACGGCTTGACACGATAGTTTTAAATTCTTCGCCCGGACAGGGACTTGAACCCTGAACCCTTAGGTTAAAAGCCTAATGCTCTACCGACTGAGCTATCCGGGCTCCTGTGTTTTATCGCCGGAACAGCTGTGATACACTTGAACGTTTCGAATGCGTATGAATACTGCCATAATTGCAGTCTCGTGGCTCCCCTGGCGACTTCCACAGACTTCCCCCACTGACGCCACGCTGACGCTTGTCTGCTGCGTCTTAAGAGCTCGTCATATTTACCAAGTAGCTGCGAGATCTGGAAAGAACAAACGCTTCATTACAACGGAAATCGCACGTGAAGGATCGAGATGACACCCTTAAATGTAAGTAAATAGAAAACAACTGAGTGGCATTTATCCATAGCAATTCCTAGTGCACTCGGATGTTTCCAATGTTCTAAACGCAGCGACGGTTTGAGGACGTCACAGGCACCACGTGGCCTAGTGTGATGCTCTGCCGCACTCGTCTAAGGGCGCTGTTGTACACTAGTTTGCCAAGTGAAGCAATAACAACAGTTAAGAACGTCCGTCACCATGTAAATAAACGCAAGTGAACACCAATCTTGTTCGAATTTGCTTTGTGGCCTGTTCCCAGCCGTTTTCCCCATTTAACTATAGGTTACACATATCTGCGAAAATTTCAGTTCATACTTACACAAAACGAACGCAGCCGGTAGGATTCGAACCTACGCTCCCAGAGGGAATCTGATTTCGAGTCAGACGCCTTAACCACTCGGCCACGACTGCCACTGCTCGTACGCCCTCCTTTCACATGAAACTGCTACCGTTTTGCTCAATACATTGTCACTTGGCTGATATCCCACGAGCGTCTCAAACAGTGCTGTCATCAATACTTGTCGAATCACTCCAGAGGAATCAAAATTTTCGCCCGAACAGGGACTTGAACCCTGGACCCTTAGGTTAAAAGCCTAATGCTCTACCGACTGAGCTATCCGGGCTCGAGGTGCGCCACTCGCCTTCCTTCAGAAACCGATGCGACACTGTGCCACAATTTGCTTACTACTGAACTAATGCGCAGCTCAGAAACAATTTTTTTAAAAAAAATGTTAATATCAATGGACCGTATGTGTTGCACTTTAGAGTGCACAAGTAGACACGTCTTGCGCCACTACTTCGCTACTCCGAATTTCGCAAATGCCAGTTTATCGATGATTTTCTCGCTTGAGTGTACCATTAAAACTATTCCACAGTACCTTACTCAAAAATAGAACGCAGTCGGTAGGACTCGAACCTACGCTCCCAGAGGGAATCTGATTTCTAGTCAGCCGCCTTAACCACTCGGCCACGACTGCTGCCCTGCTGCGCGTTCCTCAAAACGTTCAGATGCTACGTGTTCAGAACATTACGTTGAAGTAAATCGGGAGAATAGCACGTTTCTACATACTGCTTCCTGCGGTATTAGACGGCTTGACACGATAGTTATAAAATCTTCGCCCGGACAGGGACTTGAACCCTGGACCCTTAGGTTAAAAGCCTAATGCTCTACCGACTGAGCTATCCGGGCTCCTGTGTCTTATCGCCGGAACAGCTGTGATACACTTGAACGTTTCGAATGCGTATGAATACTGCCATAATTGCAGTCTCGTGGCTCCCCTGGCGACTTCCACAGACTTCCCCCACTGACGCCACGCTGACGCTTGTCTGCTGCGTCTTAAGAGCTCGTCATATTTACCAAGTAGCTGCGAGATCTGGAAAGAACAAACGCTTCATTACAACGGAAATCGCACGTGAAGGATCGAGATGACACCCTTAAATGTAAGTAAATAGAAAACAACTGAGTGGCATTTATCCATAGCAATTCCTAGTGCACTCGGATGTTTCCAATGTTCTAAACGCAGCGACGGTTTGAGGACGTCACAGGCACCACGTGGCCTAGTGTGATGCTCTGCCGCACTCGTCTAAGGGCGCTGTTGTACACTAGTTTGCCAAGTGAAGCAATAACAACAGTTAAGAACGTCCGTCACCATGTAAATAAACGCAAGTGAACACCAATCTTGTTCGAATTTGCTTTGTGGCCTGTTCCCAGCCGTTTTCCCCATTTAACTATAGGTTACACATATCTGCGAAAATTTCAGTTCATACTTACACAAAACGAACGCAGCCGGTAGGATTCGAACCTACGCTCCCAGAGGGAATCTGATTTCGAGTCAGACGCCTTAACCACTCGGCCACGACTGCCACTGCTCGTACGCCCTCCTTTCACATGAAACTGCTACCGTTTTGCTCAATACATTGTCACTTGGCTGATATCCCACGAGCGTCTCAAACAGTGCTGTCATCAATACTTGTCGAATCACTCCAGAGGAATCAAAATTTTCGCCCGAACAGGGACTTGAACCCTGGACCCTTAGGTTAAAAGCCTAATGCTCTACCGACTGAGCTATCCGGGCTCGAGGTGCGCCACTCGCCTTCCTTCACAAACCGATGCGACACTGTGCCACAATTTGCTTACTACTGAACTAATGCGCAGCTCAGAAACAATTTTTTTAAAAAAATTTTAATATCAATGGACCGTATGTGTTGCACTTTAGAGTGCACAAGTAGACACGTCTTGCGCCACTACTTCGCTACTCCGAATTTCGCAAATGCCAGTTTATCGATGATTTTCTCGCTTGAGTGTACCATTAAAACTATTCCACAGTACCTTACTCAAAAATAGAACGCAGTCGGTAGGACTCGAACCTACGCTCCCAGAGGGAATCTGATTTCTAGTCAGACGCCTTAACCACTCGGCCACGACTGCTGCCCTGCTGCGCGTTCCTCAAAACGTTCAGATGCTACGTGTTCAGAACATTACGTTGAAGTAAATCGGGAGAATAGCACGTTTCTACATACTGCTTCCTGCGGTATTAGACGGCTTGACACGATAGTTTTAAAATCTTCGCCCGGACAGGGACTTGAACCCTGGACCCTTAGGTTAAAAGCCTAATGCTCTACCGACTGAGCTATGCGGGCTCCTGTGTTTTATCGCCGGAACAGCTGTGATACACTTGAACGTTTCGAATGCGTATGAATACTGCCATAATTGCAGTCTCGTGGCTCCCCTGGCGACTTCCACAGACTTCCCCCACTGACGCCACGCTGACGCTTGTCTGCTGCGTCTTAAGAGCTCGTCATATTTACCAAGTAGCTGCGAGATCTGGAAAGAACAAACGCTTCATTACAACGGAAATCGCACGTGAAGGATCGAGATGACACCCTTAAATGTAAGTAAATAGAAAACAACTGAGTGGCATTTATCCATAGCAATTCCTAGTGCACTCGGATGTTTCCAATGTTCTAAACGCAGCGACGGTTTGAGGACGTCACAGGCACCACGTGGCCTAGTGTGATGCTCTGCCGCACTCGTCTAAGGGCGCTGTTGTACACTAGTTTGCCAAGTGAAGCAATAACAACAGTTAAGAACGTCCGTCACCATGTAAATAAACGCAAGTGAACACCAATCTTGTTCGAATTTGCTTTGTGGCCTGTTCCCAGCCGTTTTCCCCATTTAACTATAGGTTACACATATCTGCGAAAATTTCAGTTCATACTTACACAAAACGAACGCAGCCGGTAGGATTCGAACCTACGCTCCCAGAGGGAATCTGATTTCGAGTCAGACGCCTTAACCACTCGGCCACGACTGCCACTGCTCGTACGCCCTCCTTTCACATGAAACTGCTACCGTTTTGCTCAATACATTGTCACTTGGCTGATATCCCACGAGCGTCTCAAACAGTGCTGTCATCAATACTTGTCGAATCACTCCAGAGGAATCAAAATTTTCGCCCGAACAGGGACTTGAACCCTGGACCCTTAGGTTAAAAGCCTAATGCTCTACCGACTGAGCTATCCGGGCTCGAGGTGCGCCAATCACCTTCCTTCAGAAACCGATGCGACACTGTGCCACAATTTGCTTACTACTGAACTAATGCGCAGCTCAGAAACAATTTTTTTTAAAAAAATGTTAATATCAATGGACCGTATGTGTTGCACTTTAGAGTGCACAAGTAGACACGTCTTGCGCCACTACTTCGCTACTCCGAATTTCGCAAATGCCAGTTTATCGATGATTTTCTCGCTTGAGTGTACCATTAAAACTATTCCACAGTACCTTACTCAAAAATAGAACGCAGTCGGTAGGACTCGAACCTACGCTCCCAGAGGGAATCTGATTTCTAGTCAGCCGCCTTAACCACTCGGCCACGACTGCTGCCCTGCTGCGCGTTCATCAAAACGTTCAGATGCTACGTGTTCAGAACATTACGTTGAAGTAAATCGGGAGAATAGCACGTTTCTACATACTGCTTCCTGCGGTATTAGACGGCTTGACACGATAGTTATAAAATCTTCGCCCGGACAGGGACTTGAACCCTGGACCCTTAGGTTAAAAGCCTAATGCTCTACCGACTGAGCTATCCGGGCTCCTGTGTCTTATCGCCGGAACAGCTGTGATACACTTGAACGTTTCGAATGCGTATGAATACTGCCATAATTGCAGTCTCGTGGCTCCCCTGGCGACTTCCACAGACTTCCCCCACTGACGCCACGCTGACGCTTGTCTGCTGCGTCTTAAGAGCTCGTCATATTTACCAAGTAGCTGCGAGATCTGGAAAGAACAAACGCTTCATTACAACGGAAATCGCACGTGAAGGATCGAGATGACACCCTTAAATGTAAGTAAATAGAAAACAACTGAGTGGCATTTATCCATAGCAATTCCTAGTGCACTCGGATGTTTCCAATGTTCTAAACGCAGCGACGGTTTGAGGACGTCACAGGCACCACGTGGCCTAGTGTGATGCTCTGCCGCACTCGTCTAAGGGCGCTGTTGTACACTAGTTTGCCAAGTGAAGCAATAACAACAGTTAAGAACGTCCGTCACCATGTAAATAAACGCAAGTGAACACCAATCTTGTTCGAATTTGCTTTGTGGCCTGTTCCCAGCCGTTTTCCCCATTTAACTATAGGTTACACATATCTGCGAAAATTTCAGTTCATACTTACACAAAACGAACGCAGCCGGTAGGATTCGAACCTACGCTCCCAGAGGGAATCTGATTTCGAGTCAGACGCCTTAACCACTCGGCCACGACTGCCACTGCTCGTACGCCCTCCTTTCACATGAAACTGCTACCGTTTTGCTCAATACATTGTCACTTGGCTGATATCCCACGAGCGTCTCAAACAGTGCTGTCATCAATACTTGTCGAATCACTCCAGAGGAATCAAAATTTTCGCCCGAACAGGGACTTGAACCCTGGACCCTTAGGTTAAAAGCCTAATGCTCTACCGACTGAGCTATCCGGGCTCGAGGTGCGCCACTCGCCTTCCTTCAGAAACCGATGCGACACTGTGCCACAATTTGCTTACTACTGAACTAATGCGCAGCTCAGAAACAATTTTTTTAAAAAAATGTTAATATCAATGGACCGTATGTGTTGCACTTTAGAGTGCACAAGTAGACACGTCTTGCGCCACTACTTCGCTACTCCGAATTTCGCAAATGCCAGTTTATCGATGATTTTCTCGCTTGAGTGTACCATTAAAACTATTCCACAGTACCTTACTCAAAAATAGAACGCAGTCGGTAGGACTCGAACCTACGCTCCCAGAGGGAATCTGATTTCTAGTCAGACGCCTTAACCACTCGGCCACGACTGCTGCCCTGCTGCGCGTTCCTCAAAACGTTCAGATGCTACGTGTTCAGAACATTACGTTGAAGTAAATCGGGAGAATAGCACGTTTCTACATACTGCTTCCTGCGGTATTAGACGGCTTGACACGATAGTTATAAAATCTTCGCCCGGACAGGGACTTGAACCCTGGACCCTTAGGTTAAAAGCCTAATGCTCTACCGACTGAGCTATCCGGGCTCCTGTGTCTTATCGCCGGAACAGCTGTGATACACTTGAACGTTTCGAATGCGTATGAATACTGCCATAATTGCAGTCTCGTGGCTCCCCTGGCGACTTCCACAGACTTCCCCCACTGACGCCACGCTGACGCTTGTCTGCTGCGTCTTAAGAGCTCGTCATATTTACCAAGTAGCTGCGAGATCTGGAAAGAACAAACGCTTCATTACAACGGAAATCGCACGTGAAGGATCGAGATGACACCCTTAAATGTAAGTAAATAGAAAACAACTGAGTGGCATTTATCCATAGCAATTCCTAGTGCACTCGGATGTTTCCAATGTTCTAAACGCAGCGACGGTTTGAGGACGTCACAGGCACCACGTGGCCTAGTGTGATGCTCTGCCGCACTCGTCTAAGGGCGCTGTTGTACACTAGTTTGCCAAGTGAAGCAATAACAACAGTTAAGAACGTCCGTCACCATGTAAATAAACGCAAGTGAACACCAATCTTGTTCGAATTTGCTTTGTGGCCTGTTCCCAGCCGTTTTCCCCATTTAACTATAGGTTACACATATCTGCGAAAATTTCAGTTCATACTTACACAAAACGAACGCAGCCGGTAGGATTCGAACCTACGCTCCCAGAGGGAATCTGATTTCGAGTCAGACGCCTTAACCACTCGGCCACGACTGCCACTGCTCGTACGCCCTCCTTTCACATGAAACTGCTACCGTTTTGCTCAATACATTGTCACTTGGCTGATATCCCACGAGCGTCTCAAACAGTGCTGTCATCAATACTTGTCGAATCACTCCAGAGGAATCAAAATTTTCGCCCGAACAGGGACTTGAACCCTGGACCCTTAGGTTAAAAGCCTAATGCTCTACCGACTGAGCTATCCGGGCTCGAGGTGCGCCACTCGCCTTCCTTCAGAAAGCGATGCGACACTGTGCCACAATTTGCTTACTACTGAACTAATGCGCAGCTCAGAAACAATTTTTTTTAAAAAAATGTTAATATCAATGGACCGTATGTGTTGCACTTTAGAGTGCACAAGTAGACACGTCTTGCGCCACTACTTCGCTACTCCGAATTTCGCAAATGCCAGTTTATCGATGATTTTCTCGCTTGAGTGTACCATTAAAACTATTCCACAGTACCTTACTCAAAAATAGAACGCAGTCGGTAGGAATCGAACCTACGCTCCCAGAGGGAATCTGATTTCTAGTCAGCCGCCTTAACCACTCGGCCACGACTGCTGCCCTGCTGCGCGTTCCTCAAAACGTTCAGATGCTACGTGTTCAGAACATTACGTTGAAGTAAATCGGGAGAATAGCACGTTTCTACATACTGCTTCCTGCGGTATTAGACGGCTTGACACGATAGTTATAAAATCTTCGCCCGGACAGGGACTTGAACCCTGGACCCTTAGGTTAAAAGCCTAATGCTCTACCGACTGAGCTATCCGGGCTCCTGTGTCTTATCGCCGGAACAGCTGTGATACACTTGAACGTTTCGAATGCGTATGAATACTGCCATAATTGCAGTCTCGTGGCTCCCCTGGCGACTTCCACAGACTTCCCCCACTGACGCCACGCTGACGCTTGTCTGCTGCGTCTTAAGAGCTCGTCATATTTACCAAGTAGCTGCGAGATCTGGAAAGAACAAACGCTTCATTACAACGGAAATCGCACGTGAAGGATCGAGATGACACCCTTAAATGTAAGTAAATAGAAAACAACTGAGTGGCATTTATCCATAGCAATTCCTAGTGCACTCGGATGTTTCCAATGTTCTAAACGCAGCGACGGTTTGAGGACGTCACAGGCACCACGTGGCCTAGTGTGATGCTCTGCCGCACTCGTCTAAGGGCGCTGTTGTACACTAGTTTGCCAAGTGAAGCAATAACAACAGTTAAGAACGTCCGTCACCATGTAAATAAACGCAAGTGAACACCAATCTTGTTCGAATTTGCTTTGTGGCCTGTTCCCAGCCGTTTTCCCCATTTAACTATAGGTTACACATATCTGCGAAATTTTCAGTTCATACTTACACAAAACGAACGCAGCCGGTAGGATTCGAACCTACGCTCCCAGAGGGAATCTGATTTCGAGTCAGACGCCTTAACCACTCGGCCACGACTGCCACTGCTCGTACGCCCTCCTTTCACATGAAACTGCTACCGTTTTGCTCAATACATTGTCACTTGGCTGATATCCCACGAGCGTCTCAAACAGTGCTGTCATCAATACTTGTCGAATAACTCCAGAGGAATCAAAATTTTCGCGCGAACAGGGACTTGAACCCTGGACCCTTAGGTTAAAAGCCTAATGCTCTACCGACTGAGCTATCCGGGCTCGAGGTGCGCCACTCGCCTTCCTTCAGAAAGCGATGCGACACTGTGCCACAATTTGCTTACTACTGAACTAATGCGCAGCTCAGAAACAATTTTTTTAAAAAAATGTTAATATCAATGGACCGTATGTGTTGCACTTTAGAGTGCACAAGTAGACACGTCTTGCGCCACTACTTCGCTACTCCGAATTTCGCAAATGCCAGTTTATCGATGATTTTCTCGCTTGAGTGTACCATTAAAACTATTCCACAGTACCTTACTCAAAAATAGAACGCAGTCGGTAGGACTCGAACCTACGCTCCCAGAGGGAATCTGATTTCTAGTCAGACGCCTTAACCACTCGGCCACGACTGCTGCCCTGCTGCGCGTTCCTCAAAACGTTCAGATGCTACGTGTTCAGAACATTACGTTGAAGTAAATCGGGAGAATAGCACGTTTCTACATACTGCTTCCTGCGGTATTAGACGGCTTGACACGATAGTTTTAAAATCTTCGCCCGGACAGGGACTTGAACCCTGGACCCTTAGGTTAAAAGCCTAATGCTCTACCGACTGAGCTATGCGGGCTCCTGTGTTTTATCGCCGGAACAGCTGTGATACACTTGAACGTTTCGAATGCGTATGAATACTGCCATAATTGCAGTCTCGTGGCTCCCCTGGCGACTTCCACAGACTTCCCCCACTGACGCCACGCTGACGCTTGTCTGCTGCGTCTTAAGAGCTCGTCATATTTACCAAGTAGCTGCGAGATCTGGAAAGAACAAACGCTTCATTACAACGGAAATCGCACGTGAAGGATCGAGATGACACCCTTAAATGTAAGTAAATAGAAAACAACTGAGTGGCATTTATCCATAGCAATTCCTAGTGCACTCGGATGTTTCCAATGTTCTAAACGCAGCGACGGTTTGAGGACGTCACAGGCACCACGTGGCCTAGTGTGATGCTCTGCCGCACTCGTCTAAGGGCGCTGTTGTACACTAGTTTGCCAAGTGAAGCAATAACAACAGTTAAGAACGTCCGTCACCATGTAAATAAACGCAAGTGAACACCAATCTTGTTCGAATTTGCTTTGTGGCCTGTTCCCAGCCGTTTTCCCCATTTAACTATAGGTTACACATATCTGCGAAAATTTCAGTTCATACTTACACAAAACGAACGCAGCCGGTAGGATTCGAACCTACGCTCCCAGAGGGAATCTGATTTCGAGTCAGACGCCTTAACCACTCGGCCACGACTGCCACTGCTCGTACGCCCTCCTTTCACATGAAACTGCTACCGTTTTGCTCAATACATTGTCACTTGGCTGATATCCCACGAGCGTCTCAAACAGTGCTGTCATCAATACTTGTCGAATCACTCCAGAGGAATCAAAATTTTCGCCCGAACAGGGACTTGAACCCTGGACCCTTAGGTTAAAAGCCTAATGCTCTACCGACTGAGCTATCCGGGCTCGAGGTGCGCCACTCGCCTTCCTTCAGAAACCGATGCGACACTGTGCCACAATTTGCTTACTACTGAACTAATGCGCAGCTCAGAAACAATTTTTTTTAAAAAAATGTTAATATCAATGGACCGTATGTGTTGCACTTTAGAGTGCACAAGTAGACACGTCTTGCGCCACTACTTCGCTACTCCGAATTTCGCAAATGCCAGTTTATCGATGATTTTCTCGCTTGAGTGTACCATTAAAACTATTCCACAGTACCTTACTCAAAAATAGAACGCAGTCGGTAGGACTCGAACCTACGCTCCCAGAGGGAATCTGATTTCTAGTCAGCCGCCTTAACCACTCGGCCACGACTGCTGCCCTGCTGCGCGTTCCTCAAAACGTTCAGATGCTACGTGTTCAGAACATTACGTTGAAGTAAATCGGGAGAATAGCACGTTTCTACATACTGCTTCCTGCGGTATTAGACGGCTTGACACGATAGTTATAAAATCTTCGCCCGGACAGGGACTTGAACCCTGGACCCTTAGGTTAAAAGCCTAATGCTCTACCGACTGAGCTATCCGGGCTCCTGTGTCTTATCGCCGGAACAGCTGTGATACACTTGAACGTTTCGAATGCGTATGAATACTGCCATAATTGCAGTCTCGTGGCTCCCCTGGCGACTTCCACAGACTTCCCCCACTGACGCCACGCTGACGCTTGTCTGCTGCGTCTTAAGAGCTCGTCATATTTACCAAGTAGCTGCGAGATCTGGAAAGAACAAACGCTTCATTACAACGGAAATCGCACGTGAAGGATCGAGATGACACCCTTAAATGTAAGTAAATAGAAAACAACTGAGTGGCATTTATCCATAGCAATTCCTAGTGCACTCGGATGTTTCCAATGTTCTAAACGCAGCGACGGTTTGAGGACGTCACAGGCACCACGTGGCCTAGTGTGATGCTCTGCCGCACTCGTCTAAGGGCGCTGTTGTACACTAGTTTGCCAAGTGAAGCAATAACAACAGTTAAGAACGTCCGTCACCATGTAAATAAACGCAAGTGAACACCAATCTTGTTCGAATTTGCTTTGTGGCCTGTTCCCAGCCGTTTTCCCCATTTAACTATAGGTTACACATATCTGCGAAAATTTCAGTTCATACTTACACAAAACGAACGCAGCCGGTAGGATTCGAACCTACGCTCCCAGAGGGAATCTGATTTCGAGTCAGACGCCTTAACCACTCGGCCACGACTGCCACTGCTCGTACGCCCTCCTTTCACATGAAACTGCTACCGTTTTGCTCAATACATTGTCACTTGGCTGATATCCCACGAGCGTCTCAAACAGTGCTGTCATCAATACTTGTCGAATAACTCCAGAGGAATCAAAATTTTCGCGCGAACAGGGACTTGAACCCTGGACCCTTAGGTTAAAAGCCTAATGCTCTACCGACTGAGCTATCCGGGCTCGAGGTGCGCCACTCGCCTTCCTTCAGAAAGCGATGCGACACTGTGCCACAATTTGCTTACTACTGAACTAATGCGCAGCTCAGAAACAATTTTTTTAAAAAAATTTTAATATCAATGGACCGTATGTGTTGCACTTTAGAGTGCACAAGTAGACACGTCTTGCGCCACTACTTCGCTACTCCGAATTTCGCAAATGCCAGTTTATCGATGATTTTCTCGCTTGAGTGTACCATTAAAACTATTCCACAGTACCTTACTCAAAAATAGAACGCAGTCGGTAGGACTCGAACCTACGCTCCCAGAGGGAATCTGATTTCTAGTCAGACGCCTTAACCACTCGGCCACGACTGCTGCCCTGCTGCGCGTTCCTCAAAACGTTCAGATGCTACGTGTTCAGAACATTACGTTGAAGTAAATCGGGAGAATAGCACGTTTCTACATACTGCTTCCTGCGGTATTAGACGGCTTGACACGATAGTTTTAAAATCTTCGCCCGGACAGGGACTTGAACCCTGGACCCTTAGGTTAAAAGCCTAATGCTCTACCGACTGAGCTATGCGGGCTCCTGTGTTTTATCGCCGGAACAGCTGTGATACACTTGAACGTTTCGAATGCGTATGAATACTGCCATAATTGCAGTCTCGTGGCTCCCCTGGCGACTTCCACAGACTTCCCCCACTGACGCCACGCTGACGCTTGTCTGCTGCGTCTTAAGAGCTCGTCATATTTACCAAGTAGCTGCGAGATCTGGAAAGAACAAACGCTTCATTACAACGGAAATCGCACGTGAAGGATCGAGATGACACCCTTAAATGTAAGTAAATAGAAAACAACTGAGTGGCATTTATCCATAGCAATTCCTAGTGCACTCGGATGTTTCCAATGTTCTAAACGCAGCGACGGTTTGAGGACGTCACAGGCACCACGTGGCCTAGTGTGATGCTCTGCCGCACTCGTCTAAGGGCGCTGTTGTACACTAGTTTGCCAAGTGAAGCAATAACAACAGTTAAGAACGTCCGTCACCATGTAAATAAACGCAAGTGAACACCAATCTTGTTCGAATTTGCTTTGTGGCCTGTTCCCAGCCGTTTTCCCCATTTAACTATAGGTTACACATATCTGCGAAATTTTCAGTTCATACTTACACAAAACGAACGCAGCCGGTAGGATTCGAACCTACGCTCCCAGAGGGAATCTGATTTCGAGTCAGACGCCTTAACCACTCGGCCACGACTGCCACTGCTCGTACGCCCTCCTTTCACATGAAACTGCTACCGTTTTGCTCAATACATTGTCACTTGGCTGATATCCCACGAGCGTCTCAAACAGTGCTGTCATCAATACTTGTCGAATCACTCCAGAGGAATCAAAATTTTCGCCCGAACAGGGACTTGAACCCTGGACCCTTAGGTTAAAAGCCTAATGCTCTACCGACTGAGCTATCCGGGCTCGAGGTGCGCCACTCGCCTTCCTTCAGAAACCGATGCGACACTGTGCCACAATTTGCTTACTACTGAACTAATGCGCAGCTCAGAAACAATTTTTTTAAAAAAATGTTAATATCAATGGACCGTATGTGTTGCACTTTAGAGTGCACAAGTAGACACGTCTTGCGCCACTACTTCGCTACTCCGAATTTCGCAAATGCCAGTTTATCGATGATTTTCTCGCTTGAGTGTACCATTAAAACTATTCCACAGTACCTTACTCAAAAATAGAACGCAGTCGGTAGGACTCGAACCTACGCTCCCAGAGGGAATCTGATTTCTAGTCAGACGCCTTAACCACTCGGCCACGACTGCTGCCCTGCTGCGCGTTCCTCAAAACGTTCAGATGCTACGTGTTCAGAACATTACGTTGAAGTAAATCGGGAGAATAGCACGTTTCTACATACTGCTTCCTGCGGTATTAGACGGCTTGACACGATAGTTTTAAATTCTTCGCCCGGACAGGGACTTGAACCCTGAACCCTTAGGTTAAAAGCCTAATGCTCTACCGACTGAGCTATCCGGGCTCCTGTGTTTTATCGCCGGAACAGCTGTGATACACTTGAACGTTTCGAATGCGTATGAATACTGCCATAATTGCAGTCTCGTGGCTCCCCTGGCGACTTCCACAGACTTCCCCCACTGACGCCACGCTGACGCTTGTCTGCTGCGTCTTAAGAGCTCGTCATATTTACCAAGTAGCTGCGAGATCTGGAAAGAACAAACGCTTCATTACAACGGAAATCGCACGTGAAGGATCGAGATGACACCCTTAAATGTAAGTAAATAGAAAACAACTGAGTGGCATTTATCCATAGCAATTCCTAGTGCACTCGGATGTTTCCAATGTTCTAAACGCAGCGACGGTTTGAGGACGTCACAGGCACCACGTGGCCTAGTGTGATGCTCTGCCGCACTCGTCTAAGGGCGCTGTTGTACACTAGTTTGCCAAGTGAAGCAATAACAACAGTTAAGAACGTCCGTCACCATGTAAATAAACGCAAGTGAACACCAATCTTGTTCGAATTTGCTTTGTGGCCTGTTCCCAGCCGTTTTCCCCATTTAACTATAGGTTACACATATCTGCGAAAATTTCAGTTCATACTTACACAAAACGAACGCAGCCGGTAGGATTCGAACCTACGCTCCCAGAGGGAATCTGATTTCGAGTCAGACGCCTTAACCACTCGGCCACGACTGCCACTGCTCGTACGCCCTCCTTTCACATGAAACTGCTACCGTTTTGCTCAATACATTGTCACTTGGCTGATATCCCACGAGCGTCTCAAACAGTGCTGTCATCAATACTTGTCGAATCACTCCAGAGGAATCAAAATTTTCGCCCGAACAGGGACTTGAACCCTGGACCCTTAGGTTAAAAGCCTAATGCTCTACCGACTGAGCTATCCGGGCTCGAGGTGCGCCACTCGCCTTCCTTCAGAAACCGATGCGACACTGTGCCACAATTTGCTTACTACTGAACTAATGCGCAGCTCAGAAACAATTTTTTTAAAAAAATGTTAATATCAATGGACCGTATGTGTTGCACTTTAGAGTGCACAAGTAGACACGTCTTGCGCCACTACTTCGCTACTCCGAATTTCGCAAATGCCAGTTTATCGATGATTTTCTCGCTTGAGTGTACCATTAAAACTATTCCACAGTACCTTACTCAAAAATAGAACGCAGTCGGTAGGACTCGAACCTACGCTCCCAGAGGGAATCTGATTTCTAGTCAGACGCCTTAACCACTCGGCCACGACTGCTGCCCTGCTGCGCGTTCCTCAAAACGTTCAGATGCTACGTGTTCAGAACATTACGTTGAAGTAAATCGGGAGAATAGCACGTTTCTACATACTGCTTCCTGCGGTATTAGACGGCTTGACACGATAGTTTTAAATTCTTCGCCCGGACAGGGACTTGAACCCTGAACCCTTAGGTTAAAAGCCTAATGCTCTACCGACTGAGCTATCCGGGCTCCTGTGTTTTATCGCCGGAACAGCTGTGATACACTTGAACGTTTCGAATGCGTATGAATACTGCCATAATTGCAGTCTCGTGGCTCCCCTGGCGACTTCCACAGACTTCCCCCACTGACGCCACGCTGACGCTTGTCTGCTGCGTCTTAAGAGCTCGTCATATTTACCAAGTAGCTGCGAGATCTGGAAAGAACAAACGCTTCATTACAACGGAAATCGCACGTGAAGGATCGAGATGACACCCTTAAATGTAAGTAAATAGAAAACAACTGAGTGGCATTTATCCATAGCAATTCCTAGTGCACTCGGATGTTTCCAATGTTCTAAACGCAGCGACGGTTTGAGGACGTCACAGGCACCACGTGGCCTAGTGTGATGCTCTGCCGCACTCGTCTAAGGGCGCTGTTGTACACTAGTTTGCCAAGTGAAGCAATAACAACAGTTAAGAACGTCCGTCACCATGTAAATAAACGCAAGTGAACACCAATCTTGTTCGAATTTGCTTTGTGGCCTGTTCCCAGCCGTTTTCCCCATTTAACTATAGGTTACACATATCTGCGAAATTTTCAGTTCATACTTACACAAAACGAACGCAGCCGGTAGGATTCGAACCTACGCTCCCAGAGGGAATCTGATTTCGAGTCAGACGCCTTAACCACTCGGCCACGACTGCCACTGCTCGTACGCCCTCCTTTCACATGAAACTGCTACCGTTTTGCTCAATACATTGTCACTTGGCTGATATCCCACGAGCGTCTCAAACAGTGCTGTCATCAATACTTGTCGAATCACTCCAGAGGAATCAAAATTTTCGCCCGAACAGGGACTTGAACCCTGGACCCTTAGGTTAAAAGCCTAATGCTCTACCGACTGAGCTATCCGGGCTCGAGGTGCGCCACTCGCCTTCCTTCAGAAACCGATGCGACACTGTGCCACAATTTGCTTACTACTGAACTAATGCGCAGCTCAGAAACAATTTTTTTAAAAAAATGTTAATATCAATGGACCGTATGTGTTGCACTTTAGAGTGCACAAGTAGACACGTCTTGCGCCACTACTTCGCTACTCCGAATTTCGCAAATGCCAGTTTATCGATGATTTTCTCGCTTGAGTGTACCATTAAAACTATTCCACAGTACCTTACTCAAAAATAGAACGCAGTCGGTAGGACTCGAACCTACGCTACCAGAGGGAATCTGATTTCTAGTCAGACGCCTTAACCACTTTTTTTTATTTTTTTTTTTATTTTTTTGTTTTTTTTTTTTTTTGTTTTTATTTCCTTTCTTTGTCCAAGCGGAATCCGATAGTGTCTTCAATAATTTTAAATGAACTTATACGGCGTCTTCCACCATAATTAAATGAGTAATTGCCTCTTTGGCGTATATTTTAACTTTTGTGTAGGAAATAGTAATCTGGTGTCTCGCGACAGTTGAGATATGCTGCAGTGCAAATGATATGTCTTTTAGTTAAAATATAAGAAGAAACACATATAACTTAAACGAATCTACTACGTGATGTAAACTTGCAGTAAAAATAAAACACACGTCTTCTTCACAGCAAATAAAAGTATGCCTTCATTGGCCGTATAAATATTGGTTCTTGAATTCGGCGGTTTATGAAACTAAACAACAATTCCGTAGGGAAGAGTGGTAAAATAAAATAATTCGTAGTAAACGAAAAGCAAGTATGGGATTTCGCACAAAACATAGCTAAATAAATAAGTCTTCTAGTTCGTAATCTACTGCAATGTTCTAGTCAAAAAATTCGCATAGTTGTTTTTATAACTTTTCTGGCGTTTCAGTTTCTGATGTTCCGTTTGTAAATACATCCAGTAATCTTCTTTCTTCTTTTCTCTGTTTGTCAATAGGTAATGGACCGTGTGTCCTTTTAACCAGTTGACTGCTCTCCTTTTGGTGGGAGGGTAAGGCACTTCGTCTGGATTGAGTAGGCGAGCCGGTGTGATCATGTTGGGAGACGTTCGCAGCATACTTGCAAGTTTTGTTCTGCAGAGAAGCCATATCTCCTGTACAAGGTGACATGTAAATCTATGTTCATCCGTGTCTATGAGATTGCAACTTATGCAGATTGGCGATTCTGCCAGGTGAATGTCGTACAACTTGGAATTGGTCGGAAGTTTTCTATTAACTGCTAAGTACCATGTGGACCTCACGCTTGTTGGTAATTGCGCATCCTGTACGTTTTCCCAAATTTTGTTCCAGTTATATTCTTTATATATGTTCTCTATTCTATTTCTCTGTTTGTTTTCCATCATCATGTTATATACTGCTTTAACTTGGTACAGATCTTTCTCGGCAATACGGCGTTTAATGTAGCTATACTCCAGAAGAAAATGTTTCAGATGATTGAATGCAGTCGGAATGTGGCGTACATCCATAGGTGCCTCCATGCTGTCCGGAGCTATTTCTTGTAGTAAGCGACTCACAAGTGCGTTGGGTGATCTCTGCCACAGTTTATATGTTTTGCTAAGATACAAAGCTTGGGCCTTGACATAGATATCTGTCAAATTAAGGCCTCCCTTTCCCGTTGCTAATGTAAGAGTGTCGTATTTTACTTTAAATAACTGTCCTCTGCTTACAAAGTGGCCGAGCGCTGCTAGCATTTGTTGCGCTCTTGTGCGAGGCAGCGGTAGCAGCTGAGCAACAAAGTTGATCTTCGAGGTGATGTATGTGTTCGCTAAATGTACTTTTTGCATTGCATTTATGTTCCGCAAAACATATTGCTGTGTGCTAGCTCTAATTTTTTCCAGCAGTCTTCTGTAGTTGAGGGCGGCACTGTGGTTGATATTGCGCGTGAATTCGATTCCGAGGGTTTTGAGTTTGTCCACAAGTTTTATGTGTTCGGTTCGAAATTCTATCCCTCGCCCGATGTTCAAAATTCTTGACTTTTTCTGGTTGAGTTTGGCCCCTGACGCGGCTTCATATCGAGATACAATGCGAAGTGCGGTCGCTAGCTCGCTTTCGTCTGTCACTACACAACTGACGTCATCAGCGTACGCGTTGCAGACTATTTTCTGACCATGTAGCCGCAATCCTCGGAGTTCTTGGGTGAGCGTGAACAGGAGAGGTTCAAGCGCTAATGCAAAAAGTGCCATAGACATGGGGCATCCCTGACGGACCGAGCTCTTTATAGCGATCGGCCTGCTGAGTTGTCCGTTGATACTGATTTTGGACGTACCGCTAGTCAGTAGGTTCTTAATCGTGGTTACAACTTTTTGTGGCAAATGGGCTTCTGTTAATATTCTAAAAAGATATGAATGGTTGACCGCATCGAAAGCTTTGGCAAAGTCGAAGGATACGATAGCGCATCTGATATCACAAGCATCTGCGATTGCGATAATATCGCGGTAGTCGCTTAATGTGTGATACATAGTTCTGTTTTTCCCCACACCTGTTTGATAGGCTCCCGTTATGGTCGTGATGACTGAATTTAATCTTTGCATTATTATTCTTGCAAAAATTTTATAGTCACTATTTAATAGTGTTATGGGTCTAAAGTTTTCTATAGTCTTCCCTCTTGAAGTTTTAGGGACTAAGACCACGGTGCCTTCACAAAATTCTGTCGGAATTTCGTTCATATTCGTTAGTTCATTGCATACTAATGTCATCTTACTGGCTAACTGCTGTCGGAATATTTGATATAGTTCCGCAGGTAGGCCATCAGGGCCTGGGGACTTATTTTTCGGGCTTCTTTGAATAGCGTCTATGACCTCTTCTTCTGTTATCTCTCCTGCGAGTTCTTCCGCGTCCTCAGGGCTCAATCTTCCTGACAAATTCGACGTGATGGTTTCCTGCGCTATTTCGTCTGTTGGTTTATCCTCTAATAGTGCTGTAAAATGTTTGTGCACTTCTTCTCTTATTTCCACTTGTTCTGTCAATAGTCTTCCGTCAGTAGTTTTCAATTCCGCTAAAATTTTTCGGTTTGTCCGCTTGACTTCCTGTATGACATGAAACATAGACGTCGTTTCCTCTTGTATCGTATTTTGCAGTCGCGTTCGAACTTTGCATCCTTCAAGTTGTTGTCGCTTCAGCGTTAATAATTTGGCTTGTATTCGTTTTATCTGTCTGTAATTTTCGATTATAGTTGCATCTTGGCTATATAATTCCCGCAAACATTGGAAATAAAATTCAACAGTCTTCTTCTGCCATGCACTTTTTTCGCGAGAGTAAGTTTTTAAAGTTTTTATTATCGCCGGCTTGGCACATTTTATCCACCAAATAACAGCGGAGTTGTATCTTGAGAACTTCCTCTCACAGTCTGCCCACGTATTACAGAAGGCTGCGCGGCATTCTGGATCGGAAAGATGAGAAACGTTTAGTTTCCACGATCCTTTCCCTCTGTAGGTCCCCTGTTTTGCAAGATTTATAGTGCATATATACGCTACGTGGTCAGAGAATATGGTAGGCCATCTCTCAGATTGTAAAATGTGGCCTCGCAGATTGGATGTTACATAAATTCTATCAATACGGCTGGCAGAGTGACCAGTCACATGGGTAAAACCTGGTCTATCACCGTGTTTTTCCTCCCACGTATCAATGAACTTTAAGTCTCGTACGATCGTCTCTAACTCAACTGATTTATTAAAATTGGGCGTCTGGTCCTTCGGACTAAGGACGCAGTTAAAATCACCCGCAAAAATTGTTTGTGCGGATCGTGGTAAAAGGAGAGGAACTATGTCTTCCTTGAAAAACTGTGCTCTTAGGCATTTATTTCCTGTTCCAGAGGGAGCATAAACGTTAATAAATCGAGTACTGTTCACAGTAAAAGCTATACCTCGGCTGTTCGGCAGTTTCTCGACATTTTCAGTTCGTATCCCTTCTTTAGTCAATATTGCTGTACCAAGGCCATTGCCCAGTCCGGGGTTCATTATGACGTTGTAGCCAGTGATGCGATGTAAAGGAATCTCCTTTACCTCTTGCAAACATACTATGTCAATATCGGCTGCGTACAAAAAGTCTTGGAGATTTCGCAATTTTAGCGCACTACTGATTTTGTTAATATTGAGAGTCGCAATTCTATACGCCTGAAGAGATGTCATGTTTGATAGGTCTTCCTCACTGTTTGTGTTGTTACGATGTTGGGCATTTCGCTTTAATAGAATTCCGGGTCGTCCTGGGGCAGGATTGCATCCGGGACGTCATTTTGCGGATGCTGGGACTCCACCAATCCGGATGCGGACGACGCCCCTCCGGTATCTTCTCTATGTTCCGCCATCCCTGTGTCATAAGTGCAGGCGTCAACCTCGGCTGCCCACTCTTTCGAGGTTTGATGTTTGTTCACGTCTTCTTGTGTATTTCCTGACAAGGTTTTCTCTCTAACTTCGTCATAATCCATCATCTCGGTACATTTTATTGAGGTCACAATCTCACGGTCTTGTTCGGTGATGGCTGTTTTAGATTTCTTCGTAATTTGTCGTTTTGCGGAAGTGATTTCTTGCGAATTTGCAGTCAGTGTTTGGGCAATCATTTTTGCTTTTTCACGCAGAATTTGTGCGTTTTTTGCTGCTCCCTGATGAGCTCTCCTGTGTTTTTTGTGCGTCTTTGGTGACGAGTCTGTATTCTGATTGTCATCGGTCTCAGATGTCTCTACGAGGCTGTCCTTGGGATTGACACATTCGGCTCGACATTTGTCGAGTCTTTCTTCCGTGTGGTCGGACTCATGATGTTCTGTATGTTGACTACCGTCTTGGTCGGTTGGGGTGGCCATGGGGGTAGGTTCTGCAATAACGGCTTTCATAGATTCCGTCACATCGTTGAGGTCACCTTCTTCTTGTATGTAGGGTCTCCCTTCTTTAACAGCGGAGTCATTCTGTGAGGTGTGTTGGCCACTATCTCCATCCTTGTTAGCAGAGTTAGATGTGGCCTCGATGATCATAGATTCTATAGGTGTGGTGGTTTCCTTTGAGTCAATGTCGTCTATTAGTGTCGGATCTACGTTTGGTTCCGGTTGGACGTTTGCGCGGACTGCAGCGACGTACGTCACAGGTAACTTGGATATCGCGCTTGGCCCGTCCCTCTCTCCTGTCGGTAACTGCGCCACACGCCGCTGAACGCACTGGGCACGAACGTGTTCTGTCGACCCGCAGGCTGCGCACGTTCTCGGTTGTCCGTCGTACATCACTATAGCTCTATACCCACAAACAGTGATGTACGAGGGGATATGCTTCAGCAAATCGATTTTCACTTGCCGTACACCGTTCAAAACCGGGAATTTATGAAAACTAGACCACTTTTCGGCGACGTTACTAATAACAGTTCCGTATTCCCGTAGTTTGACATTGATTTGTTCCGCTGATATTTCGAACGGTAACTCAAAAATCCTTAGAGTTCGTATACCCAGTCCTGCATGTGTGACTCGGACTGTTCCTACATTACCATCGGAATGTTTGAATTTCAAAGTGCCGCCGCAGGATGCAACTACTTGTTCACATTTTTCTGAGCTTGTCAACTTCAAGTAAACAGTACTACTAACTATCGACAGGTGTATTCCAATCAGGTCATCCGCGGAAAGTTTCATTTCTTCTTCTACAAAATTCTCAACTTCAAACGATCGAGGTCGTACAAAGTTCGGGTCGAAACTTATTTTCAATGTATCCTTTCGTAGTTGTTGATCCATTACGCCATTCTGTTTCTATATTAACGTGGAGAATATAGGACGCTTAAAGCGTACACTTACCACACAGCGCTCGGCCACCAGCAGCGAGGATGTAAACAGCGTCCGCACAGCACGGCCGCCTCACGCGGAATGCCACTCGGCCACGACTGCTGCCCTGCTGTGTGTACCTCAAAACGTTCAGATACTACGTGTTCAGAACAATATGTTGAAGTAAATGCGGAGAATGGCACGTTTCTACATACTGCTTCCTACGCTATTAGACGGCTTGACACGATAGTTTTAAAATCTTCGCCCGGACAGGGACTTGAACCCTGGACCCTTAGGTTAAAAGCCTAATGCTCTACCGACTGAGCTATCCGGGCTCGAGGTGCGCCACTCGCCTTCCTTCAGAAACCGATGCGACACTGTGCCACAATTTGCTTACTACTGAACTAATGCGCAGCTCAGAAACAATTTAAAAAAAAAATGTTAATATCAATGGACCGTATGTGTTGCACTTTAGAGTGCACAAGTTGACACGTCTTGCGCCACTACTTCGCTACTCCGAATTTCGCAAATGCCAGTTTATCGATGATTTTCTCGCTTGAGTGTACCATTAAAACTATTCCACAGTACCTTACTCAAAAATAGAACGCAGTCGGTAGGACTCGAACCTACGCTCCCAGAGGGAATCTGATTTCTAGTCAGACGCCTTAACCACTCGGCCACGACTGCTGCCCTGCTGCGCGTTCCTCAAAACGTTCAGATGCTACGTGTTCAGAACATTACGTTGAAGTAAATCGGGAGAATAGCACGTTTCTACATACTGCTTCCTGCGGTATTAGACGGCTTGACACGATAGTTTTAAATTCTTCGCCCGGACAGGGACTTGAACCCTGGACCCTTAGGTTAAAAGCCTAATGCTCTACCGACTGAGCTATCCGGGCTCCTGTGTCTTATCGCCGGAACAGCTGTGATACACTTGAACGTTTCGAATGCGTATGAATACTGCCATAATTGCAGTCTCGTGGCTCCCCTGGCGACTTCCACAGACTTCCCCCACTGACGCCACGCTGACGCTTGTCTGCTGCGTCTTAAGAGCTCGTCATATTTACCAAGTAGCTGCGAGATCTGGAAAGAACAGACGCTTCATTACAACGGAAATCGCACGTGAAGGATCGAGATGACACCCTTAAATGTAAGTAAATAGAAAACAACTGAGTGGCATTTATCCATAGCAATTCCTAGTGCACTCGGATGTTTCCAATGTTCTAAACGCAGCGACGGTTTGAGGACGTCACAGGCACCACGTGGCCTAGTGTGATGCTCTGCCGCACTCGTCTAAGGGCGCTGTTGTACACTAGTTTGCCAAGTGAAGCAATAACAACAGTTAAGAACGTCCGTCACCATGTAAATAAACGCAAGTGAACACCAATCTTGTTCGAATTTGCTTTGTGGCCTGTTCCCAGCCGTTTTCCCCATTTAACTATAGGTTACACATATCTGCGAAAATTTCAGTTCATACTTACACAAAACGAACGCAGCCGGTAGGATTCGAACCTACGCTCCCAGAGGGAATCTGATTTCGAGTCAGACGCCTTAACCACTCGGCCACGACTGCCACTGCTCGTACGCCCTCCTTTCACATGAAACTGCTACCGTTTTGCTCAATACATTGTCACTTGGCTGATATCCCACGAGCGTCTCAAACAGTGCTGTCATCAATACTTGTCGAATCACTCCAGAGGAATCAAAATTTTCGCCCGAACAGGGACTTGAACCCTGGACCCTTAGGTTAAAAGCCTAATGCTCTACCGACTGAGCTATCTTTTTTTTTTTTTTTTTTTTTTTTTTTTTTTTTTTTTTTTTTTTTGAGGGGCTCCCTTCTCCCCTACACCCCGTCCTTACTCTCACCATGAACGCCTTCTTCGGCGAGCTTTCTTTCGCTTTAGTCTGGTGGTACTGACTTCTTCCGATCCATCGTGGAAATAAGTAACTAAAATTTTTCTTCTTCGAAAATAACATCAAAACAAACTTATTCATGATTTATCCACAATTACCTCTTGAAGACGAACGTGGAACGCATTGTCCTCAGGAAGAGAGATTTTATCAAATGTGAAAAATGAAACACTGTGCATTAGATATCTGAGTAGACGAAGCCATAGTTCAGGAAGCTTCCCTCGGCGACTGCAGTAAGAAACTTTACTTTTATGATAGTCTTTGTATATTCTAAAAATAAAAATAAACAGTTATTAGTGTGTGTCTTCTTTCCACACTTGCAAATGAAACATTGATAAAATTTAAATGCTTTAGTTTGGTTAAATCGTTTCGTGCGTATAAACATTATAACATAAAATATTGAAAGCATGCACTGCAACGAAAATGCACTTCAATGTGCTTTAAGCTTTGACGTGAGTCCTTCCCTTCTGTCAGGGTTTCACGCAGAAAATCAAAACGCACGAAATCATCTCACAGAACATCAGAAACAGTTTACTCTTGACTGTTTTTCCTTCTATTGATTTTCATGCTTTCCTTTTCGTTTTCTTTTCGTTCATATTATCCGGCTGTAAAGTCATTATAAGATTACATCTTATATCATTTGTCAAAAGATGCATGTCCAAGAGAAACGTACAAAAGTATATTTCATATGATAAATACGTCGCATTTGTGCCTTATAATGTCTTGTCCAAGAATAAGTTACAAATCTAGGAATTCATTCAAAGTTAGAGAATAATTGAATGATCGACAAGTTGATGGAACCAGAAAATGGCGATTTGTTTCGTGTTGGGGTATGATATACACCGCGGAACACTGGCGTTCGTTACTATAATACGTTGATATCCGTGGCGTTCACTAAAAAACCATAAAAAGTACAACATAAGGCCATAAAAAACACATTGCGTATATAAAACATATCAACGATGCAGGGTATCAACGTTAACACTGACAAATACATTAAGCACAGTTAAAACTTTGAATTTTAAAATCAAAGCCTCCAACTGCCAACATCAGACGGCGCTGATGGAACGACGCATATCTATTTCGTTTATACACACGATACCATCTTTGCGGTTCTGTACCCCAACCACAGCTCGAACTTTTTGTGCGGGTTTGAGTCCCGTCACCGCAAATCCTCCTCCTCCGCCCAGTCGATCCTGTCGACGACAGGGGGTTGCAATGACGCTCCCTCCACGTCCATAGACAAGTCACTACCTAAACGTCCTGATTGAACAGTCACAGATTCTACAGACGATTCAGGCCTGGAAGGAAGCATGGATGGGCGAGCTCTTCGGTGGTGTTGTTCTTCAGCTTTCCTCTTTATCGGTGCACCCGAAGGAGGATCTATTGCCATCTCTATCTCCTCTTCCGTCATGGCTTTCGATAAAAATTCTTTCAATTGGCGAACGGTCTCCTCGCGCCGCTGTTCCGCGTCACTTGTTTTCGATTCTGGCGTACGAAGCGAAGTCTGCCGCCCCTCCGTATGTTGCCGAGGGTCTACGTCGCCGCTTTTTCCGGTGTGTTCTGCCAACTTTTTCCTTCGTCTGCGTTTGGAAGACGCAGACTCCTTTCCCGGCGACGGACTACGGTCTTTGTCTTGGTGACGGTCCGACTCCAGTTTGCGAAAGCTGCTGGCACTGCGTGACCGAGTAGAAGAACTATCCTCTTCCGAAGCTCCATCGCGTTGTGGCCGTGATACGTCGGGGTCAGCTCCATGTCCGGGTTGCGATCCTGTCCCACAAGCCAAAGCCTGATTCGATTTTGCAACTAACGTCACATCGGGAATTTTAATAATCTCGGACGCAGTCAAGGATTCAGTTGTCTGTTCAGGTTCGGTAACTATCGGCGCTTTAAGGATTTGAACGGGTTTTCCGTCTGTGTCTCGCGGAACTTCAAGAAGTGAAAATTCCGGTATCGATGCGGATACATTAGCAGGTGCAACGTGTCCCAACACTTCCGATTCTGTCTCCAGTACTACTGGTCTCGGGGTGGCGGGAACAGAACCAAGTACCACCGCCGCATACGTTGTGTCTTCCTCACCACCGTCCCGTGGCAGTTGGACTGGCCGCTTGCGCCTCGGACAGTCTTGCCGGAAATGTCCCGTACTATTGCAAAGAGAACAAGTCTGAGGTTGCCCACTGTAAGTGACAAACGCTCGATGGCCGTTAACGTACACAAATGACGGAATGTGTGTCCTCATTATCATCCTGACACTTCTGACACCGTTGTCTACTTGGTACACATAAGCACTCGACCACTTTTCCTTCGTTACGTCTATCACATCACCATACAGGCTTAAATGTCGCTTAATGGTATCATTCTTAATTTCAAATGGCAAGTTGAAAACTCGCACAGTACGTATGCCGTATCCTGCACTAGAAATCTTGACATTACTGACAGTGCCATCAAAGTGCTTGAACTTTCTGATACCGTCGTTATATTGAACAAGAGCGTCACACAGTTCGGTAGATATCAATTTTAGAAACACTGAATTTAGAAAAGTGTCTAGTTGCACTCCAAGAACGTCCTTTTCCGGTAATCGCATTTCGTTTCTTAACCAGTGATGAATATCGTAAGCTGAGGGCCTAGCAACGCTACTGTCGAATTCACATTGAACGTTGTTTTTGCGTTCCTCGGAATTATCGAATTCCATACTTACAAATCACCAACGAAACTGCCGCGGCCGCCGCGAAGCACCACTCGCCGCAAACGTAAACAAACGGCCCGCTGTCCCGGAGGTGTTGACAGGACGGCGGCCGAAGCAGGAATCGACTTGAAACCTGGACCCTTAGGTTAAAAGCCTAATGCTCTACCGACTGAGCTATCCGGGCTCGAGGTGCGCCACTCGCCTTCCTTCAGAAACCGATGCGACACTGTGCCACAATTTGCTTACTACTGAACTAATGCGCAGCTCAGAAACAATTTTTTTAAAAAAATGTTAATATCAATGGACCGTATGTGTTGCACTTTAGAGTGCACAAGTAGACACGTCTTGCGCCACTACTTCGCTACTCCGAATTTCGCAAATGCCAGTTTATCGATGATTTTCTCGCTTGAGTGTACCATTAAAACTATTCCACAGTACCTTACTCAAAAATAGAACGCAGTCGGTAGGACTCGAACCTACGCTCCCAGAGGGAATCTGATTTCTAGTCAGACGCCTTAACCACTCGGCCACGACTGCTGCCCTGCTGCGCGTTCCTCAAAACGTTCAGATGCTACGTGTTCAGAACATTACGTTGAAGTAAATCGGGAGAATAGCACGTTTCTACATACTGCTTCCTGCGGTATTAGACGGCTTGACACGATAGTTTTAAAATCTTCGCCCGGACAGGGACTTGAACCCTGGACCCTTAGGTTAAAAGCCTAATGCTCTACCGACTGAGCTATCCGGGCTCCTGTGTCTTATCGCCGGAACAGCTGTGATACACTTGAACGTTTCGAATGCGTATGAATACTGCCATAATTGCAGTCTCGTGGCTCCCCTGGCGACTTCCACAGACTTCCCCCACTGACGCCACGCTGACGCTTGTCTGCTGCGTCTTAAGAGCTCGTCATATTTACCAAGTAGCTGCGAGATCTGGAAATAACAAACGCTTCATTACAACGGAAATCGCACGTGAAGGATCGAGATGACACCCTTAAATGTAAGTAAATAGAAAACAACTGAGTGGCATTTATCCATAGCAATTCCTAGTGCACTCGGATGTTTCCAATGTTCTAAACGCAGCGACGGTTTGAGGACGTCACAGGCACCACGTGGCCTAGTGTGATGCTCTGCCGCACTCGTCTAAGGGCGCTGTTGTACACTAGTTTGCCAAGTGAAGCAATAACAACAGTTAAGAACGTCCGTCACCATGTAAATAAACGCAAGTGAACACCAATCTTGTTCGAATTTGCTTTGTGGCCTGTTCCCAGCCGTTTTCCCCATTTAACTATAGGTTACACATATCTGCGAAAATTTCAGTTCATACTTACACAAAACGAACGCAGCCGGTAGGATTCGAACCTACGCTCCCAGAGGGAATCTGATTTCGAGTCAGACGCCTTAACCACTCGGCCACGACTGCCACTGCTCGTACGCCCTCCTTTCACATGAAACTGCTACCGTTTTGCTCAATACATTGTCACTTGGCTGATATCCCACGAGCGTCTCAAACAGTGCTGTCATCAATACTTGTCGAATCACTCCAGAGGAATCAAAATTTTCGCCCGAACAGGGACTTGAACCCTGGACCCTTAGGTTAAAAGCCTAATGCTCTACCGACTGAGCTATCTTTCTTTTTTTTTTTTTTTTTTTTTTTTTTTTTTTTTTTTTTTTTTTTTTTTTTTTGCCGGGCTCCCTTCTCCCCTACACCCCGTCCTTACTCTCACCATGAACGCCTTCTTCGGCGAGCTTTCTTTCGCTTTAGTCTGGTGGTACTGACTTCTTCCGATCCATCGTGGAAATAAGTAACTAAAATTTTTCTTCTTCGAAAATAACATCAAAACAAACTTATTCATGATTTATCCACAATTACCTCTTGAAGACGAACGTGGAACGCATTGTCCTCAGGAAGAGAGATTTTATCAAATGTGAAAAATGAAACACTGTGCATTAGATATCTGAGTAGACGAAGCCATAGTTCAGGAAGCTTCCCTCGGCGACTGCAGTAAGAAACTTTACTTTTATGATAGTCTTTGTATATTCTAAAAATAAAAATAAACAGTTATTAGTGTGTGTCTTCTTTCCACACTTGCAAATGAAACATTGATAAAATTTAAATGCTTTAGTTTGGTTAAATCGTTTCGTGCGTATAAACATTATAACATAAAATATTGAAAGCATGCACTGCAACGAAAATGCACTTCAATGTGCTTTAAGCTTTGACGTGAGTCCTTCCCTTCTGTCAGGGTTTCACGCAGAAAATCAAAACGCACGAAATCATCTCACAGAACATCAGAAACAGTTTACTCTTGACTGTTTTTCCTTCTATTGATTTTCATGCTTTCCTTTTCGTTTTCTTTTCGTTCATATTATCCGGCTGTAAAGTCATTATAAGATTACATCTTATATCATTTGTCAAAAGATGCATGTCCAAGAGAAACGTACAAAAGTATATTTCATATGATAAATACGTCGCATTTGTGCCTTATAATGTCTTGTCCAAGAATAAGTTACAAATCTAGGAATTCATTCAAAGTTAGAGAATAATTGAATGATCGACAAGTTGATGGAACCAGAAAATGGCGATTTGTTTCGTGTTGGGGTATGATATACACCGCGGAACACTGGCGTTCGTTACTATAATACGTTGATATCCGTGGCGTTCACTAAAAAACCATAAAAAGTACAACATAAGGCCATAAAAAACACATTGCGTATATAAAACATATCAACGATGCAGGGTATCAACGTTAACACTGACAAATACATTAAGCACAGTTAAAACTTTGAATTTTAAAATCAAAGCCTCCAACTGCCAACATCAGACGGCGCTGATGGAACGACGCATATCTATTTCGTTTATACACACGATACCATCTTTGCGGTTCTGTACCCCAACCACAGCTCGAACTTTTTGTGCGGGTTTGAGTCCCGTCACCGCAAATCCTCCTCCTCCGCCCAGTCGATCCTGTCGACGACAGGGGGTTGCAATGACGCTCCCTCCACGTCCATAGACAAGTCACTACCTAAACGTCCTGATTGAACAGTCACAGATTCTACAGACGATTCAGGCCTGGAAGGAAGCATGGATGGGCGAGCTCTTCGGTGGTGTTGTTCTTCAGCTTTCCTCTTTATCGGTGCACCCGAAGGAGGATCTATTGCCATCTCTATCTCCTCTTCCGTCATGGCTTTCGATAAAAATTCTTTCAATTGGCGAACGGTCTCCTCGCGCCGCTGTTCCGCGTCACTTGTTTTCGATTCTGGCGTACGAAGCGAAGTCTGCCGCCCCTCCGTATGTTGCCGAGGGTCTACGTCGCCGCTTTTTCCGGTGTGTTCTGCCAACTTTTTCCTTCGTCTGCGTTTGGAAGACGCAGACTCCTTTCCCGGCGACGGACTACGGTCTTTGTCTTGGTGACGGTCCGACTCCAGTTTGCGAAAGCTGCTGGCACTGCGTGACCGAGTAGAAGAACTATCCTCTTCCGAAGCTCCATCGCGTTGTGGCCGTGATACGTCGGGGTCAGCTCCATGTCCGGGTTGCGATCCTGTCCCACAAGCCAAAGCCTGATTCGATTTTGCAACTAACGTCACATCGGGAATTTTAATAATCTCGGACGCAGTCAAGGATTCAGTTGTCTGTTCAGGTTCGGTAACTATCGGCGCTTTAAGGATTTGAACGGGTTTTCCGTCTGTGTCTCGCGGAACTTCAAGAAGTGAAAATTCCGGTATCGATGCGGATACATTAGCAGGTGCAACGTGTCCCAACACTTCCGATTCTGTCTCCAGTACTACTGGTCTCGGGGTGGCGGGAACAGAACCAAGTACCACCGCCGCATACGTTGTGTCTTCCTCACCACCGTCCCGTGGCAGTTGGACTGGCCGCTTGCGCCTCGGACAGTCTTGCCGGAAATGTCCCGTACTATTGCAAAGAGAACAAGTCTGAGGTTGCCCACTGTAAGTGACAAACGCTCGATGGCCGTTAACGTACACAAATGACGGAATGTGTGTCCTCATTATCATCCTGACACTTCTGACACCGTTGTCTACTTGGTACACATAAGCACTCGACCACTTTTCCTTCGTTACGTCTATCACATCACCATACAGGCTTAAATGTCGCTTAATGGTATCATTCTTAATTTCAAATGGCAAGTTGAAAACTCGCACAGTACGTATGCCGTATCCTGCACTAGAAATCTTGACATTACTGACAGTGCCATCAAAGTGCTTGAACTTTCTGATACCGTCGTTATATTGAACAAGAGCGTCACACAGTTCGGTAGATATCAATTTTAGAAACACTGAATTTAGAAAAGTGTCTAGTTGCACTCCAAGAACGTCCTTTTCCGGTAATCGCATTTCGTTTCTTAACCAGTGATGAATATCGTAAGCTGAGGGCCTAGCAACGCTACTGTCGAATTCACATTGAACGTTGTTTTTGCGTTCCTCGGAATTATCGAATTCCATACTTACAAATCACCAACGAAACTGCCGCGGCCGCCGCGAAGCACCACTCGCCGCAAACGTAAACAAACGGCCCGCTGTCCCGGAGGTGTTGACAGGACGGCGGCCGAAGCAGGAATCGACTTGAACCCTGGACCCTTAGGTTAAAAGCCTAATGCTCTACCGACTGAGCTATCCGGGCTCGAGGTGCGCCACTCGCCTTCCTTCAGAAACCGATGCGACACTGTGCCACAATTTGCTTACTACTGAACTAATGCGCAGCTCAGAAACAATTTTTTTAAAAAAATGTTAATATCAATGGACCGTATGTGTTGCACTTTAGAGTGCACAAGTAGACACGTCTTGCGCCACTACTTCGCTACTCCGAATTTCGCAAATGCCAGTTTATCGATGATTTTCTCGCTTGAGTGTACCATTAAAACTATTCCACAGTACCTTACTCAAAAATAGAACGCAGTCGGTAGGACTCGAACCTACGCTACCAGAGGGAATCTGATTTCTAGTCAGACGCCTTAACCACTTTTTTTTATTTTTTTTTTATTTTTTTGTTTTTTTTTTTTTTTTTGTTTTTATTTCCTTTCTTTGTCCAAGCGGAATCGGATAGTGTCTTCAATAATTTTAAATGAACTTATACGGCGTCTTCCACCATAATTAAATGAGTAATTGCCTCTTTGGCGTATATTTTAACTTTTGTGTAGGAAATAGTAATCTGGTGTCTCGCGACAGTTGAGATATGCTGCAGTGCAAATGATATGTCTTTTAGTTAAAATATAAGAAGAAACACATATAACTTAAACGAATCTACTACGTGATGTAAACTTGCAGTAAAAATAAAACACACGTCTTCTTCACAGCAAATAAAAGTATGCCTTCATTGGCCGTATAAATATTGGTTCTTGAATTCGGCGGTTTATGAAACTAAACAACAATTCCGTAGGGAAGAGTGGTAAAATAAAATAATTCGTAGTAAACGAAAAGCAAGTATGGGATTTCGCACAAAACATAGCTAAATAAATAAGTCTTCTAGTTCGTAATCTACTGCAATGTTCTAGTCAAAAAATTCGCATAGTTGTTTTTATAACTTTTCTGGCGTTTCAGTTTCTGATGTTCCGTTTGTAAATACATCCAGTAATCTTCTTTCTTCTTTTCTCTGTTTGTCAATAGGTAATGGACCGTGTGTCCTTTTAACCAGTTGACTGCTCTCCTTTTGGTGGGAGGGTAAGGCACTTCGTCTGGATTGAGTAGGCGAGCCGGTGTGATCATGTTGGGAGACGTTCGCAGCATACTTGCAAGTTTTGTTCTGCAGAGAAGCCATATCTCCTGTACAAGGTGACATGTAAATCTATGTTCATCCGTGTCTATGAGATTGCAACTTATGCAGATTGGCGATTCTGCCAGGTGAATGTCGTACAACTTGGAATTGGTCGGAAGTTTTCTATTAACTGCTAAGTACCATGTGGACCTCACGCTTGTTGGTAATTGCGCATCCTGTACGTTTTCCCAAATTTTGTTCCAGTTATATTCTTTATATATGTTCTCTATTCTATTTCTCTGTTTGTTTTCCATCATCATGTTATATACTGCTTTAACTTGGTACAGATCTTTCTCGGCAATACGGCGTTTAATGTAGCTATACTCCAGAAGAAAATGTTTCAGATGATTGAATGCAGTCGGAATGTGGCGTACATCCATAGGTGCCTCCATGCTGTCCGGAGCTATTTCTTGTAGTAAGCGACTCACAAGTGCGTTGGGTGATCTCTGCCACAGTTTATATGTTTTGCTAAGATACAAAGCTTGGGCCTTGACATAGATATCTGTCAAATTAAGGCCTCCCTTTCCCGTTGCTAATGTAAGAGTGTCGTATTTTACTTTAAATAACTGTCCTCTGCTTACAAAGTGGCCGAGCGCTGCTAGCATTTGTTGCGCTCTTGTGCGAGGCAGCGGTAGCAGCTGAGCAACAAAGTTGATCTTCGAGGTGATGTATGTGTTCGCTAAATGTACTTTTTGCATTGCATTTATGTTCCGCAAAACATATTGCTGTGTGCTAGCTCTAATTTTTTCCAGCAGTCTTCTGTAGTTGAGGGCGGCACTGTGGTTGATATTGCGCGTGAATTCGATTCCGAGGGTTTTGAGTTTGTCCACAAGTTTTATGTGTTCGGTTCGAAATTCTATCCCTCGCCCGATGTTCAAAATTCTTGACTTTTTCTGGTTGAGTTTGGCCCCTGACGCGGCTTCATATCGAGATACAATGCGAAGTGCGGTCGCTAGCTCGCTTTCGTCTGTCACTACACAACTGACGTCATCAGCGTACGCGTTGCAGACTATTTTCTGACCATGTAGCCGCAATCCTCGGAGTTCTTGGGTGAGCGTGAACAGGAGAGGTTCAAGCGCTAATGCAAAAAGTGCCATAGACATGGGGCATCCCTGACGGACCGAGCTCTTTATAGCGATCGGCCTGCTGAGTTGTCCGTTGATACTGATTTTGGACGTACCGCTAGTCAGTAGGTTCTTAATCGTGGTTACAACTTTTTGTGGCAAATGGGCTTCTGTTAATATTCTAAAAAGATATGAATGGTTGACCGCATCGAAAGCTTTGGCAAAGTCGAAGGATACGATAGCGCATCTGATATCACAAGCATCTGCGATTGCGATAATATCGCGGTAGTCGCTTAATGTGTGATACATAGTTCTGTTTTTCCCCACACCTGTTTGATAGGCTCCCGTTATGGTCGTGATGACTGAATTTAATCTTTGCATTATTATTCTTGCAAAAATTTTATAGTCACTATTTAATAGTGTTATGGGTCTAAAGTTTTCTATAGTCTTCCCTCTTGAAGTTTTAGGGACTAAGACCACGGTGCCTTCACAAAATTCTGTCGGAATTTCGTTCATATTCGTTAGTTCATTGCATACTAATGTCATCTTACTGGCTAACTGCTGTCGGAATATTTGATATAGTTCCGCAGGTAGGCCATCAGGGCCTGGGGACTTATTTTTCGGGCTTCTTTGAATAGCGTCTATGACCTCTTCTTCTGTTATCTCTCCTGCGAGTTCTTCCGCGTCCTCAGGGCTCAATCTTCCTGACAAATTCGACGTGATGGTTTCCTGCGCTATTTCGTCTGTTGGTTTATCCTCTAATAGTGCTGTAAAATGTTTGTGCACTTCTTCTCTTATTTCCACTTGTTCTGTCAATAGTCTTCCGTCAGTAGTTTTCAATTCCGCTAAAATTTTTCGGTTTGTCCGCTTGACTTCCTGTATGACATGAAACATAGACGTCGTTTCCTCTTGTATCGTATTTTGCAGTCGCGTTCGAACTTTGCATCCTTCAAGTTGTTGTCGCTTCAGCGTTAATAATTTGGCTTGTATTCGTTTTATCTGTCTGTAATTTTCGATTATAGTTGCATCTTGGCTATATAATTCCCGCAAACATTGGAAATAAAATTCAACAGTCTTCTTCTGCCATGCACTTTTTTCGCGAGAGTAAGTTTTTAAAGTTTTTATTATCGCCGGCTTGGCACATTTTATCCACCAAATAACAGCGGAGTTGTATCTTGAGAACTTCCTCTCACAGTCTGCCCACGTATTACAGAAGGCTGCGCGGCATTCTGGATCGGAAAGATGAGAAACGTTTAGTTTCCACGATCCTTTCCCTCTGTAGGTCCCCTGTTTTGCAAGATTTATAGTGCATATATACGCTACGTGGTCAGAGAATATGGTAGGCCATCTCTCAGATTGTAAAATGTGGCCTCGCAGATTGGATGTTACATAAATTCTATCAATACGGCTGGCAGAGTGACCAGTCACATGGGTAAAACCTGGTCTATCACCGTGTTTTTCCTCCCACGTATCAATGAACTTTAAGTCTCGTACGATCGTCTCTAACTCAACTGATTTATTAAAATTGGGCGTCTGGTCCTTCGGACTAAGGACGCAGTTAAAATCACCCGCAAAAATTGTTTGTGCGGATCGTGGTAAAAGGAGAGGAACTATGTCTTCCTTGAAAAACTGTGCTCTTAGGCATTTATTTCCTGTTCCAGAGGGAGCATAAACGTTAATAAATCGAGTACTGTTCACAGTAAAAGCTATACCTCGGCTGTTCGGCAGTTTCTCGACATTTTCAGTTCGTATCCCTTCTTTAGTCAATATTGCTGTACCAAGGCCATTGCCCAGTCCGGGGTTCATTATGACGTTGTAGCCAGTGATGCGATGTAAAGGAATCTCCTTTACCTCTTGCAAACATACTATGTCAATATCGGCTGCGTACAAAAAGTCTTGGAGATTTCGCAATTTTAGCGCACTACTGATTTTGTTAATATTGAGAGTCGCAATTCTATACGCCTGAAGAGATGTCATGTTTGATAGGTCTTCCTCACTGTTTGTGTTGTTACGATGTTGGGCATTTCGCTTTAATAGAATTCCGGGTCGTCCTGGGGCAGGATTGCATCCGGGACGTCATTTTGCGGATGCTGGGACTCCACCAATCCGGATGCGGACGACGCCCCTCCGGTATCTTCTCTATGTTCCGCCATCCCTGTGTCATAAGTGCAGGCGTCAACCTCGGCTGCCCACTCTTTCGAGGTTTGATGTTTGTTCACGTCTTCTTGTGTATTTCCTGACAAGGTTTTCTCTCTAACTTCGTCATAATCCATCATCTCGGTACATTTTATTGAGGTCACAATCTCACGGTCTTGTTCGGTGATGGCTGTTTTAGATTTCTTCGTAATTTGTCGTTTTGCGGAAGTGATTTCTTGCGAATTTGCAGTCAGTGTTTGGGCAATCATTTTTGCTTTTTCACGCAGAATTTGTGCGTTTTTTGCTGCTCCCTGATGAGCTCTCCTGTGTTTTTTGTGCGTCTTTGGTGACGAGTCTGTATTCTGATTGTCATCGGTCTCAGATGTCTCTACGAGGCTGTCCTTGGGATTGACACATTCGGCTCGACATTTGTCGAGTCTTTCTTCCGTGTGGTCGGACTCATGATGTTCTGTATGTTGACTACCGTCTTGGTCGGTTGGGGTGGCCATGGGGGTAGGTTCTGCAATAACGGCTTTCATAGATTCCGTCACATCGTTGAGGTCACCTTCTTCTTGTATGTAGGGTCTCCCTTCTTTAACAGCGGAGTCATTCTGTGAGGTGTGTTGGCCACTATCTCCATCCTTGTTAGCAGAGTTAGATGTGGCCTCGATGATCATAGATTCTATAGGTGTGGTGGTTTCCTTTGAGTCAATGTCGTCTATTAGTGTCGGATCTACGTTTGGTTCCGGTTGGACGTTTGCGCGGACTGCAGCGACGTACGTCACAGGTAACTTGGATATCGCGCTTGGCCCGTCCCTCTCTCCTGTCGGTAACTGCGCCACACGCCGCTGAACGCACTGGGCACGAACGTGTTCTGTCGACCCGCAGGCTGCGCACGTTCTCGGTTGTCCGTCGTACATCACTATAGCTCTATACCCACAAACAGTGATGTACGAGGGGATATGCTTCAGCAAATCGATTTTCACTTGCCGTACACCGTTCAAAACCGGGAATTTATGAAAACTAGACCACTTTTCGGCGACGTTACTAATAACAGTTCCGTATTCCCGTAGTTTGACATTGATTTGTTCCGCTGATATTTCGAACGGTAACTCAAAAATCCTTAGAGTTCGTATACCCAGTCCTGCATGTGTGACTCGGACTGTTCCTACATTACCATCGGAATGTTTGAATTTCAAAGTGCCGCCGCAGGATGCAACTACTTGTTCACATTTTTCTGAGCTTGTCAACTTCAAGTAAACAGTACTACTAACTATCGACAGGTGTATTCCAATCAGGTCATCTGCGGAAAGTTTCATTTCTTCTTCTACAAAATTCTCAACTTCAAACGATCGAGGTCGTACAAAGTTCGGGTCGAAACTTATTTTCAATGTATCCTTTCGTAGTTGTTGATCCATTACGCCATTCTGTTTCTATATTAACGTGGAGAATATAGGACGCTTAAAGCGTACACTTACCACACAGCGCTCGGCCACCAGCAGCGAGGATGTAAACAGCGTCCGCACAGCACGGCCGCCTCACGCGGAATGCCACTCGGCCACGACTGCTGCCCTGCTGCGCGTTCCTCAAAACGTTCAGATGCTACGTGTTCAGAACATTACGTTGAAGTAAATCGGGAGAATAGCACGTTTCTACATACTGCTTCCTGCGGTATTAGACGGCTTGACACGATAGTTTTAAATTCTTCGCCCGGACAGGGACTTGAACCCTGGACCCTTAGGTTAAAAGCCTAATGCTCTACCGACTGAGCTATCCGGGCTCCTGTGTCTTATCGCCGGAACAGCTGTGATACACTTGAACGTTTCGAATGCGTATGAATACTGCCATAATTGCAGTCTCGTGGCTCCCCTGGCGACTTCCACAGACTTCCCCCACTGACGCCACGCTGACGCTTGTCTGCTGCGTCTTAAGAGCTCGTCATATTTACCAAGTAGCTGCGAGATCTGGAAAGAACAAACGCTTCATTACAACGGAAATAGCACGTGAAGGAACGAGATGACACCCTTAAATGTAAGTAGATAGAAAACAACTGAGTGGCATTTATCCATAGCAATTCCTAGTGCACTCGGATGTTTCCAATGTTCTAAACGCAGCGACGGTTTGAGGACGTCACAGGCACCACGTGGCCTAGTGTGATGCTCTGCCGCACTCTCTAAGGGCGCTGTTGTACACTAGTTTGCCAAGTGAAGCAATAACAACAGTTAAGAACGTCCGTCACCATGTAAATAAACGCAAGTGAACACCAATCTTGTTCGAATTTGCTTTGTGGCCTGTTCCCAGCCGTTTTCCCCATTTAACTATAGGTTACACATATCTGCGAAATTTTCAGTTCATACTTACACAAAACGAACGCAGCCGGTAGGATTCGAACCTACGCTCCCAGAGGGAATCTGATTTCGAGTCAGACGCCTTAACCACTCGGCCACGACTGCCACTGCTCGTACGCCCTCCTTTCACATGAAACTGCTACCGTTTTGCTCAATACATTGTCACTTGCCTGATATCCCACGAGCGTCTCAAACAGTGCTGTCATCGATACTTGTCGAATCACTCCAGAGGAATCAAAATTTTCGCTCGAACAGGGACTTGAACCCTGGACCCTTAGGTTAAAAGCCTAATGCTCTACCGACTGAGCTATCCGGGCTCGAGGTGCGCCACTCGCCTTCCTTCAGAAACCGATGCGACACTGTGCCACAATTTGCTTACTACTGAACTAATGCGCAGCTCAGAAACAATTTTTTTTAAAAAATGTTAATATCAATGGACCGTATGTGTTGCACTTTAGAGTGCACAAGTAGACACGTCTTGCGCCACTACTTCGCTACTCCGAATTTCGCAAATGCCAGTTTATCGATGATTTTCTCGCTTGAGTGTACCATTAAAACTATTCCACAGTACCTTACTCAAAAATAGAACGCAGTCGGTAGGACTCGAACCTACGCTCCCAGAGGGAATCTGATTTCGAGTCAGACGCCTTAACCACTCGGCCACGACTGCCACTGCTCGTACGCCCTCCTTTCACATGAAACTGCTACCGTTTGGCTCAATACATTGTCACTTGGCTGATATCCCACGAGCGCCTCAAACAGTGCTGTCATCGATACTTGTCGAATCACTCCAGAAGAATCAAAATTTTCGCCCGAACAGGGACTTGAACCCTGGACCCTTAGGTTAAAAGCCTAATGCTCTACCGACTTTTTTTATTTTTATTTATTTTTTTTTATTATTATTATTATTTTTTTTGGATTCGTGCTATTCCTGTCACAAAAAAGCTAAAAAATTCTACTCCAATGAGACCCGCACCATTGGCCATAGCCACATCTCCGTGGCAGGCGACTACTTTACCACAGATTTTTTTTTTTTTTTTTTTCCGCAGTTTAAGTGTGGAACTTCATCCATAAGGAAATAAAATATATCGACAACTTCTGTCACAGGAAAATAGTAATAATGATAAATAATAAAACAAATAAGAATAACTAAAGGAATATGATAAAGAAACTGACACTTCTGTCTTCACACACATGTCATTTTCAACACACTGTCTACTACCAGAGTTCGTCTTCTCGTGAATTGGGTTGGGTTGATTTCCGTTTGGGATCTTCTTTTCGTAAAAAATCACTAATCTCCTTCATTTTGAAACTGTTTTACTTTGTCCTCTCTTAACTCCGGTAGCGCCACGCGCCGATATGACTATGCGTCATGCTTCTTTGACATCCTCTTTCTAATGTTTCACTAGTGTCGTAGGGTTCATCATAAACTAATATCGTTCATTGCCCTTTGTTTTTCATATCTGCGTTAATTCTAACGCCACTGGGTAGTTTGCAAATGATGTTTTGTGTCGTGGATTGTTTAGGAGTTTCATAGCCTGATTGATGCTATAGAGTCGAAAATCGTGGTAAGTGCCTTCCGCCGGTTTATTAATTATATAATGTAATGTGTGGCCGACTAGCCAGGTCCACATGTTTTGTTTCGTCATTGGGAAATAGTCGAAATCAGGTTGTAACATGGTTCCAATTGCTATTTCTTTGGTGGTCGTTCTGCCTATCAGAGCAAGTTTCCTTCGACACCATTCCCATATCTTCGTGTTCTCTCCGCATACACACCTGTGTTGTAGTGTGTCGATGAGGTCGCAACCCTTACACGTTGGTGTCTTGGCCAGCTTTATTCTGTGAAGTTTTTCCTTCGTGGCTATTGTTTCGTTTACGACTCTGTACCATGTTGATCTGATGTTTGTGTCGAGGATCTTGTTGTTGATGTTTTTCCACACTGTGGGCCACCGTATGTGCGCGTATTTGGTTTCCATCCTGTTCTGTTTCCCGTTGTCATTCATAAACTTGTATAACTCCGCTGTTGTTTTATTTCTGATGGTGTTGCTCTGCCTTCGCAGGTAGCTTGCGTCTAGGAAGAACTGGCGAATATGAACTAGTTCGTGTGGTACGGCACTAAGGTTAACCGGAGCCTCTAAACTAAGTGGTCTGTATGCGTTGATGACTGCTCGGAGAACGCTTTGTGGTTGTTCGTCATAAATTTGGAGAGTTCGTCTTATCAGTAGTGCTCTGCATTTGGTACCAACATCCACTACACCAAGTCCTCCTTCCCTGGGCGGAAGTGTCGTTACATCTATTCCGACTCTAAATATACTGCCTCGCCATAGATACCACCCTACCGCCGCCATCTTTCTGCCAGCTATTGTTGCATTGACCGGAAGGATTTGGCCTACGTACCAAATTTTCGATAGGATTTTGGTGTTAACAAAGTGAACTCTTTCAAGTAAATTTTGCATACGACCGTAGTTCTGTCGGAGACATGCTCTCGTCATATTTAAAATGTCTCTCCAAGTTGCAGCCGTTGTTCGCAGAGGACAATTATACATGTATATTCCGAGGAGTTTCAGGAAGTCGGTACGCACGTAGTCTTCTCCCTCATTTTCTGGGAACCCTCTTCCTAATTTCGTTTTCCGTATGTTCAGTCTGGATCCTGAAGTATGTTCAAACTCGCCAACCACCGTGTGCACGTCACGCAGTTCCTGAGCGTTGTCAAGAACAACTCCCACGTCATCCGCGTACGCGATGCATTTGAGAGTGCTGCCGTAGATGGTCATTCCTTGGAGCCGTTGGCTGAGTCTCCTAAGTAGTGGGTCGATAGCAATGACGAAGAGAGTCATTGACAAAGGACAGCCTTGTCGTACGGATTTCTCTATGGGGATTGGTTTCGTGAGATGTCCGTTTATCTTTACCCTCGACTTGGCATTGTTAAAGAGACTTTTGAGCATGCAGACGAATTCTTCACCAAACCCCAGACGGGTCATTATTGCGAAGAGGTACTGATGCCTGATTCTGTCAAAAGCCTTGTTAAGGTCTAAGGATAAGAGTGCTGCTTCTGGACGTGTAAGAGCACAGTAGCTTATGAGCTCCCTATAATCAGTGAGACTTTGAAGGATCGTTCGTCCCGGTACTGCTGCCGTCTGAATTAGATGTATGATTTTATGCAACACCAGTTTGATCCTCGCTGCCATGACACGGGCTACTATCTTGTAATCCGAGTTGAGTATGGATAACGGGCGGATTTTATGCATTTCGTTACAGGGGTATTCCTTGGGAATAAGGACTATGATCCCCTCGTTGAATCCATCCGGTATAATTGTCCCGTCCTTAATTTCGTTGCACATGTCGAGGAAGCAGTTTTCCAGTAGGTACCAAAATCGTTTGTAGAATTCTATTGGCAATCCGTCCGCCCCAGGTGATTTGTTTCCCTGTGCTCTTTTCATTGCTGATCTCAGTTCCTGTACTGTTACGTCCACCAACAGAGATTCCGCCTCTCGTGAATTCAGTCGGTCAGGTAAGCTGTTCATAATCTGCCTGAGCAACTCGTCGTCGACATGCTCCGAAGCGTACAATTCCGTATAATACTCAGTGACGTATTGTTTAATTGCCCGGTGATCTTTCAATAGGTTTCCGTCTCCTTTTCGAAGGCTGTGTATCAGCCCATTCCGCTTGTGACGTTGTTCCTTCGCGAGGTGGTACAGCGAAGGCGCTTCACCGGACAAGCTGTTGTGGTCTCTCGACCGGATTATGATGCCTTCCATCTGTTTTCTCTTTAGCGCCGTTAATTTTGCTTTCACTTTTTTAATTTGTAATATGGTGTCCGCTGTTCTGTTACGACATTCGTGGAGTTCCCGGAGGCAACGGAAATAAAACTCAGACACGCTGTTTTCGTCTTGACGCCGTTGAAAGCAATACGTTTTTAAGCAACTGATTATCTTTGGTTTCGCACACTTGCACCACCATTGTATCGTACTTGGGAAGTTTCGGCGTCGTCTCATACAGGTATTCCATACCTCTTCCACACGACGCCTCAAACTATCTTCTGGAAGGATAGTGACGTTAAGTTTCCAGATGTTCCTTCCCCGAAAAAATCCTGTTTGGTCATTTTCAGTTGACAGTGATACGCCAAATGATCTGAAGAATACACTGGCCATGTTTCAGGTCCAGTGACATTTGCTGTTAAGCACGGTGTTACATAAATCCTATCAATTCTACTAGCTGAGGTGGGGGTATAAAAGGTAAAACATTGACGATCTCCATGAATAACTTCCCAAGTATCGGCAAATCGCATCTCTCGTATTACGCGGTCTAACTCTGCACTGTAATTAAAGTTGGGATGCTGATCTTTTCTCTTAAGCACACAATTAAAATCACCGGCTAAAACCATTGCTTCTTCAGCTCGTCGTATTAGATACAGGAGGTCCTGTTCATAAAAAAGTGATCTCTCCGCCCTGTGCTGGTTGCCTGAAGGAGCGTAAATGTTTATAAAACGAACGCCATGGATTAAACAAGACAACCCTCGGCCGTTTGCTATCCGTTCTATATCAGAGACTACGATTCCCTCCTTAATCAGGAATGCCGTCCCAAAGGCTCCATCCAACGTCGTGTTTAAAATCGCATCATAGCCAGTTATATTTAGCTGTAGTTCATAGTCGACCTCTTGTAACATCACGATGTCAACATCGGCGCTGTAGATGTAATCTCGGAGGGCGTCAACCTTCAGCAACGTCGTTATTTTATTGATGTTCAGGGTTGTTATTTTATATGTTTGAAGAAGTGACATATATGGGTATAGGATCAAATGTTCCCCTGTAACACGAGTGAAATCATGTACAGGCAGGAAAGACAGGTCATCCAACTAGTTGGAAGTTCAGACGCCCTCTGTCCGCCGGAGTTCATCGTGCAAGGATGTCTTGGTGTTGTACATCGTAAATGTAGTAAATTTTAGTAAAAATCCGGGTCGTCATCTCTATCCTGCGGCGGGCCCTCTTGTCCAGGAGGCAGTCCGCCGTGTGGTTCCACCTGCATTGTATCAGCATCGCCGTGGTCCTCGGCATTATCTTCCATGTCCTGGTACCAATCCAGCGTACGGTTGTCGGGGATCGGACGTTCCTTCTCCTGTACCGTGGATACTAACGGTTTATTCTTATTGTCGGAACCTTTTGTGTCTTTTCCCGTGGGGGCAAAAGTAGCCGCTTTTCCGGTTGTTCGGTCCGACATGTCTCCCGTCCGCGATTTCTTGTTTGTTTTAGAAGGCTGTGAGCCGCCGGCCGTGTCCTTCGCCGTGATTTTCTGGCGAACTTGCGCCGCCCTTTCCCGCAGCGTCGGCGCATATTTTTCCGCTGCTTCATGAGCGATGCGACGCTTCTTGTGTTCCTGGGGAGATACGTCGCCTGAAGTTTCAGTTACCTCCATCATGTCCGTCTCTGATGGAGCGCTGTGGGCTTTGACCTCCAAAATTGTGGGAGCAATTTCGGACGAGCCGTGGTGTGCCGGTGTCACTGCAGCACAACTCTTATCTGCCACGCGATCGGCAGCAGTCGGCACCGCCGTGTCACAGGAGTCCATATGCACATCGTCTGCCGAAGTGTTTTCGGCGACAGGTGCGTCCGTTGTTATCTTCGAATCCACCACGACACCGTCTGCCGAAGCGTTCAGGGTAACAGTCGTGTCTGTCGCTACAGCGCTAGATTCTCTGGTTGCACCTTCTACAAACGTGTCCTCGGTGGCAGATGTGAGAGCCGCTACGGTCGGTTGTGTGACCACGTGTCCGCGGGCTACCGCTGCGTACTTGAGCGGCAGTGAAGTTACGGTGGTCGGCGCTTCCGCCTCGCCTACCGGGGTCTGTGTCACTCGTCGTTGCATACATTGAGAGCGGACATGACCGGTGGAGCCGCACGCCCCGCAAGTGCGTGGTTGACCGTCGTACATTACTATTGCCCTATAGCCACAAACTGAAATCTAGAACGGAATGTGTTTCAGAAGTTCGATTCTGACTTGTCTAACGCCATTCAACACCTTGAATTTGTGAGCACCGGACGATATTTCAGCAACATTACTAAGGACGGTGCCATAACTCTTTAAAACAGAGTCGATATCCTCGGCGGTAATTTCAAAAGGCAGTTCGAATATTCTAACCGTCCTGATACCTAGACCCACTTGTGTTATGCGGACCTCTCCTATATTACCGTCGGAGTGCTTAAACTTTGAAATTCCTCCGCAAGATTCGACAACCGCGTCACATTTGGCTGCACTGAGAAGTTTCAAATAAACCGTGCTACTACAGAGCGACAAATGGTAACCAATGACATCGTCGGTATTCTATTTCAATGATTCTTCTATAAAATCCTCAATCTCAAAAGACGTCGGTCGCACTAATTTCGGGTCAAACGTCAATTTCAATGTGTCTCTTCGTGGTGGTTGCGTCATCGTTAAGTCGTTCGAAATATCATCACCAACAAGTAAACACGCTCAGCGGCGTGGCACTTACCACACAAACAGCGCTCTGCCGGCAGCGGCGAGGACGTAAACACCAGGCGTCCGCACTGCTCGCCCGCCGACAGCCGAATACAAATTTTTTAAAAAAGTGTTAATATCAATGGACCGTATGTGTTGCACTTTAGAGTGCACAAGTAGACACGTCTTGCGCCACTACTTCGCTAATCCGAATTTCGCAAATGCCAGTTTATCGATGATTTTCTCGCCTGAGTGTACCATTAAAACTATTCCACAGTACCTTACTCAAAAATAGAACGCAGTCGGTAGGACTCGAACCTACGCTCCCAGAGGGAATCTGATTTTTAGTCAAACGCCTTAACCGATTTATTTAATACGTACCAATCGTTATTCCTTTTTTTTATCCTATACCCATCCGCTCAAAAATAATCTTCAACATGTTTCCATATTTCTTTTTATGATCTTTATACTGTAGTCTGTGATACAGTTCACATTTCATAAAAAGGAGAAAGTCTACGGTATCGGTAGTACCTAAACCATTTACAACATAGCTGAAATATTGTCCCAGTAACCAATGGACGGAATTATTTTTTGTCGTGGGAAAGTACTTCGTGTCCGATCTGAGAATCGTCATTGGTGTAAAATTTTCTGTTGAAGATCTTGACAGAAAAGCCAACTGTTCCCTTACCCAATTGAAGTTTTGCATATTGCCAGCACAAGTAAACCTGTGTAGTAATGTGTCTATGAGATGACATGTAGAGCATAGGTCCGTCTCGCTAATTCTGATTGCATACAATCTTTCGTTCGTGCTGACGATATTGTTAACTGCTTTGTACCACGCTGTTACTACATCGGATGACATACCACTCATTCTGATGTTACTCCATATAATGTTCCAATTGAATTGCGGGAATTTTTTCTCTATTTTGTTTTTCCCTTCAGTTTCTTTTCTGTAGACTATTATGTCACGTGCTGTTATTTCCGTCGAATTGTTTATGGCGGTGCAGAGATAACTCCTTTCGACGTAGTACGTCCTTATATGAAGAAGCTGACGATTTATTTTTTGAACATCGTCAGGTGCTGTAAGACTGGCTGGCCTGACAACCTGGAATAGCTTGGCAGTGATGCTCTGTGGGGTTTCCTTGATAATGGCGGCAGTCCGCTTGATGTAGACTTGTTCTTTATATCCACCAGACCTAAACCTCCATTCTTTGGGTCAAGTGTTGCTGTCCGTGCATCCACTCTAAACACTTCTCCCCTCCATAAGTAATTCGTCACGGTTGACATAATTATTTAGCAATCATTTTGGGAAGTGGGAATAACTGCGCAGTGTAGTAGGCTTTTGAGAGTATACAGTCGTTTATTAACCTTACTCTTAGCACTTGGTTGAGATTTCGGTACCCGTATTCTCTTGTGGCTCCTTGTATTTCTCCAGAAGTGTTTCTCCAGTTAATTGCTGCCATCTTTATTGTACAAGGATTCAGAGTAATTCCCAGCGTTTTACACTGACTAACGGATCTTGCCCAGGCGAGAGTAATTTGATTAAACACTCGCAGATTTAACAGTTTACTTTTGTTCTCATTTGTGGCTGCGCCCGAGACTAGACAGAACTTTTTAATAAGTACTTCTAAGTTTGAAACGTCATCATGATTCCTCACCACCACCCCGACATCATCAGCATATGCTTTTAAGACAGTCCGCTATCCGGACAGGGTTAGTCCTGTTAATCTGTTATGTACATGTAGTAGGAAGGGTTCCAAGGAAAGCACAAACAGAAGCATAGAGAGCGGACTACCTTGTGGAACGCCTCTTCCTATGTGTATTAGTTCCGTCCTCTGACCATTAACCGATATTTTTGCACTGATTCCTGTGGCAATGTTCTTAATGACTGCTAGACTTCTTTCTTGGAAACCCATTTCTTCCATGGTTTTAAAAAGGTATCTGTGATCTACTCTGTCGAAAGCTTCATGGAAATCGATGAAAAGGAGTGCACATTTAATACTGGTGACGGAGGTGACGGCCATTATGTCTCGGTATTCTGCTATGGTATTAAATATCGTTCTGCCCTGTACACACGACTGATGTTGGCTGATAAATTTCTTAGTTAGATGTGAAACTCTGTTTTTTAATATTCGAGAAACTATTTTGTAGTCTGAGTTGAGGAGGGAGATAGGACGAAAGTTATTTAGGTGCTTCTTTGCATTATTCTTAGGAATTAGTACTATTGTACTGTCTTTAAATTCTGAAGATATCGGTTTTCCTTGAAGGATTTCATTCATCATCTGCGTAAACTTACGACCGATTATCGGCCAGAAACGGATATAAAATTCGACTGGTAGTCCATCCGGCCCGGGTGATTTTTTTAAAGGAGAATGGCATATTATTTGATGGGTTTTGCCGGCCGCGGTGGCCGAGGTGACTGAGGCGCTCCAGTCACGGTCAGCACGGCCACTACGGTCGGGGGTTCGAATCCCCCCTCGGGCATGGATATTTGTGCCGTCCTAGTTCATAAGTAGTTCATAAGTAGTTTGTAAGTTTAGGGACTGATGACCCCGTAGTTAAGTCCCATAAGCTTAACAAACATTTGAACATTTGAACATTTGATGGGTTTCTTCTTCGTCAATTTCGGTTACAAGTTCTTCATTTTCTTCTGTAGATATCCGTGAGTCTACAATATCAAGATAGTTTGTGAGGGCGTCTTCATCTATCCGACCTTCCGAGTACAGTTCTTTGTAATACTTGTTGATCTCTGCAACGATATCCTTCTGAATCTTGAGAGTCGCGCCATTAACAGTTTGTAGTTCGTCAATGAACGTACGCCGTCTATTCTTGGCGTGTCTCAAAAGATGGTAAAGAGAAGTTGTTTCTTCCTGGGATACTGATTTGGCCTTGGATTTCACTTGCAGACCTTCCATTTGCTTTCTCTTTATTGAGAGCAATTTCGCCTTAATTTTTTTGATATCTCCTAGTCTGATTGTGGAGGTATTGGCGAGATCATATAAATTCCGCAGGACTGCGTAATAAAATTCTATGGAGTTTTTTAAATCGCGTGATCGTTGTGTACTGTACTGAATAATAACTTTTCTCAATTTCGGTTTGGCTTTGAGACACCACCATTCAGTCACTGACGTATATCTATTGATCGAACGCAGGCACATTTCCCATGCTTCCTTTATACATTCGTCAATTCCATCGTCTCTCAAAACTGAAATATTCAGGTTCCATTGACCTTTGTAACGGTGAGTCGGTTGTTTGTTTAAATTTGTAGTTGCAAGCATGGTGCTGTGGTCAGAAAAATATACCGGGATGGTTTCGACTTTAATTAAAGATGATTCCAGTGTATGAGAGACATAAATCCTGTCAATCCGACTACGGGATTGTGAAGTCACGTAAGTAAACTCAACATACGTGGAATGTTTAACTTCCCAGGTATCTTTTAGTATTAAATGAGTAATTAGCTGTTTTAATTCATGACATCCATTAAAATTGGGGGGTCTGATCTTTCTTGTTCAGCACACAATTGAAATCGCCTCCAAATATAACATCTTGTGGATTTTTCCGTAGTAAATAAACAACTTCCTCTTTAAAAAAGGCTGCTCTCTCTGCCCTATTGGAAGTGCCTGAAGGGGCGTACAGATTGATGAGGGTGACACCTAGTACCTGGATACCAATCCCTCGACCAGATTCTAACATTTCTAAATTTGTAACTGGAATGCCTTCTTTAACCAAAATTGCTGTTCCCACATTGGTTTCAAGTGATACATTCAAGATCTCTACATAACCCACTATTTTAAGATTTGTTATTGCTACTTCTTGTAAAAGAGCTATGTCTGTAGATGATTGATATAAAAAGTCCTTCAGAGCAGCAATCTTCGTGTCTGATTGGATCTTATTTATATTAATAGTAGCCACAGTGTAAGCTTGCATGATTAGGTCAGCAAAAGATAAGCAACTTTATATTACCTTCAATTAAATATTGCAACAAAGATTACACTGTTTAAAACCAATACCAATCTGAAGTTACTTGAATGTATAAAATTTATATCGAAAAGCTTGATTGATATGAAACACCTGAATATTTGCAAGCAAAATAAAACAGAAAAATAACAAAACATGTCATTATTATAAGCACACCGTTTGAAATGCGTGCTAAGTTTTTCCTCTAGACACCGATTATTGGGATTCATCTGTTTGATTACTATGTGGGGTATCTGGTAGGGAGTCATTTTTTGCGTGTTCTTGGGATGAATCTGCAGTGATTATTTCATATTTTATATTACGCGGCTTCTGACCGCTTCTGGTGGGTTGTTGCTTGCCTTGATTTCGAGTGACTTTCAGGTTCGGTTGCGGCTTTACTCGGCGGCGGTGGCCTTCCTGAGTCGCCGGCACCTCCTTCTCAGTTTCCTTGTTTACGTCCGCCGGTTGCGAGGGACGCTCAGGCGGGGCCTGGCGGCCACTGCCGCCCTGCTGTTCGCGCTCACGCGCGGCGGCTGTCACCGCGGCCGCGGCGTCTTCTTGCTGTTTTCCTGCTTCCTCTGTTTCCTCTAATTCTGCCGGCTCGTCGGAGTTTACTTCCTTCTCCTCCTCCCCGGGCAGAATCGTGACAGGTTCGTCTACTGCTGCACTTTTTCCTTCCTCATCCATTGCCATGGACTCTGTCACTGCAGTTTCCACTTTCATAGCAGTGTTTGCTGTAGGCTCTTCTTCTCCCGCTTCGCACTGCTTTTGTTTGCGAACGGGAAGAGTGCAAGAGGAATCATCATCAGATCGATCTTCCGTTGTTTCTAGCGGTCTTTTTTGGTTGCTGGTCATTTTCTCGGACTGATAGACTATAATTTGCAGGTGTCTTCAAGGGTGGAAATTCTTTATCATCAACGTTGGTCTTAGCCGTGTCACTTTCCGTGACGTCAGTAACAGAGGAGGGTGTCACAGTAGGGGGCATCACCTCACCAAGGGTGAGCCGTTGCCGCTTTACATAATTACTTTTAAGTACAGTGAACCGGCGTGGACACTCTAACCTAAAATGACCAGATTCATTGCATATCTGACAAGTTGGTTCTTGTCCTGAATACACAATGTGTGCTTTGTATCCATGCACTGTCATATATGACGGAATATTAGTCTTTACATCCATTTCTACAGCACGTATACCATTATAACACTGTAATTTGTAATGTTTTGACCACCTTTCATTTTCTATCGAGAGCACGTCACCATATTTGGAAAGTGCTTCCTTAATTAAAATATTATCCATTTCAATCGGTAAATTTAAAACTCTAACTTTTATATACTTGGTATCAGCTTTTCTAATTGAAACCTTGCTTTTTGAGCCATCTCTATGCTCAAACTCAACAGAGCTACCCCACTTTCCCAAAATTTTATCAATAGTCCCAGAACTAAAAACTTAATAAAAAGACAGTATTCATCAGCATCTAACTGAGTGGTATGTGCAAGATCATTATCAATGCCCATTACCTCATACAGCCAATCCAGGATTTCGAGTGCAGTAGGTTGAACATGCCGGGTTTCTTTCTGGAACGAGAAGATCAGTGTGTTCTTCCTCAAGGAATCAGCCATGACGTTTCAGTTGTGTAGAGATTTCGGTGAAAACCGAGATCCCGCCAATAGGCGAAACGTGGACGTACGGCAAGCGTAGAGACGCACTTCCACAAATGTCAGATGTAAACACTCACACAAAGAACAAATAACTGAACGTAAACAAACACACACAAGAAGCTAAGTTACGCGCAGCACTAGCAGGCAGGTCTTCACTCGACGGCAGCTAGACGGCGCCCACTCGGCCACGACTGCCACTGCTCGTACGCCCTCCTTTCACATGAAACTGCTACCGTGTTGCTCAATACATTGTCACTTGGCTGATATCCCACGAGCGTCTCAAACAGTGCTGTCATCGATACTTGTCGAATCACTCCAGAAGAATCAAAATTTTCGCCCGAACAGGGACTTGAACCCTGGACCCTTAGGTTAAAACCCTAATGCTCTACCGACTTTTTTTTTTTTTTTTTTTTTTTTTTTTTTTTTTTTTTTTTCTTCAGGTAGATCTATGTTTTGCGGTCGTTTTTCATTGTTCGTTTTTGGTCATTCGTTGATCATTTGGCTCAGCTTTTTTATTGCAGAGGACGTTCAGCCCTCTGACCGGGCGCGCTGAGCCACGGCGCCCGGCAACCGACTGAGCTATCCGGGCTCGAGGTGCGCCACTCGCCTTCCTTCAGAAACCGATGCGACACTGTGCCACAATTTGCTTACTACTGAACTAATGCGCAGCTCAGAAACAAATTTTTTTAAAAAAGTGTTAATATCAATGGACCGTATGTGTTGCACTTTAGAGTGCACAAGTAGAAACGTCTTGCGCCACTACTTCGCTACTCCGAATTTCGCAAATGCCAGTTTATCGATGATTTTCTCGCTTGAGTGTACCATTAAAACTATTCCACAGTACCTTACTCAAAAATAGAACGCAGTCGGTAGGACTCGAACCTACGCTCCCAGAGGGAATCTGATTTCTAGTCAGACGCCTTAACCACTCGGCCACGACTGCTGCCCTGCTGCGCGTTCCTCAAAACGTTCAGATGCTACGTGTTCAGAACATTACGTTGAAGTAAATCGGGAGAATAGCACGTTTCTACATACTGCTTCCTGCGGTATTAGACGGCTTGACACGATAGTTTTAAAATCTTCGCCCGGACAGGGACTTGAACCCTGGACCCTTAGGTTAAAAGCCTAATGCTCTACCGACTGAGCTATCCGGGCTCCTGTGTCTTATCGCCGGAACAGCTGTGATACACTTGAACGTTTCGAATGCGTATGAATACTGCCATAATTGCAGTCTCGTGGCTCCCCTGGCGACTTCCACAGACTTCCCCACTGACGCCACGCTGACGCAAAAGAGTGGAGCCCCTCCACGCTCGCACTAGCATGGTGACCAACTCAATAGTTCTACTGTCACCTCTGCATGTGTTAATGTTTTTAATGTGGGAGTCACAGGAGCGGGTACTGTGATGTGTGCCGTACGTGTGGGTAAGATTACCCATTAGTACGGTCCATCTGGATGATAGAAGTGGTCGAAAGCTTTTGAAACAAGAGCGGTTTTAAGGGCAGAGGGAAAAAAGTGCCAAGGCAAGTGCCAAGGGAAAAATACCTCTGCGATAGTTAGGAGCGGGTAGTAAGAGCAGTAGCGGATTCTTGCTATCTGCGACAGATCATGCAAGGGTGTGGTTATGTTAGTTTTGGGTATCGTGCAATCTCGGTACCATTTTTATTGCGTGTTTGTCATAAGTTTGTCAATCCGGTTTGATGAGCCGCCCCTCTGCAGCTGGAACTGGCGGTGTCTCCTGATCCATCATCAGCGGCGACTGGCTGCAACAATCAAGATTGACAGGCAAGTGGTCGATTTTTGGGATCGGCCTCTAAGTGTATAGGATTAGTGTGGGATTTGTTTGTGTTTAGTGTTTGTTCACGTTCCCTGCAACTGCCGGTTTGTCGGCGGTAATTGCTCATCTGGCATTGCCAGTCAGTTTTGCTGCGAAGCAGGGGTTCAGTGAGCAATGATTTTGTTTGTGTCTATAAGGCTTACCATAGGTGTTTATCTATTCCTGACAAAGAGTGTTTTTGGTCGGTTGTGTTTCCACCTATGGTTGTGGTAGTAGTTACCCAGGTTGAGGATGAAGGGGTTGTTCGAATGTCTAGCATTTTTGTACAGTCGTGCGGCGTGTTTTTTGAATACCTCCGTGAGAGTGTCAAGGCGGTATTCTCGGTGAAGGTCCGCTGTGCGCGTGTAGCGTGGAGCATTGCTTATGATGCGTTGTACCTTGTTCTGAATGAGCTGCAAACGGCGCAGCCGTGTCGGTGCTGCATAAGCCCAGCACGGAGCACCGTGCGTCATCAGCGGTCTAACAAGTGTCATGTATGTGTTCCTCGACACCCGTCTGTTTAGTTTACTCTGCCTGTTGAGCATTGGGTCGAGTTGTTTGAACCTCGCGTTTGCCCGGTTGGTCATGTGTTGTATGTGTTCCCCCCATGTGAGTTTCCGGTCCAGCCAGACACCTAGGTATTTGACTTTCTCGCAGAAACGTATTGGGCGTGTGTGTAGTGTAACTGGTCTGCAATGTTGGTGTTTGTGCAGGTGTTTCCGTCTTCTAGTGAACAATACTGCTTCGCACTTGCCGACGTTTACTTTTACACGCCATTTCTCCAGCCAAGGCTCTGCAGTATTGAGTGCGGTCTGTAATCGTGAGTTAATGTTTGACGGCTTCCAATCTTGCGCTAGGATGGCGGTGTCATCCGCGTAGATTGCGACCGTCGTGTTATGTGTGGTTGGAAGGTCGTTAATGTAGAGGTTAAACAGGAGGGGCTCCAGGATGCTGCCTTGGGGTATTCCCGGTTGTATACCGTGTCGTGTTGACTGTTTGCCCTGAATGTCAGTGTTGAAACATCTGTCGGTGAGGTATGAGTTTATGAGACGTACGAGTCCGTCTGGAAACCCAGCATCGTTGAGTTTGCGTATAAGGCCGTTGTGCCACAGACGATCGAAAGCTTTTTCGATGTCCAGGAACACCGCCCCGGTGGCTTTGCCTGTGTTGTATCCGTGTGTTATGTGTTCCACTACACGAAGGAGTTGTTGTGTTGTTGAGTGGTGGTTCCTGAAGCCGAATTGCTCTGGTCTCAGGGTGTCATTGCTTATGCAGTGCCTAGTGAGTCGTTTGAGAATTACCTTTTCAACAATCTTGCTGAGCGAGCTCAGTAAGCTGATGGGTCGGTAATTTTGTGGGAGGGAGTGGTCTTTCCCCGGCTTCCTGAACATCAGGACCTTGGCCGCTTTCCAAAAGGCAGGGAAGTGTTGGTGTCGTAGGATGGCATTCGTGATATGTGTGAAGAACTCTACAGCTTTATCCGTGAACTCCTGGAGGACACGGTTTTGAATGCCATCAGGACCAGGAGCTTTTCTAGCAGTGGTGTGCTTAATTGCCCATGTGATTTCATTTGTGCTAGTATGTCCGATTGCGTCGCGAATAGGCTGGGCTATAAGTCGTGTGACCTCCTGATCCGTTTCAAGTGTGAATTCTGGGTCTGAGAGAACCAGATTCGGTGTGAAAGACGCTGCTAGTGTGCGGGCCATTAGTTCCGCCTTCTCTTCCGCAGAGTATGCAGGTTCGTCCGGCCCTTGTAATGTGGGTGTGTAGTGTTTCTCCCTGGTGAAGTGTCGAGCGAGTTGCCACACTCCAGGGCGTGTGGTATCCAGCCCTGCGAGTTTCTGGTCCCACTGCGATGTTTTAAATGTTTGTATTTTCTCCCGTATGATTCCCTGGAGCCTGTTCATGTGCTGTTTATAGAGCGGACGCCTGGTGCGCTGCCAGTATCTCCTGAGACGGTTTCTCATTGAGATAAGCCCCAGGACCTCCTGGGGCAGAGTCGCTGAATGGTGTTGTATTGTGAGTTCTGGGATAGCGTCGGCTACAGCGTCCTGCACGGCGGCTGTGAGGGCTTCTACAGCGTCATCAATTTGTGCGGTTTGCGTAATTTCGTGTATTTCAGGAATACGACTATCAAGCGTTTCCTTGAACAGAGCCCAATTTGCGCGCTTGTAGTTCAGTATCCTGCGTGGTTCATTGTTCTGAAGTGTTTCTTCCGTGTATAGTATAACAGGAGTGTGGTTTGAAGGCAGATCGTTTACAACCTCGAGGTTGAGGGTAACTGTTATGCCCTTGATGAGGGCCATGTCTATTACGTCTGGCCTTTGTCTCCTTTGGTAAGGAATGTACGTCGGTTCAACCGGTGCAAGTGTGATGTAGTTGCGGCCTAGTGAATGTTCGTACAGTTTTCGGCCGTTGGCGTTGCGTATTCGTGAGTTCCAGTCGGGGTGTTTAGCGTTAAGATCGCCAGCGGCTATTACTCGCGGTGCTATGTTGAGTACTGTGCTGATATCACGTGTTACAATGTTACCAGGACGGTTGTAGAGCGATATCAGTGCTCCGTTGTACTTGACCCTAACGGCCGTGGCCTCTAATCTTTCAAGTGCAGGGAGCTCGATATTTGTGTGTTCAACTGTGTGGTGTATGATGATCGCTGTTCCGCCTCCTCCGTCTCCGTTTGCTCGGTCGGTACGATGGACGGTGTAGCCGGTGAAGTTCAGTCTGTGCTCAGGCTTGAGCTTGGTTTCATTAACCATAGCAATACGGATATTCCTACGCTCGAGTAGCGCGGCGAGCTCAACCTTCTTGTTGCGGATCCCGTCTGCATTCCAGAACAGGATCTTTGATGGTGTGGTGTTGTTTGCGTGGGCGGGAGGGTGTGGTGTGTTATTCATGACAGTATGCGTTCAGTGACGTGAGGAGTAATTGTACGAATACTCCTACCGTGCCGCAATCGGCCGGAAGGGAGCGATGTATGAGTGGTGTGACGAATTCCAAGATCTTTTTCAAGATCGAGGTAAACGTGAGGCCGGAGAATATTGATTGCAATACGCTCTCGAATGTTGGGTAGTTGTTGGTGTCGGCCTGTGTGGCATTGGTGGTGGTTTCGGCCGTTTGTACAGCTGTTGGTGTGGTGCATGGGAGGGCTGGTGTGTTCTCTGTAGTCGGTGCTTCGACTGGCGCCCTGTTTTCTGGTGTAGTGGTAAGGGGGGCAGGAGGGTTAGTTTCGCTGCTGACTTGACTGTTTATGTGCGTGTCTGCGGTTCGTGTTTGTTTGGGTCGATGTTGTGGTGTTTTTGTGTTCCCTTTTTTGTGGGCAGGTTCCCCCTTCTTCTCCTCCTGGGTCTTGTTGGTACCCTCCGTGTCGCTGCGTTTGCAGGTGGTGCGAGTGTGGTACAGCTCGTGACCTCGGGGGGTGGGGTCATGTTGTTTGATGTGTCATCCGTTGTTGTCGGGAGCGGTGCGGGAGTTGTGTCATGCGTTGGCTGTTTTTCCTGTGTTGTTGTTGCTGCGGCAGTTTGAGGTGTGTGTTTTGGGCTCTGGGCTTCCTGTGGCCGCCCCTCGCCGCTGGGACCAGCGACTGCGCCAGCGTAGGAAATTCCTACTCTTACTGGTCGTGGGGGCGGCTTAGGAACTGTGGCGACCCTGGCGATGGCCTTAGTTTGTTTGGCGTTTTTGATCCGCAGAGCCTCCTTGTATTTTGCGCACCCCCTGTAGTTGGCCACGTGGGCACCCCCACAGTTGGCGCACTTGCGTGTGTCGTTGCGATGTTTGCAACGTTGGCTGGCGTGGTTGCCAGCGCATCCGCGGCAGCGGGGCGCCAAACCGCATCGGGCTGTCCCGTGCCCGAACCGCTGGCAACGGTTGCATTGTTGGGGGGCAAGCGGTGGCTCGTATTCGTCTACCTTCACGGACATGTGAAGGACGTATTTTTCCTTCAGCAGTCCGCGAGAGTGTGCTGTGTCGGCCAGGTAGTTAGGTAGACCCTGGTGTGAGCGGAAGCCCACCATTCGGCTAGCGCTTACGCACTCATAGCCGAGGAGGTTGAGCTCCTGTTTCAGTGTCTCGCTGGGGGTTTGTGTGTCCACCCCCTTGATCACGTACAGCTGCGTGCGTTCGTCAGCAGTCTTGTACGTGTAGTGTTCGACCTTTCTCTCCTTCAGGAAGGAGAGAAGGTCGGTATACTCGGCCTTGGTTGCCACGTACAGTGAGGCCTGGTCCCCAGAAAGTTTCGTGTGGTATGTTGTATTTGCGTGCCTAGACGCGAATGCCTTGTTTAGGGCGCTCAGGTCGCCATAGTTACGTATAATGACTGGGGGAAAACCAGTCCTTGTTGTTGTGTTCTGCGTAGCTGGCTGTTCTTTGTTTGTGTTTGCATGCGCAGTTGTGTTTGCGTTTGATATCCCTGAGTTCGCTGTGTTGCTCGGTGGGAATTGTGGTGTTGGCAGCAGCGCTGGGCGCTTGCGTTGCGAGTCTGTGGGCTCGCTTGTTTGTGTCTTATTTAGGTGTTTGCGTGCGGACCCTACCTGCTGAAAGGGTCGATTTATTTGCTCATCTTGCTCCTGTGTTAGCTCTAGATCCGTCCTTTCCGGTTCTGTAGCTTTCTCAGGTGACAGTGAGGGCATGTCTAGAGTTGCAGGTGGTGTATGAATGTTATGTGTTCGTGTCTGTGTCCTCTGTGGCGTCTCCATCCTCACCTCGGCCGTGGTCACATAGATCGCCTCGGCAACCTTCTGTGCCAGGACTTGTTGGTGAGTTTGAAGCGGGATGGAAATGAGGGGGGGGGGGGGGGGGGGGGGGGGGGTTCACCCTCCATTTCCGCCGCAGACAGCGCTTGCCTTGTGGCGCTACGGAGAAGGATCAGACTTCTGACGGAAGAAGGATCCTCCATTCTTCCGCCAGATAAGGAATTTTTATTCAGGAGGGAAAGACGACAATTTTGCTCCTTTATGATTAGGCAGGTGGTGACCTAAGGAAGAGGGGGATCCCTACGGCCTAAGCTGCGCTAAGTGCAATGCGCGTCGCAAGAGAGCGCGGATGGTAGAAAGTAGCCTACTGTGCGCGGGGTTATCCGACGTGAACGGGCCCCTGACACAGAAATACCCTAACAAAGAACGGGTGAGTCCCGCTGGGGATGTGTAACAACGGTTACAGGAGCTGCGAGCCGGAGCTATTTGTCCCGCTGGGCGCACAAGGCGGCAGCGAGATCGGTGCTCTCCGACGTCAGCGGCTCTTCAGCTTATTCGCAACCACTCTTTCGAGCTATTGTCTGCCAGCTACGGCTGTCCGCGAGCGCTGCGTCCGCACAGGTCGGCCGCTCCGCTGCGAATCACCACGCTGATGCTTGTCTGCTGCGTCTTAAGAGCTCGTCATATTTACCAAGTAGCTGCGAGATCTTGAAAGAACAAACGCTTCATTACAACGGAAATCGCACGTGAAGGAACGAGATGACACCCTTAAATGTAAGTAAATAGAAAACAACTGGGTGGCATTTATCCATAGCAATTCCTAGTGCACTCGGATGTTTCCAATGTTCTAAACGCAGCGACGGTTTGAGGACGTCACAGGCACCACGTGGCCTAGTGTGATGCTCTGCCGCACTCGTCTAAGGGCGCTGTTGTACACTAGTTTGCCAAGTGAAGCAATAACAACAGTTAAGAACGTCCGTCACCATGTAAATAAACGCAAGTGAACACCAATCTTGTTCGAATTTGCTTTGTGGCCTGTTCCCAGCCGTTTTCCCCATTTAACTATAGGTTACACATACCTGCGAAAATTTCAGTTCATACTTACACAAAACGAACGCAGCCGGTAGGATCCGAACCTATGCTCCCAGAGGGAATCTGATTTCGAGTCAGACGCCTTAAGCACTCGGCCACGACTGCCACTGCTCGTACGCCCTCCTTTCACATGAAACTGCTACCGTTTTCCTCAATACATTGTCACTTGGCTGCTATCTCACGAGCGTCTCAAACAGCGGGAGGACAGGGCGGCCAGGAGGCCGGTGTCGCCGCCAGACGCCCCCACAACCCACCGTTACTATATACGAATAAAAACTTTTCTTAATCAAATTATGACTCTTTTCCCTACAGAAACGCCGAATAAATGTCAAAATCCGTTAAAAAAAAAAGCAAATCAAAACATTCTTCTTTTAAAGCAAAATAACGCTGGTAGCGTTCAAACAATCAGTATTACAGGGTTCCCATGATGGTCAATTCTGCTAGTAATCGGTATCCAACTCCTGTTTTCTGAAATACATTATCTAACATATTCCCGAAGAGATCCTTTATGTTTCCAAATTTTTTGAGTCGCCAGTATTGTGTCTCCATGTACGTTTTAAAAGCGACCATGTCCCTTTCTTTTCTGTTGATTGTGAAATTGATGAAATTACCCAGTATCCACATTATACTTTTTTTTTTTTTTTCTTTTCTGGATAATATTTTTCATCATGTCTAAGAAGGTATTCTTTCGTCCATCAGTTCGCGTGAGAAGTGCATAGTGGTGTCTTACCCACTCCCAATTCCGTATGTGTCCATCACACGTGAATCTGTGTAGCAGCGTGACCACTAAACCGCAATTACGACAGTTGTAGGTGTCACTGCGTCCAGCTTTTCATTCGTGGGGACTACGGTGTTTACTACTTTATACCTCAGATGAGTGCATTTTCAGGTGTATGTTTTCCACACAGTTTTCCATTTGGTGTTCGGATACTGCGTTTCGATTGTGTTAGTAATTTCTGATTTACTCCATTGCTCAAGTATTTGCCTTGATGCAATATGTGTTTTCTGCAGTGTACCGGCTTCTAGGTAACTAACGCTGAGGTAGAATTCCCTGATGTGCTTCAGTTGGAAATTTATGCTCCCAACATTAATGGGCGGCTGCAGGCTCTCTGGGCGGACGGTTGTAAAAAGTTTGCAGGTTATGTTATTTTGGTCATGATTTATCACAAACAAAGTCCGTTTTACATACAAGGCTGCTGCTTTTCTGGCGACATTCGTCAGTGCTAAACCACCGAACTCTTTAGATTTTATAAAACTCTCCACACGCACTTTAAAGATGTTCCCTGACCATACATATTTATGCGCGAGCTTCATAATCTGTTTTGCTTGCAAACGTGGTGCTGGGAATATTTGTGCAACATAGTATGCTTTGGAAAATATGTAGGTGTTTATTATTTGAAGAGTCTGCGTTAAATTAGTAGAGCGCCAACGGAGTTCTTTTAATGCACCTTGAATGCCGTTAGTTGTTATCCGCCAATTGTTCGCAGCCATTTGGACTGGACATTTGCTAAATTGAATGCCAAGTGTTTCATGACTTTCAACGAGTTTTGCCCACGGTATGCTAATTTCCTCGAATCCTCGAAGGTTTAGAAGTGTACTCTTTTTCCTGTTAATCTGGGCACCTGTCACCTTACTATATATATCCAATTCGGATTTTAGATCGTCTAAATCTGATTCCCGTCTTATTAGGACACCAACGTCGTCTGCGTATGCTCTCACGGTAAAGTTTACACCAGACATTGTTATTCCCGTGAGTCTCTGTTCAACACGTCGTAATAAAGGCTCCAGGATAGTACATATAAAAGCATTGACAAAGGACTTCCTTGTGGAACACCCCTACCAATGTGAATTACTTTACTCGGCTGTCCGTTTATGAAGGCCTTAGCAGTAATGCCAGTTATCATGTGGTGAATCACACGGACTGTCTGATCAGCAAATCCGAGTTGTTTCATTAAAAAAGCTTTAGAGAAATCAATAAAGAATAATGCGCATCTGATGTTTGTGACAGCAGCTATTGCTATTAAGTCTCTATATTCGGAAACTGTAGAGATAATTGTTCTACCAGGGAAACAGGCTTGGTGACTTATGATAAACTTCTGAAGTAATGGAGTCAATCGTTGTTTAATTGCACGTGCTACTGTTTTATAGTCAAAATTCATCAACATGATGGGACGAAAATTGTCGATTGTCGTTTGCCGTTTGCTTTTGTGTATTAATACCAGTTTCGCTTCTTTAAGCGCTGCTGGTATTCCAGTGCCTGCCATTATTTCATTAATTATCTCCGTAAAAGTGGAGCCAATTATAGGCCTAAATCTCTGATAAAATTCCTTTGGGAGGCCGTCTGGTCCCGGTGATTTATTGGGGAGTGACGTCTTGATGAGATCGAATATCTCATCTTCGTCAAAGGTCGAAAACAGAGTATTATTGTCAGCTGCGCATATTACTGGGGGCAGAGACCCTATCACGCCATTGATCGCACCCTCGTCAGCTTGTGTCGCACGGTAAAGACTTTCATAATGATGTTGAATCTCGTGCACAATTTCGAGTTGTTCCGTTACTACACGACCGTCTTCTGTTTTCAGTTCCTTAATTAACGTGCGTCGCCGGTTTGACTGGTGTTTTAACAAATGATACATGGAAGCTCTTTCTTCCTGAGCGAAAGATTTGGCCTTGGATTTTATTTTCAAGCCGTCCAACTGTTTTCGGGTTATACTGAGCAGTTTGGCTTTGACTCTATTAATCTCCCCTAGGTTAAGACCTGATTCACCTGACTTATTGTAGAGGTCCCTTAACACTGTATAATAAAATTCGATTGTCCTTTTCTCGTCCCTGTGTTGGAGGTAGCAGTAATTTTTAACGGTTTGTCTAAGTTTCACTTTAGCACTCGTCGCCCACCACTCGGTTTTTGACCGATATTTAGTAACGCTTTTAAGGCAAGTAGCCCAAGTTTGCCTGACCGAGTCCTCTAGTTCATCATCTTGCAAGTGCACCACGTTTAAACTCCATGGACTTCGGAAAAATTTTATGGGTTGCGTAGGTAGGTTTATGGTAACCGCCAGTGCGCAGTGATCTGAAAAATAAGTGGGAATGACGTCCGCGTCCAGAACTTGGTTACCGATATTCTCTGAGACATAGATTCTATCAATGCGACTTTGTGAAGTGGAAGTGAAGTGAGTAAATTTTACCAGTGTAGGAAATTTGACCTCCCATGCGTCCTGATATTTCATATGTCTAACCAGATCGTGCAGTTCTTTAGAATAATTAAAATTTGGTATCTGGTCTTTCCTATTGACAACGCAACTGAAATCACCGCCAATGATCACCGACACGGGATCTTTGCGCAACAAATAGATAATATCCTCCTTGAAAAACACTGTTCTTTCCGATTTGTTGGAGTTACCGGAAGGGGCATAGACATTTAAAAATGTTACGTCAAATATTTTGAGACTTATGCCTCGTCCTGAAACTAGTTGATCGTGCGACCGTACAGGAATTCCTTCTCTCGTCAGAATCGCGGTCCCTGTATTTTCATCTGGCGATACATTGAGAAAAATGTTAAAACCGGGTATAGTCAGTTCCGTGAAAAGCACTTCCTGCGGGAAAACAATGTCCGCTTCTGAGTCGTAAATGAACGTTTTTAAAGCTAGTTTCTTCAAGTCGGAGGTAATTCTATTAATATTCAATGTCAGTACTTTGTATGCTTGACTCATCACACAAAAGAAAAGAAAATTAAAATAAAATTGTCAAGTTTGATGATATCCAGAAAACATGACCATATATAAGCAGACACAAACAATGGATCTATTCTGTCAGTTGAAAACTTGTCATAGCTTAGTGAAATAAAAGGAAAATAAGAAAAAATCAGACTGAATAAACGTTTTATTATCCCAGATCCATTTTAGCAACGGAACTGGAATCTGCTATTTGACCATCGGTGTTGTTATCGGTAATGTCCGAGCACGCGTTTTTCTTTCTGGCTACGTTAAGATTGGGTTGAACTTTCGACCTACGCCGACCGGTATTCGGAAATGTTGTTGCGGACGGAGACGTGGGAGGGTCGAGGTTCACGTCAACGTCCATCTTTCCGAGCGCCTTGCTCTGTGTTTTCGTTTTAGTCGGGGACGCCGGCGGAGACAGCCTGCTGTTGGTTTCACTAGCAGAACTCATATGCTTGGCAGAGCCACGAGCCTTTCCTGTTTGTTTGTAGTTTGGACTTTATGGTCGGGATTCCGTGATTGTATCACTTCGTATAACTTGTTTGGGTTGTGGGTTCGACGAGGTTTCCGTCAACACGACAGGCGGTGTGTACTGTTGTAATTCAGCGTGTTGTTGTGACTCTACATTGCTAGAGAAGCTCTGTGTCAACACAGCTGGCGTTTGTTTGGGTTCAATGGCCGACTGTGTGTCGCTCTGGATGACGTCAGAACACTCTGTCTCAACTGTCATTGCTTCTGCCGCGGCTATATCTGCTACTGAAACTACCGGATTAGAAGTAAATGGTTGCGACACATGTTTTTTTCTGTTCTTGCGGAACATTCTGACTTAAGCCGAGTTCATCGTCGTCCGAGCTGTGTCCTTCGCTCGTTCGACGTCTTTTTGTAGTGAAAGGCTGTAAATCAATCAACGGGGTAGAATTTTGTGAAGCAGGTTTGGCGGGTAGAGAAGGAAAATCTGTGGCCGGTATTGTCGGTTCTGGTGGCAAGGAATCATATTGTTAGCGCCTTCAGTGACCGATACTGGATTTTCTTTCACAAGATCACCAAGTGTCAGTTTCCTACGCTGTTCTAGGCTATTTTTCAAAACAAAAACTCTTCTCGGACAATCCGTTCGAACGTGTCCACTTTCATTACATATAGAACAGGTCGCAGTCTGCTCCGAGTATATCACATGAGCCTTATACCCGCAAACAGTAATATACGAGGGAATACTCTCTCTGATATGCATTTCTACAGATCTGATTCCACTAAAGCACTGTAGTCGGTGCTGGCTCGACCAGCGCTCATCCCGAATGTACTTTACTTGACCATACTTCGATAAAATTTCTTTGAGATAACAGTTTTCGCCACCCCCGTGAACCACAGACATTGCCGAGGTGGGGTGGCTTGCGTGCCTCAACGATGCAGATAGCCGTACCGTAGGTGCAACCATAACGGAGGAGTATCTGTGGAGAGGCCAGACAAACGTGTGGTTCCTGAAGAGGGGCAGCAGCCTTTTCAGTAGTTACAGGGGCAACAGTCTGGATGATTGACTGAGCTGGCCTTGTAACATTAGCTAATGTGGCTTTGCCACACAGTTACTGCGAACGGCTGAAAGCAAGGGGAAACTACAGCCGTTACTTTTCCCGAGGACATGCAGCTCTACTGTATGAAAATATGATGATGGCATCCTCTCAGGTAAAATATTCCGGAGGTAAAATAGTCCCCCATTCGGATCTCCGGGCGGGGACTACTCAGGAGGATGTTGTCATCAGGAAAGACAATACTGGCATTCTACGGATCGGAGCGTGGAATGTTAGATCCCTTAATCGGGTAGGAAAATTAGAAAATTTAAAAAGGGAAATGGATAGGTTGAAGTTAGATATAGTGGGGATTAGTGAAGTTCGGTAGCAGGATGAACAGAAAATAGGAATGCGAGTAAACTACTATGAGCAGCACAGTGATCGCATTATCATTGTCAAGATAGATACGAAGCCAACACCAACAACAGTAGTACAGGTTGAAACGTGTCCATAAAAAATTATTTTTGTAAGAAAATGTCTAATATTGTGCCTCCTGTTTTGTATCGAGTAACTTGCTTGCAAGAAAATGTATAATATCGCTTCTACTGTATGTATCGATATGTGTACTTTGTGAAGTTTCATCTTTGGCAAAGATCATGTATTGCATAGCATTGTAGCTCGCACTGAGAGAGAGTAGCACTGGTGGTTCAGCTCGCTTAGAGAGCGGTTGAGTTGTGTGTATGGCTCCGATGTAGAGCAGAGGCTGCTTTGCCAGCAAGTCAGAAGTTGTATTATGTAGGTAATGTAATGCTGATTATTAATAATAAGTAACTTGACTTTCTTTCTTGTTTTATTTACGTAGTTAGAAAATTAACCCACTTCCTTCATTTGATAATTAATTACTAGTGGATTTAAAGTGTAGTATTGATTTGAATAATATTGTTGAACAGATTTCATTATTGGTGCCATAGTAAATGATAGTTAATTGACTATGATAATAAATTTCAATAATTAGAAACTGATCTGCATAAAATTCTCACAGTAAAGCATTAAGAAAGTGATTTGTGGTTTTTAATATCTTTCTCGCAGTCAAAATTTTTGAGTATAGTCAGTGTCTGTTTCAAATGGTGACTTGTCACAGCTGTTCTTGCTTTGTTTAAAATATCCGTTGCGCACATAATCAGTTTAATGCACTCTTTTTTTTATTTAATAATATATACATCAATATCAGGGCCATAATTAAACCAAATTGCTGTGTTAATGAACATTTTGTTGTCTGATATAACGATAGGTTCAACATCCACAACACACGTACAGCTTTTATCTGGCGCCCTTTCTGCCAGGATAGTTCACAAACAGGATCGTGACGTAGTTAGATACGTAGCCTTATTTAAGTTAGTTTGTCTTTTCCACTAACCAACTTATCTTTTGGCTCTTAATTTAATTTTTGTAGCACCATCCTTTGTTATAGCAACAGTAGCATAGTAATTGTTTCTGTAGTTTGTTACTTACCATTCTTGGTAGTGTGTAGCATTGTTTATAGTAGATTAATTGAATATACAAATAATTGCATTACTACGGAACAAGTCTCTCTTTTATATTGCCTGATGTTTGTTGTGATGAAAGTTCTAGTACCGCGGAACTCGTGTGATAATTAACGGTTCGCGTAATCTCGATTGTGACTGTATGTTGCACTAGCCCGATTCAGCCTATTGTTCTCTCATAATTACTGTGTGTAATTTTCAAAAAATATGCAGTAGGTGAAAATAAATATTATTGGTCACTTTACTGCAAAATTCTGTTAACAATGTCGAAGAATAGGAGAGTCCGCGCTGATGCTAAATCTGCTTCCGAAAATGAGACCTTGAATGATGCAAGGAGAGAAGCTGAATTTTTACAAGAGTCTTCTCACTGCACTGATACAAATACGACAGTAAATACCGTGTCCGAAAACGCGGAACAGATTAGTTCAGGAACAGACAATATGGATAATGACAAAGTACAGGATTCGACAATACAGAATTCCGATTCTTGTAACGTGGTTGCGGAAAATAATGCATCGGTTCCGCCTAGCTCTGCTACAAAAAATACTTGTGCGACGGCTATGGAAAACGTATTACCAAATGATTTCATGCAAATTTTATTGTCACAGCTCTCTAAATTAAATGAGAATAGTCAATTACAATCTCAGAAATTAAATGAAAAACTCGAGGAACAATCTCAGAAATTAAATGAAAAACTTGAGAAAATAGAACAGACGTGCGATTCGAGGTTTGCGAGTATTCAAAGTAGTTTTAATAGAATAAATGAGGACAACAATCGGTTCAGGGAACAACTGCTCAATACTTTCAAATGTGAATCTCAGCAAATAAGACAAGATATTCGCGACGAGATTAATCCGGTTATGGAAAGCCTTGCGTCACGAGTCGAAAATATAGAAACCACTGAACTCGCTCAATTGAAGCAGCAGAGTAATCTAATTGATGAAAAGTTGCAGAACTTCCAGTCAGTCACGACTGAACAGATCAATAAAATTAATAAACAGTTTGAGGATATTACTGTTAAGATGACCCAAATCAGTGATAACACTGACAAAAGTTCTGATGTGGCGCATCCTACCCCGTTTAATGAAACTAATGAATATCTCGCCCTTGACCGTTTCAAACAAGGTCAAATGACCATTAATCAGCAATACAAGGCAGAGGTCAGGAAATTAGATGATCGCATGGCGCGAATAGAGAGGAAATTTGACCACACTTGTGAAAACCCATACGAAGACGTAGAAGAAAATTTGAACGAAAATGACAATGATAATGATTCGAACCAAGTAGGTCGCTTGGTACGTGAACAAAGTGTACCTCATAGTAACAACAATGAAGGCGCGGTGCGTAGTTTACGCCCACTTACGCCGCACGGGCGAAGGGAAGCGTTTGACTACAAGCATTTCCTGACTGTACGGAAATTCAAAATATTCAAAAACTCTCCGAACGACTTGCGCCCTAAAGAGTGGTTGCAACAATTCGAATATTGTCTTCCCCCGAATTGGCCACTTGAGCACAGATTAGAATTTATATGTGGTTATCTGGAAGGCGAGCCAGCCACCAGAATGAGAGCTATTGCACAAGAGTGCTATAGCGAGAATCAGTTCCGACGCTCATTTATATCCGCATACTGGTCGGAAGCGGCACAAGACCGCGTTAAAAACAGTATTGCGACGTTCAAAACTTTTGAGCGATCAAATTTCTCGAGCCCAGTGGAATATTTCCAAAACTTAGTATACAAAAATCAATTTTTATCGGCACCTTACTGCCCTGCCGAATTAATTAGAATTTGTTTGAACAAATTGCCTCTACACTTGCGTCAAATTGCCATTGCGGCACGATGCAAGAATGATATTGAAGCCTTTAGAAATCTCTTACAAGACTTAGAGGAAGAAGACGAGGAAAATTCCTCGCGCAGTCGACATTTTGAAACAAACAGATATAATCGCCGGTCGCATCAAAGCCCGCCGCGTTCTAAACGTCATCCAGAGCACGAGGATCAAACAAAGGGTAATTCTTTCACTAATGAAACTTACAAACAAAGTCACGACAATGAGAACGGTGATTTTCAAGATCGTGAAAATAACCGTAGTAGTTTTCGTGGCCGTTACCGAGGTAGTGGCTTTGGTCGCGGAGGACGCCACAATAATTATTATCATAACAGCAATACCTCAAATGATACTAATTGGCGTGAAAGACGCAATACTGATAGTGATCGCGAGACTGAAAATAACAACAATAACGCTGAGAAGCGTAGTCGGGAGGGCACACGCGATAATTCTCGTGATCGCCTTCCACGACACGAAAACACAAATCGGGCCCAAAGCAGATCGCGTACCCCAGAAAGACAAGAGCAAAACATTGAAATCAGACCTGCCAATCCACGCTATAATTCGTCAAAAAAGGGGCCGCGTCAAGTATGACTAGCGGACTCGACGGCAAATAATTCGGCCGTTCAGGATTTATGTGATCCTAACTATACGCTGAAACTTGTTCATTGTGAACGTCCTCACAGAGAGGAAGGTTACGATGAACAACCTCCCGAACAAAACAGAATAGTAGTTCGTGCGGAAGTGCACAATACTGACTCCGGTAGCACCTCACTAAGTGATAAGGCAAAACCGACACAACTTGTGTCAAAACCTAAAGCCGTTACTCCTGAAAGCAATGATAGTAACAAAAATTGTACTATCAGATTTAAAGAAACAAATAAAGAAGCATCGAACAAACATTATACTGCCCAACAGTTAAACGAGATGATTGGCGATCAGCAATACAATGACGACAATTCAGATTGGGAGACAGAAGCTTCTTCTTCAGACTCTGAGGAAGACACTATATATGAAATAAAATACTTACAGTATGAACCAACAATTGCATATGACAGACCGGTCATGTACTTTGAAATGCAGGACACGGTACTGCCACACAATAATGCAACTAACAGTAACCTTGGAACAGCAAAAACTGATTTCGAACAATTAGATTTGCAGCACACCTCTGTTGCTGATTGGATAGACAATTACATGTCTTCTAATGACGACGATAGTGAATGCGAAGTTGATGAACAGTCAGGATTTGAAAAGCATTTATCTTGTGAAAGCCTCATTAATCTTGGTAACACTTGTCTCAACAAAGAAATTTCTTATGAACGCTCTACCGAACAAGACGTAAAATTTGTACAGTTAGACGACATAAAAGAGGCACTATTAGAAGAGAAGGTAGACTGTCTCGATATTCCAATTCACCCTATTGTATCTGTCAAAATTGGCAAAATCAATCTTTCTGCTGTCTTAGATTCTGGTAGCCTAGTGTCAGTAATTAGTGAAGTGACTTTCAAGAAATATCAGAACTTGCTTAATGGTCCCACTCTGCCTTTGCATTGCACTAAAATTCGTGGCGTCATTTCTAGCAAACCTGTCGAAATTCGACAGCAAACATACGTAGAATTTTTATGCCAAGGTCATACCTTTTCTGCCAACCTATTGATTGTCCCCCGCTTAACTACACAGATAATATTAGGTGTGGACTTCCTATCCAAGTACAAGGTTATTTTAGATTTCAATACGGCTAGTGCCACTGCTTTTGTTCAGGAAAATGCCATACAAATTAAATTCGAAGACTGGATTACCAGATATGAAGAAGGTGTCAGTTGTTTAAAATTTTTATCTACTTCTAATGTGACGCAGGATGTCAAACCTGATGATGATATAACTGATAAACATTTGGAGACTGAACAAATTGACTTGATTTCTGACATCATTAAGAACAAATTAGTAGAAGTTGAAGGTACATCAGAACGTGATAAGGAAGAATTGTTCCTTATCTTGCGGCGTTATTCCCGTGTATTCGCTAACAGTCCTGGTACCATAAAAATTTTTCTCTATGAATTTAAGATCAAAGAACATAATAAATTTTTTGTACCTCCATATCCCATTCCGATAGTATACAGGGAAAGAGTTAAGGCTGAAATTCAGTCCATGCACAGTCAAGGTATAATTGAACCTGCAGTTAGCTCATATAACAGTCCCCTACATATTGTTGAAAAAAGAGATAAGTCAATTCGATTAGTGCTCGATTCCAGACAAATTAACACCATCATTTTACCTGAAACCGACCGACCCCAAACCCTTGAAGAATTGTTACAAAAATTCTATGGTGTCAAAGTTTTATCCTCATTAGATCTTAGGTCTAGTTTTTGGCAAGTGAAACTGCACCCCAACTGTAGGAAGTATACCGCGTTTCTCTGCTTCGGAAACTGTTATCAGTTCCGTAAATTGCCTTTCGGACTGAATATCTCCTCATCTGCTTTCATCCGTGCAATGAATGCCACACTTCCTGAGCACTTAAAACAACAAATCACAATTTACGTTGATGATATTCTAATTGCAGAATCTTCCTGGGAAAAACATAACAGTACGTTGGCATCTTTACTTGAAGTGTTTGCTCAATCCGGGATTACTGTCAACTTAGAGAAGTCACAGTTTGGTCGTTCTCAGATTAAATTTTTAGGGCACATTATTTCTAAAGATGGGATCCAGCCCGACCCCGAAAAGTTAGAGGCGATAATGAAAATGCCTGTTCCCACCACTAAACGCCAATTAAGAGCTTTCTTGGGTTTAATTAATTTCTATCGGCGTTTTGTAAATTTGGAAGACCTAACTACTCCCAGATTATATGAATTAACTGGAAAGAATACTGTTTGGTTGTGGGATGAAGCTGCCCAAAGAGAATTTCTTTGCTTAAAAGATGCACTCCTTCACGCACCTATTCTGCACCACCCAGATTTGTCTAAGAACTTTTGCATTTCCACCGTTAGTTCAAAATTCGGACTTGGCGTTCACGTATTTCAAGAGGATGAAGAAAATGGCATTGCCACTCAGAGAACCATTGCGTTTGCTAGTCGCATACTCTCCAAGTCAGAGCGGAACTATTCCGTCACTGAGCTTGAAGCTTTGGCAGTAATTTGGGCATTCGAAAAATTCCGTTATTTCTTGTTTGGCAGACACACTAAAGTTTACACGGATCACCGTGCACTTCAATTCCTCATGTCGGCAAAACTTAACCATGATAGACTTAGACGATGGGCTTTGTTCCTTCAAGAATTCGATTTCTCTGTAATTTACATTCCTGGTAAACAAAACATCGTTGCAGACTCGCTATCTCGTTCGCCTGTTGGGCTCATCAAGGCGACGGAAGAGGCATACTTAGAAAATAACTTTACTATCCTCTATATGCAGCAAGTTGCTTTCGAAAATTACATATCTGCTACATTTTCTGACATAGCTAAAGAACAAGATAAAGATCCAATCTGGCGAGATATTAAAATAAAATGGCACGATAAATATAATGTTTCCATCAGACAATTTTACATTATCCACAATAACATTCTCTTCAAACGTAAAGCCCCTGACAGTCAATTTTGGTTAGTGTGTGTTCCGGAGGAATCCGTGAACAAATTGATTTGGTATATTCATCTCAGTTACGGACACTATGGTGCCATGAAGTGCTTCGCGAAATTACGCGACTCTTGTTATTTCATCAACATGGAGAAACGTATACGCAATGTGTTATCTCGATGCAAATTGTGTCAGAAAGCAAAGCCGCCGACCATATCGCATTCTGCTCCACTTTTTCCGATTATACCTTCAAAATTAAAGCAGTTAGCAGCCGTTGATCTGTTTGGACCTCTTCCGAGAACTAACAATGGTTTCTCTTTTGTTTTCGTTGCTATTGAGCTCACATCAAAATTTGTATCTTTTACTCCGCTCCGCCGTGCCACGGCGAAGACAGTAACTAACGCCTTTGTCAAAAACTTCCTAAAAGATGTTGGCCATATAGATAAAGTCATCTCCGATAACGGACCTCAATTCCGTTCTCGTGATTGGGCACGGATGTTGCGGCGCAGAAACATCAAACCTGTGTTCATATCACTTTATCATGCTGCCTCTAACCCTTGTGAGCGAGTGATGAAAGAGCTTGGAAAACTTTGTAGGCTGTATTGCTACCGCCGACATAACACATGGGATAGATATCTTCTGTCATTTCAAAATATCATAAATGAACTTCCTAATGATTCTACAGGTCTTTCACCAATTCTGGTTCTGAAAAACAAGCAACCTCCCGACCGTATCAAGGAATTGATACCTTTTCCTAAAACACAGAAGATTACGTCATCATGAGATCATTGAATTGGCGCTTAAAAACATTAAGAAAGCCGCTGAAAAAAGGAAACGCTCTCAACGTAATTGTTATGCCAAACAACTCTATATAGGACAAAAGGTATTAATTAGATCCTACCACTTATCCCACAAGGGAAGATCTATGATTCACAAATTCTTCTTACTGTACAATGGTCCGTATCGAATCAAACGTATCATCCACGACAACGTCGTTGAGGTAGAAACTTTAAAGACGCACAAGTCGAAAGGCATACACCACATTTCCAATATTAAAATTTTCAAGGCATAAAAATGGGGTAGAGAGTCCATTAATCTGTTTTGGACACACCAAGTGGCGATTGGTGACCCGTTCTCGAGCTGAGTGTCACTATTCTTCCGCTTTTCCTTAGTGCGCTCTATCTACCTCTTTTTCTCACTGTTACTTTTCTCTAACTCTGAATACTTATGCTCTGTGCTACGCTGCGATATTGTCATATGAAACCATGATTATCTTGCAATTTGCATATAACGAACTCTGTGGCTGTGCAAGACAAATAAAATTAATGGAAATTTTTGAATGAGTAATCTAATTAAGTTCCTATGTTTCAGAAAATATCAGATTTCTCTTCTGTATTACTAATTGCATAACTTACGAACTTCTGAGCGAGTGAAGAAGATTTTGAGTTGACATAAGCATTTTGTAAGCCAATTAAGCAGTAAAAAGGAAAAAGGACATTCTGGAGGATGATGAGTAAGGCAATACACAATATGTCATGGTGGTCTTTATAATGCATTATTGTTTATGGATAAAATGATGGTAAGGAAGGTATTGGTAACAAAGATGTTTGATAAATGTAATTATGTGGACGAGAGTATACAATGATTACGATTACGAAGCAAGTATCAGGAGAATCGCCCTGTTGCTAATGATGTTATGCTCTGTTCTTTTCTTATGTGCTTACTCGCACTGCCTTTTGTGTTTTCTCTTTGTGCTTATGTGCACCATTTTGTATGTTGATGCATTGTGCCTTCAATGGCATGTGTGACTGGTGAGAATCATATCCTTCTGATGCTCTGTAATTATTTGTAATTATGTGTAATGAATATTTCTAATTATGCTTGCAGCTAAGCTTATTGCTCTTGTAATCAAAGCTTACCGCTATGCTCACTAATTATATACCTAAGCCCTACCACTATGCTAATTAATTTTATAATGAAGCTCAATGACAATGTATGGTTATGCTTATACGTTGCACACAGCCATCTCTCTTGCAAACTTGCAGTTTTGCCATAAATTACGTCTAGTTAATCTAGTTAATGCACAGAGATACTTTGCTTTTGCTTATTGCTATCTTCAAAACTTTATTGATAATCTTGTTGACGAAAATCTGCAGCTATGCCTAACAAATAGTTACGTCTGTGTTTATGTTATCGGATGATTTACTGTGATGTACATCTATTACTGTGCCAAAATTTGCCTTAATTGTTTTGTTTGACCCTACCGTTGACTCAGACAGACACAGACATGACCTGATGACTTGAACCTCTTTTGATATTCTCATGAATTTTCCCTGATGTGTTATACCTTAAGGCAATGAAATGTGTAAATTAAAAGCCTGGCCATGGCAACATATGTAATTTAATTGTTATAATCTGGTGGTAATGCAATCCCCACCATAGTGATGTATGTAAGACATGTAAACTAGTGGTAATTGGAATGTTAAGTTATTTGAAGTGGCTTCACGTTAATCGCTCTAATTATGACAACAAATTTACTTTACATGACCTAATGCCAAATTGATGACAAGGACCCTGAATGTATTTCATACGATTATGTGTTTGTAAAGTAATATGTACATAGTATGTAAAGCCTTATGCCTATATGAAATGACACTAATTTTGTAGATACTCTAGTATAAGAATTAAATTACTCATTAGTATTCAAATGTATCCGTCTTCAAGACACTACTTGTAATGTAAAAATATGGTTTAATACCATGACCCCATCTGTACCACGTGAATTTGGGGCAAAGTATAGACATTTACTAATCAACGACTTTTCTTTCAGTGTAAACTGAAATATGACTATGTCACTAATTTGTGTGTAAAATGCTTTATTTCATGTACTTTGGACACGCATGGGAACTGGCGATTTCGCACACGAGATTCCATAATGCACACAGAACAATGGACGTGTTATTATACACCACTGGTTTTGGGCCTTTTAATGAAGATGTTTGTTGGATGATGTTTGGCCACATAGTACTGTCCATTGCAGCCTTGGCCAACCACCACCATTTTGCTCTAATTTTGGCTATGCTGATGCAGTCTGCTAATAGCTCCGTTGGTTGGAGCACACTTGGTTGTCGAATTGCATGGAGGAATACATCAGAACCTTTTCCCCATGACTTCAACCACAATGCAACCAGCCAGCTCGCCTACAGTGTAGTGTAATCTTACAGTGTTTTGTGTTCGTGTGCAGACCTAAAATGAATGTTAGGGGATAATTGGCTAATCGTGTGCAGACCTAAAATGAATGTTAGGAGCTAATGTGCTATTCGTGTGCTTATACTATTCAGTGCCTCCCATTGCAAACGTTGTCCACAGGTTCATTAGCAGTGTTTAGGTATATTTCATGGTTCTTTTACATTCAGTGACGAAAATAAAATTGTGCTCTTGATAGATACATATGCTTTCTGAACTATAATGAGTCAATACCCTTTAGTCAGAAATGTCATTGTGCCTGTTCGATTGACAAACGTTATATTGAAATCCTATTGTGCCGAAGCAGTGACATTATTTTATACATGATCAGAAACCTATGTAGTCAAATTTTACATGTTTGTTCTAGCAGCCATGAAAGTATGGCATCTTAAATGCATCACAGAATACAAAACTGACACTTTATCTTATACTAAGTGCACTAAACATTTACATAGACTACATTGTGCACAAGATACAAATGTTCATTTTATGTTAAAAAAATACTGATCTAGACGCATGGGACTTACACTACTGTGTATTACTTGTAATTACCTTATTTTCTCAAAAAAACAAAACAATGATGACATTAGTTAAACTATCTTTTGTAAAACTTTGTATATGTTCATGTTTATTATTGTATATTTTTCCATTTGTGTATTACTTCTAGCTATCTCTTTTTCTCCACTATATCATTTGTCAAACTATGTTCTCTGAAATTCTATATATACTTATGTTTACCATTATGTATATTTGTCATATATTCCATTTATTGCTGATGTTCTGTAAATTTTGACATTTGCTTATGCCTGTCACATCCTGTACCACTCCATGCATGACTTTTGATGGTACTGTTCTGTAAAATGGCATGTATTTATGACTGTCACATTTTTTAAATTTTCCATGAACTCCATCTGTTCTTTTAATCTTGAATATCTTGTACAAAAATGTTTATCAGGTTTTCATATTTTTCATGTTATATTTTGGATGTCATTGATGGATTTTTGGGACTTGAAATTCAGTAATTTTGCTGGCTAGGCAATGCCATTGGCATCACCCACCCTACAAAATTTTAATAGGTAGGAGGGGGGTGATGAAACGTGTCCATAAAAAAATTATTTTTGTAAGAAAATGTCTAATATTGTGCCTCCTGTTTTGTATCGAGTAACTTGCTTGCAAGAAAATGTATAATATCGCTTCTACTGTATTTATCGATATGTGTACTTTGTGAAGTTTCATCTTTGGCAAAGATCATGTATTGCATAGCATTGTAGCTCGCACTGAGAGAGAGTAGCACTGGTGGTTCAGCTCGCTTAGAGAGCGGTTGAGTTGTGTGTATGGCTCCGATGTAGAGCAGAGGCTGCTTTGCCAGCAAGTCAGAAGTTGTATTGTGTAGGTAATGTAATGCTGATTATTAATAATAAGTAACTTGACTTTCTTTCTTGTTTTATTTACGTAGTTAGAAAATTAACCCACTTCCTTCATTTGATAATTAATTATTAGTGGATTTAAAGTGTAGTATTGATTTGAATAATATTGTTGAACAGATTTCATTATTGGTGCCATAGTAAATGATAGTTAATTGACTATGATAATAAATTTCAATAATTAGAAACTGATCTGCATAAAATTCTCACAGTAAAGCATTAAGAAAGTGATTTGTGGTTTTTAATATCTTTCTCGCAGTCAAAATTTTTGAGTATAGTCAGTGTCTGTTTCAAATGGTGACTTGTCACAGCTGTTCTTGCTTTGTTTAAAATATCCGTTGCGCACATAATCAGTTTAATGCACTCTTTTTTTATTTAATAATATATACATCAATATCAGGGCCATAATTAAACCAAATTGCTGTGTTAATGAACATTTTGTTGTCTGATATAACGATAGGTTCAACATCCACAACACACGTACAGCTTTTAAGGTTTATATGCCAACTAGCTCTGCCGATGATGAGGATATAGAAGAAATATATGAGGAGCTAAAGGAAATTATTCAGACAGTTAAGGGAAGGAAAACTTAATTGTGATGGGAGACTGGAATTCCGTAGTAGGAAGTGACTATGGACTGGGCAAAAGGAATGAAAGGGGAAGCCGCCTGGTAGAATTTTGCACGGAACATGATTTAATCGTAACAAACACGTGATTTAAGAATCACAAAAGAACGTTGTATACTTGGAAGGGACCAGGAGACACTGGAAGGTATCAGATAGATTTTATAATGGTAAAACATAGATTCCGGAATCAAGTTATAAACTGCAAGACATACCCAGGGGCAGATATAGACTCTGACCATAACTTGTTAGTCATGAACTGTAGGCTGAAACTTAAAAAACTGCAGAAAGGTAGGAAAATAAGGAGATGGGACCTAGATAAATTGAAGGAACGTGAAGTTCTGGAGAATTTCAGAGGGATATTTAGACAAGAACTGACAGAAACAGGGGGAAATAAAACGGTAGAAGAGGAATGGGTAGCATTGAGGGATGAAATATTGAAGGCAGCAGACGACAAAATAGGTAGAAACGCAAGACCTACAAAAATCCTTGGATATCACAGGAGATACTAAATTTAATCCATGAAAGGAGAAAATATAAAAATGCAGTAAATGAAACAGGCAAAATTGAGTACAGACGACTAAAAATGAGATTGACAGGAAGTGCAAAATGGCTAAGCAGGAGTGGCTAGACGCTAAATGCAAATCTGTAGAAGAATGTATAAGAAGAGGAAAAGTAGATACAGCCTACAGGAAAATAAAAGAGACATTTGGGGACAAGAAAAACAGCTCTATGAATATCAAGGACACTGATGGAAAACCAGTTCTCAGCAAAGAAAGGAAAGCTGAAAGGTGGAAAGAGTACATAGAGCAGCTCTACAAAGGAAACGAACTTAGAGACGATGCTGTAGGAAGGGAAGAGGAAGTAGATCAAGATGAAATAGGAGATACTATACTGAGAGATGAATTTGACAGAGTCCTGAAAGACCTAGGTCGGAACAAGGCCCCAGGAGTAGATGACATATCCTCAGAGCTACTAAAGTCTCTGGGAGAGCCAGCCATGACAAAACTATTTGAACTGGTGTGTAGGATGTATGAGACAGGCGAAATACTCTCAGACTTTAAGAAAAATGTAATAATCCCCATTCCAAAGAAATCAGGTGCAGACAGGTGTGAAAATTACAGAACCATCAGTTTAATAGGTCATGGTTGCAAAATTTTAACACGAATTATCTACAGGAGAATGGAAAAGCTGGTAGAAGCTGACCTCGGGGAAGATCAGTTTGGGTTCAGGAGGAACGTAGGAACCCGGGAGGCAATACTCACTTTACGTCTTATCTTAGAAGATAGATTAAGGAAAGGCAAACCTACATTTTTAGCTTTTGTAGATTTGGAGAAAGCGTTTGACAATCTACATCTACATAGATACTCTGCAAATCACATTTAAGTGCCTGGCAGAGGGTTCATTAACCACCTTCATAACTTTTCTCTACCGTTCCATTCTCTAATAGCGCGCGGGAAGAAAGAACACCTAAATCGTTCCGTTTTCGATCTGATTTCTCTTATTATATTGGGATGGTCATGTCTCCCTAAGTAGGTGGGTGCTAGCAAAATATTTTCACATTCAGAACTAAAAGTCGGTGATTGAAACTTCGCAAACAGATCACGCCGCAATGAATAACGTCTTTCTTTTAATGATTTCCACCCCAATTCGTGCAACATTTCCGTGACGCTTTCCCCCCGTAACGTGACAAAACAAAACGAGCTGCCCTTCTCTGAACCTTCTCAATATCTTCCGTCAGTCCCACCTGGTAAGGGTCCCACAAGGGGCAACAGTACTCCAAGAGAGGACGCACAAGTGTGATGTAGGCAGTCTCTTTGGTGGAGGTGGTGCATCGTCTAAGCGTTCTGCCAATGAAACGTAACCTTTGGTTCGCCTTCCCCACAATATTTTCTATGTGTTCTCTCCAGTCAAAGTTGTTCGTAATTGTAACTCCTAGGTATTTGGTAGAATTTACGACCTTAAGGTTTGACTGATTTATCGCGTAATTGAAGTTCAGCGGATTTCTTTTAGTGGTCATGTGTATTACTTCACACTTTTCTTTATTTAGTGTCAATTGCCAATTTTCGCACCAAGTAGAAATTTTGTCTAAATCGCTTTGCAGTTGCTTTTGATCCTCTGTTGACTTCACTAACCGATAAACAACAGCATCATCCGCGAACAGTCTAAGGGAGCTATTCAGATTATCTCCTAAATCGTTTATAAACACGAGGAAGAGTAGGGGACCAATAACGCTTCCCTGTGGAACGCCAGATATCACTTCTGTTTTACTCGATGACTTACCGTCAATTACAACGAACTGTGTCCTTTCTGATAGGAAATCGTGAATCCAATCGCACAATTGGGGAGATATTCCATAAGCACGCAATTTCATTAGAAGCCGCTTGTGGAGTACAGTATCAAAAGCCTTCCGGAAATCCAGAAATATGGAATCGATTTGAGATCCCTTGTCGATGGTACTTAACACTTCATGTGAATAAAGGGCAAGCTGTGTTTCGCAAGAGCGATACTTTCTGAATCCGTGCTGACTATTGTTTAATAGGTCGTTCTCTTCGAGGTAGTACATAATATTCGAACAAAGTATATGTTCCAAAATCCTACTGCAAATCGACGTCAATGAGATAGGCCTGTAATTTTGGGGACTAATTGACTAGAATACACTCTTTCAAATTCTGAAGTCAGCAGGGGTAAAATACAGGGAAAGGAGAGTTATTTACAACTTGTACAAAAGCCAGACCGCAGTTATTAGACTCAAAGGGCATGAAAGGGAAGCATCAGTTGGGAAGGGAGTAAGACAGGGTTGTAGCCTTTCTCTGATGTTATTCAATTTGTACATCGAGCAGGCGGTGAAGGAAAGCAAGGAAAAAATTGGAATAGGGATTAAAGTTCAGGGGGAAGAAATACAAATATTGCGTTTTGCTGATGACATTGTAATTCTGTCAGAGACAGCAAAGGACCTGGACGAGCAGTTGAATGGAATCGACAGTGTGTTGAAGAGAACGTATAAAATGAACATTAACAAGAGCAAAACAAAAATAATGGAATGCGGTCTTAGAAAATCAGGCGATGCTGAAGGAATTAGATTAGGTGACGAAACAATGAAGGTGGTAGATGAGTTTTGTTACGTGGGTAGTAAAATAACATGCGATGGTCGCAGTACAGAGGATATTAAATGCAGAATGGCAATGGGAAGAAAAGCATTTTTGAAAAAGAGAAATTTGCTAACATCTAATATTAATTTAAGTATAAATGCTGAAGGCATTTGTGTGGAGTGTTGCCTTGTACGGGAGTGAAATATGGACGATAAGCAGTGCGGACAGGAAGAGAATAGAGGCTTTTGAAATGTGGTGCTACAGAAGAGTGCTGAAGATTAGGTGGGTAGATCGCATAACTAATGAAGAGATACTGAACAGAATTGGTGAGAAAAGGAATTTTTGGCATACCCTGACCAAAAGAAGAGATCGCTTGGTAGGACACATTCTTAGACATCGAGAAATCGTAAATTTAGCATTGGAGGGAAGTGTGTGGGGTAAAAATCGCAGAGGGAGACCAAGAGATGCGTATAGTAAGCAGATTCAAGTGGATGTGGGTTGCCGTTCTTATGAGGAGATGAAAAGGCTTGCTCAGGATAGAGTAGGGTGGAGAGCTGCATCAAACCAGTCTCCAGACTGAAGACCATAACAACAACAGTTTTCGACTTCAGGCGGAAAGTTAAAAACGCGCACGTGAGTGTACTGTATGTCAGCATTAGAAATTAGGACTGTACTCACCGAGGAATCGCGGTGGCGGAACTCAGCTAGTCCGCCGTGCTTCAGTAGAACTCTCTCCATCAACACTGGGTTATACAGCTTAACGAAAAAGCAGTAAATATCAGTATCGTAGTAGGCGGTGTGTATCTGCTCAGACGTAATACCGATGATATCAGCAATCCAGTCGTGAATTTCAAAAGAAGTAGGTTGCACTTTCCTGGTAGATTTATCAAATTCAAAACACAGCGTATGTTTCCTCGGGACCTTAGGTGAAGCCATAGTGGCTACAAAGCGACCGAAACCGCTAGCAAAGAACACAAATAAACACTAAAACAATGTAACGATACAGAGACACTGAGCGTGAACAAACACAACACAATGTATACAAACACACAGCACAGTTTGCAAACGCGCGGCGGAGCGGAGCTAGCAGACGTCCGAACGGCGCGACGCCTCAAGCGGAACTAGTGCCACTAGACCACACCGGATGCTTGCTGCTTTGGTATTATTTACGTGCTTTCAACGGACATTCGTGTGCACTCACTCTACTTGTGATTCGTTGTTTGCGAGGCTCATTGTGTATGTTGACTGCAAATTGCAGCTTATTAAAAGGAAAGCAAGTAGCTTTTCTCAACATGTGGAGGGCCAGGGGGATGTTATAAGGCTATGAGTTCGATACACTTTGGAGATGAAGCATCCGGAAACTCGTGGAAAATTAGCAACAATCAACATCGTTCCCTAGCAAAAGCACGATACGAGTTCAGTGGTTTTTTACATTAAATAATATGCCCCGGGTGAGAATCGAAATCACGACCTTAAGATCATGAGACTTACGCGCTGCCTACTGCGCTACCGAGGCACTTGGGAAGTCCGTACTACTGGTAATCGCTAAGTATCTCAAGTTAGCAACTTTTGTGTTACGTGAATAATCCGTCAGCCGCTACATGCACTGTCGTGCCTCAGTTAATTAACGCACAGCGCTGATTTTTTACGGAAATCACCCTTATATGTTGTTACAGTACGCCACACAAGGGGCAAGCGGACATAGCATCTCATGGTGGAAGGCCGACAGTGGTCAGCGACTATTTACTCGCCAGCGTCCAAGTAACATGTCTTGCGTTCTGCATGTCTGCCTCATCTCGCCGCGTTTTCCCTTGGACAGAATTGTAGTTTGTGCAGCTCAAACGTGTACGTTTCGGTGCAGCATTATCACGAAAACCGCGAAAAATATGCATCGGCCGGGAATCGAACCCGGGCCGCCCGCGTGGGAGGCGAGCATTCTACCACTTTTTTGTTTTGTTGTTTTTTTGTTTTTTTTGTTTTGACAGTAGTCAGAGCTACGAAATGCAATCACCTTGTTGTCACTTTTGTTTGCCGCTTTTAACTAGTTGCTATGTATGACGTCTTTAGATAGTGGTGTGTAACAAATCGCATCTGGAAGGGGGATTCGGCAAGAGGCGCGCAACATAAAATTCTTCGACGAGGATGGGAGTCGAACCTACGCGTGCAGAGCACATTGGATTAGCAGTCCAACGCCTTAACCACTTTTTTTTATTTTTTTAGAAGGAGTTTGTCAGGTAGATCCGTTTCTAAAGGTAGGTGTTACATTTAGGTATCTTTATTTCAAATTTATTTGAGGTTTTTTTTTCATTTTTTTTATTTGTTTATTTCTTTTTTTATTTTACTTTTTTTTTAAACTTTTATTCGTGTATTCATCTGTAGAATACTCACACACACAGGAAAAAAGAAAATGAAGGGAAAAGTTTTACAATTTGTCTTGTCATCTTCTGTGTTGTAGAGAAATCTGAAATAATTCCTTGATGCTGGGGAGTATTTTCTCCGTGGTTGAACTTTAACCTACTCCTTGTTTCTCAAATATGATGTCTAACATGTTGCCGAAGTTCTTTTTTACATTAGGGTAGTTTTTAGTGTGCCACTGCGCTGTCTTCATATAGGCTTCAAAGCTAATCAGATTGTCCTCGCTGGTGTAGCTGACGTTGAAAGTTACGTAATGCCCTAACATCCACATAATGGTGCTGTTTTTGGTTGCCGGAAAAAATTTTCTGTCCGGCCAGAGGAGTATGTCAGGGGAATAACTTGCAGCCGCACTGCGTGTCAACAGTCCCAGCCGTTGCTGGACCCATCTCCAGTTAGTGAGATGGCCGCCGCACGTGAACCTGTGGCGTAAGCTGTCGATCAGGCCACAGCGGGTGCACTTATCAGTGCCGCTTAAACCAATGCGGTGTAGCCTTTCATTTGTGGCCAGGACGTTGTTCACTGCCTTAAACCACGTCGATGCCACTTCGGATGTATGAATTGGGAGGCTGATGTTATTCCACGCCGTTTTCCATTCTACCCCTGGGTACTTGACTTCCACTGGATTACGAGTTGGAGTCTGACTCATTTTTTCGAGGAGATATTTCGTCATTAGAAATGTGCGGTTTAAAATGTGGTCTCCCACGTAGCTCACTTCGAGATAAAATCGCCGGACATGTTCCAAATTTGAATTAAATTTCCCCACATCAATCGGAGGTCGAGTGTCGACTGGTCGCAGAATTTTGAAGAGCCAACTCGTGACACTGAGAGGTTCCTGCTTCAATATAGTGGCGGTCCTCTTTATGTACAAGGCGGTGCACTTCTTCTCGCAGTCGGGTACTTGGAGTCCTCCTGCCTGTCTGGGAGAGGTCATCACACTGTATTTCACCGTAAACAAATGACCCTCCCAGATGAATTTCCTGGAGACATGCGCGACGTGCAGCGCCTGTAGCCTCGGGACTGGAAATATTTGCGCCATATAATAGGCTCTGCTGAAGACCAAAGTGTCGAGGAGGCGAATGCGTTGGATAAGATCTAAGGATCTCCAACCGTTTTCAGAAACTGCTCCTTGCATGGCACCTATGACCTGATGCCAGTTTTTGGCACACATCGCAAGTGGGCATTTATCAATAATTAACCCGAGGGTCTTGTGATTTTCTTCTACTTTCGTCCACGAGACATTGAGTGAATCGAATCCTTGGATGTTTACAAGGGTGCATTTATTTTCGTTGATTTTTGCACCTGAAGCAATACAGTAGTCGTCAATTATTCCCTTGAGAGTCGTAATCTCATCTTCATTTCGTATTAAGACCCCGACATCATCGGCGTAAGCACGAACTGCGATGGATGTTCCTGCTAACGTCAGTCCAGTCAGTCGGTCGTCAATTGAGCGTAATAACGGCTCCAGCGACAGGACGAATAACATCATGGAGAGGGGACTCCCCTGCGGAATCCCTCGTTGAATCTCAATGGGCTGCGTCAGCTGTCCATTTTGTGTCCCAACTTCGTCGCCGCTTTTGTGTCCCAGCCTCGTCGTAGGTGTCGGTGGCCGAGTGGAATGAGACCGACACGCTGGTGCAGGTACGGAGGGGAGCAGCCAGAAACTATAAACACTCGAGTAAATTAGAAAGAGATATATATTGCACAGAATGTAACAATACTTAACTTTTACATAGTACTGCAGAATGTTGATACATAGTTGTTAGAGGCCTGCCTAGTGCCTGTACAATAGCAAAGTCTTCACTGGTGCCTATCTGATTACGAAGGTCCTAACTGGTTGCTATCTCCGTCCGAAGTGGCCGATGTCCTTCAGTGGTGGCCACGAGCGGCGTTGTCGCAGAGGGCGCTCGTGGCTGTCGTCGTGAGAACGCCGCGCCGTGCGTGCATGGCGGCGCGCGGCGAAAGTAAGTGGCGCGCACTTTGTACCCGCCGAAACCTGGGGAAGGGCGCCCGCCCCCGCCCAGAGGGAGCAGGTCATCTTCTTCTGAGGTGCGTGGCCCAGGCGGCGGCGGCACGCACGGTCCCGGAGTCCCTCTCGGTGACGCTGTCATCTGCGGCGGCGACAGCGGCGGCGTCGCGTCGATCTCCATCGGGACGATCTCGTAGTCCGGGGACGAACGATGTGGTTGTGCTCCCTGGCGGTGAACTGGGTCTGGAATCAAGAAACCGGAGACAGGATCGCGCGGCCTATGCAGACGCAATTGGTTTGCGTGGCGCCGCAGCTCCGACCCTGTGGAAGAACGTACAACATACATATTGCTACCGAGCACGCTCTGAATGGTGCCCAGCAACCATGTCTTCTTGTTTCCAGCAAACACCCTGTACAGCACCGGCGTAGAAACCTGAAAACGCGTAGCGCCATACGAACCGACTCGGTGCGTGGGAGGCTGCAGCAGGTGAAGGAGAGTGCGGTGACGGCGGCCGTGTAGCAGCTCGGCAGGAGACGGGCCGTCACGTGGCATGCACCGATACGTAGACAGGAAAATTTGAAGAGCTTGCTGCCTGGAGTGCTGACCTTTCATCTTCTCCATGTGAGAGTTGAATGTTCGAACAAAACGTTCTGCTTCACCATTGGACTGAGGGTGAAAAGGTGCAGTGGTAATATGCTGAATGCCATTCACACGACAAAACTGTTGAAATTCCGCACTAACAAACTGAGGTCCATTGTCACTGACGATAGTTTCAGGCAAGCCTTCGATGCAAAACACTGATGTTAAGGCACTGATTGTACTAGAAGCTGTCGTTGAGTTCATGGCAATCACAAAAGGAAACTTGCTGAAAGCGTCTACAACAATTAACCAGCGCGTATTCCAGAAAGGTCCGGCAAAGTCAATATGTAAACGTTGCCATGGTCCCTTGGGGCGTGGCCAGTCTGAGAAACGCTGTGGAGGAGCCGCCTGATGCTCCGCACAAACTGTACACTGTGATGTCATGCTCTCTATCTGAGCGTCCATACCAACCCAGGTACAATGACGTCTGGCCAGTTGCTTTGTCCTAACAATGCCCCAATGTCCTTGATGCAGGAGGCGTAACACTTCTCGTTGCAGGGAACGAGGAACAATCACTCTTGCTTGGTCGTTGTCGGTATGCAACAACAGAACACCCTGACTTAAAGATAATGCATGACGTTGTGCAAAATAACGTCGAACCAGAGGCCGATCAATGTCTTTGGCTCTGGCAGGCCAACCAAAGCGAACAAAACGTGCTACCACACTTAAGTCTGCATCCGCAGCTGTTTCCTGTGCAACCCGACGAGAGTTTAAAGGAAAGTCTGCGACAGCGGAAGCATCTCCGGAGTCTATCTGACAACATGCCATTTCTGAAGAATCAAATGATACATCCTGGCCAACCGGAAGTCGGGAAAGTGTGTCCGCGTTGGCATGTTTAGTGGTAGGTCGGTACAAAATCTCATACTGATAATTTGACAATATCAAGGACCATCTCTGAAGCTTTTGTGCCGTACGTGGCGGAATTGGCTTTGTGGGTGAGAACAACGACGTGAGAGGCTTGTGGTCCGTCAACAAATAGAATTTTCTGCCATAGAGATAATGATGAAACTTTGTGACGCCGTAAATGATTGCTAAGGCCTCCTTTTCTATCTGACTGTAATTCTGTTGCGTCGGCGTCAGTAGCTTGGATGCAAAGGCAATAGGACGATCGTGAGAACCAATACGATGTGAGATTACTGCGCCCAGACCGTACGATGAGGCGTCAACTGCTAACACTACAGGCTTCTGGGGGTCAAAGGGAATCAGACATGCATCACTGAGTAGTGCAGACTTTAAGTTGTCAAAGGCAACCTGGCAATCTTTGGACCAAACAAAAGGAACATTCTTCCTACGTAAGTGATGCAGTGGAGCTGCAATCTGAGAGGCATTGGGAATAAATCTGAAATAATAGTTAAGCTTTCCCATTACTGCTTGCAATTCATGCACATTCTTAGGAGGAGGCAAGTCTTTGATTGCTCGAAGATGTGACTGTAAGGGATGAATTTCTTGGGCATTAATCACATGGCCTAGGTACTCTATTTCAGTTTGAAAAAACGAACACTTTGCTTTATTGCAACGTAGACCTGCTGCAGTCAAAACTTTGAAAAGGCACTCCAGGTTTGCTAAATGTTCTTCAACTGTACGTCCGGATACCACAATATCATCTAAATAGTTCGAACAACACGGTACAGAAACGGTCAGCTGTTCCAAAAAACGCTGAAAAATAGCGGGAGCGGAAGAACTGCCAAAGGGTAGGCGTTGAAATTGAAAAAGGCCCATGTGAGTATTAATGACGAAAAACTTTTTTGACTCGTCATCAAGTGGAATCTGTAAGTATGCCTCTGCTAAATCAATCTTGGAAAAGAAGCGAGACTGTCCTAATTTGACCATCAGTTCCTCAGGTCTGGGCAGAGGGTAAGTGTCTACAATTGTTTGACTGTTCACTGTTGATTTGAAGTCCGCACCGAGACGAAGTTTTCCTGACGGCTTGGGTATAATTACTATAGGCGAGGCCCACTGACTCGCAGAAACAGGAGAAATCACCCCACTATCTTGCCTACGTTTAAGTTCTTCGGCAACTGTATCACGCAATGCGATAGGCACTGGTCTAGCTTTACGAAATTTTGGAACTGCAGATTCTTTTAAAGTCACATGTGCCACGAAGTCTTTTGCACAACCTAGTTCCGGCGAAAACAAGTCACTGTATTTGTCACACTATGCATTGACTTTATCCTGAGGCACTATTGACGAAATTTGAAGCACATCTCTTTGAATTAATAAACCAAACAAGTCAAAAGCATCTAGTCCAAAAATGTTCTGCGTAGATTTGGCCTGAAGAACAACAAAAGCAACTGTTTTCGTAACACCTTGAAAAGAGGCAGGCAGGCTACACGTTCCTAGCACGGGAATATTTTGACCTGTATAAGCTGTTAACACTTGTTGACACAGCGATAATTTTGGCGAACCCAGAAATTCATAAGTATCTTTATTAATTAAGGTAACAGCGGAACCAGTGTCGAGCTGAAATTGCACAGTCTTATTGTCAATGGAAAGATTCACAAAAAGTTTTTGCTTTCGGCGCTCGACAGGTGCGCGAATGTGGGCAACGTCTGTTACGGTTTGTTTACTGCGCTTGCGCGGGCCGCGTAGTGAAGGAAGCGGCGCAGACTCGGCACGCAGCGGATTAACAACACTGTCACTAGATGACACCACCGCCGGATCGGCGTCCGCGCAAGCCTGCGAAGCTACTCCAGATTTATTAACTACTGCACTACACTTTTGAGTAGCTACTTGATGTCTACTGTCACTAACTACACAGTACTGGGCACTATTACAAGGAGCAGTTGCAGAAGGCACTATTTTCACTACAGGAATGCACTGTTCATAGTCATTTTGCTTGTCCCGAACCCTTTTCCGTTGCACTGTTTTACGCGCTCGTCGGCGCTTGCTACGTGGTGCACTATATAGATTTGCCATAGGCGCAGAACTACTTTCTTGCAATTGAGATCCAAGGAAAGCAGTGTTCAATTCCACAGCCCGTATAACATTCACAGAATGAACTGTTCTCGCACTCTGCGAAGCACTGTTTCTAACGGTACCGTTCTTTAAGTTTTTAATTTGCATACACACAGACTGTACATGTCCCGATTTGCCACATCTATAACAAGTTGCGTTGCGACTTGGGCACTGTGCACGTTTGTGGCGAGATACACACTGGGGGCAAGACTTACGAACATTTTTCTGAAATGGGCGTTGGCGCCCGTTATTCAAATTACTATTACTAACACGACGGGGCGACCTTTGTGTCGCACTTTTACACTGGCTACTGTTCACTGTCTGTTCAGCACGGCCGGGAGAAAAATAAGACTCACTAGTGCTATACTGAGGACTACGGCTAGGAAAGCGTCCGTTGCGGCGCACTGAATTTACACTGTGGCTTTGCATTTCTACATCTGCTAAGTCAAAAGTATCATGCGCTTCTATAAGCTGCAGTACACTGTCTAATGAGGGGTCAGACTGTTTCAGAATTGCTGCTCTAATTCTGGGGTCCTGAATATTCTGCGTAATCGCATCCCTCAACATCACGTCACTATACGAAAGTCCGCAAGAGCAAGTAAATTTACATTGGCGGGTTAAGCCCTTCAATTCCGTAATCCACTCCTGGTGTGACTGCTGCGGTAATTTTTTAAGTCTGAAAAATCGGCATCGTGCAGCAGCTACGAGAACTTTTCTCTCATAATGAGCATTTAGTGCCTCTACAATTTGTTCAAAGTCTACATCACGAGGAGATGCTTGCGGGAACAGTTTCTGCAGTAACACAAAAGTTTTGGGGCCCACCACGGACAATAAAAGATGCTTAACAGTCTGACCTGTAATTTGATGAGCTGCGACGAGTTCTTGAAACTGCGCGAAATAGTCACTCCATTCTTCCTCACGTTCGTTGTACTGGCGGAACGTCGGAAGCGGTGCGGCGGCAGGTGTGGGCTGCTGATGCGACGGCTGTTGTTGAGTTGTCGTCAAGTGCGCCACTGCCTGGAGAAGTTGTGTTATTTGCGCCGTCTGTAACTGAATAATTTCCATTAAGTCTGGGTTCGGGCTAGTGGCCATGCTGACCGATTAGGCGCCGCGTATACAAGTAAATTAGTACAAAACACAAATGCAATATGAAAGGAGGGCTCGCTCTGCAACAAAAGAGTCCACAAAACACGTAACAAAATATCTATCCCCAAAATTGTTATAATAAGGGTGGGTGGGCGGGAGCAATTTTTGCGTGCTCCGACTGCTGCTGTAAGCGGGCTGGTCCAAGGTTCTATCACTCCTCGTCGCCACTTTTGTGTCCCAACTTCGTCGCCGCTTTTGTGTCCCAGCTTCGTCGTAGGTGTCGGTGGCCGAGTGGAATGAGACCGACACGCTGGTGCAGGTACGGAGGGGAGCAGCCAGAAACTATAAACACTCGAGTAAATTAGAAAGAGATATATATTGCACAGAATGTAACAATACTTAACTTTTACATAGTACTGCAGAATGTTGATACATAGTTGTTAGAGGCCTGCCTAGTGCCTGTACAATAGCAAAGTCTTCACTGGTGCCTATCTGATTACGAAGGTCCTAACTGGTTGCTATCTCCGTCCGAAGTGGCCGATGTCCTTCAGTGGTGGCCACGAGCGGCGTTGTCGCAGAGGGCGCTCGTGGCTGTCGTCGTGAGAACGCCGCGCCGTGCGTGCATGGCGGCGCGCGGCGAAAGTAAGTGGCGCGCACTTTGTACTTGTGCGACACCACAGTCCATTCACGCTGATCGTCGTTGTGATTCCTATTATCAAGTTTTTCACAACATTTATTACTGTGTTGTCCAGCCCACATCGTGATAAGACATCTATCAAATAGTCGTGTCTTACCCGGTCGAAGGCTTTACAAAAGTCAAGAAACAGGAGTGCCAGTTTCAAGTTGGTCACCGACACGATAGATATAATATCTCTGTATTCGGAGACGGGTGTCATGATTGACCGGCCAGGCACACAGGACTGATGCTTCTTGATGACGTTCTTTATCACAGGTGTTAATCGGCTGTTGAACGCCCTAGCGAACGTTTTGTAGTCAAAGTTTAATAAAGTTATAGGACGATAATTGTCCAGACTTTGACGGTTGTACGACTTTGGTATCAAACCTGTCCTGCCTTCCTTTAGTTGTGACGGAATTTCACAACCCCGCATCACTTCATTCACAACTTCTGTAAAGGTTTGTCCTATGATCGGCCAGAAGCGCACATAAAACTCCTTCGGGAGCCCGTCGGGCCCGGGAGACTTGTGAGATGGTGAACGCTTAATCAGGTCCAGGATGTCATCCGCCTCAAAATCTTCCACGATCGCACAGTTTTCAATGTGCGTGATGACAGGAGTTATCGTCTGGACGACCTCATCGGCGAAACTGTCACGGTTATCTGGTCGCGAGTAGATGTCACTGAAGTATCGGTGAGTGGCGTGCAGTATGTCTCTCTGCTGGCAGAGAAGGGTCCCATCAGCCGTTGTAAGTTCGTTTATAAAAGCCCACTTGCGATTTTGACGGTGTTTAAGCAGGTGGTACAACGATGTGACTTCGTCGGCCTTAATCGAAGTGGTTTCCGTTTTGACCTTCAAGCCGTCAAGTTGTTGACGCTTGATGCTTATTAGTTTGGTCTTCACTTTTTTTATGTCCTGTAGGTACGTAGTACATGAAGACACTTTCGAGTACAACTCAGGCAAGACCGTCTCGTAAAAGTCAATAGTCCGCCTGGTGTCCTGGGCTCTTTGCCATCCATAGTTTTTCAGAGTTCGTTGCATCTTCCTTTTCACTACAGAGGCCCACCATGCTATCTTGCTGGGATATCTACTGCACTGTTGCAGACGGGCTGTCCACGTCGTTCGGATGAGGTCTTCCAATTCATCATCCATAAGTAGGGAAACATTGAGGCTCCATGGATTTTTGAAACGGTGGCACGGCTGTTTGTCGAGATTAATTGTAACCGAGAGGGCACAGTGATCCGAAAAGCTGGCCGGAATCACGTCGACGTCAAGATAGCGATGGCAAATATTGTCGGTTACGTACATTCGGTCCAGGCGGCTACAGGAAGTTGAAGTGAAGTAGATGAATTTTAGCAAGGTGGGATACTTCAATTCCCACGCATCCTTCATCTTCATATTGTGGATCAAGTCATACAGTTCCTTGCAAAAATTAAAATTCGGGGATTGATCTTTTTTATTGCGTACACAGTTAAAATCACCACTAACGATTAACTGAGATGGGTTACGGCATAGCAAATAAATTATCTCCTCTTTAAAAAACATGGCTCTTTCAGTCCTGTTGGATGTACCGGATGGGGCATAAATATAGATAAGAACAACGTCAAAAATTTGACAAGCTATGCCTCTGCCCGACGTCAGAGTCTCGACGCTGTGGACAGGAATTCCCTCACGGGAGAGAATGGCAGTGCCTGTGCCTTCCGTTGGCTGTGTTTGCAATAGTCTTAAAACCAGCGATGTGTAGGTTGAACAGATACACTTCTTGCAAAAGAACTATGTCGGCCTCGGACTCATATATAAACTGTTTTAACAGAGCTACTTTTAAATCAGACCTGATTTTATTTATATTCAACGTTAGAAACTTATAAGCTTGAGTCTGCGTCATTGGAGGTCACAGGTGGTGGAGACGTATCCATCGCACCGACAGACGGTGCGGCTCCTGAGACAGGATCTCCCGTATTTTTAGTTTTCTTACGAGGCGTCGAGAGATTCGGTTTCACCTTGGTTTGGCGTCGTCTGTTTGTTTTGACGGCCATAGCAGATGGCGGAGTGGGTGGTTCCAGGGAGTCGTCAGACATCAGTAACTGTTCTTGTACCGGCGGCTGCGTATTCGGATCCCCAAGTCCCGAAGCCGAAGTTTTGCTGTGCGGCTCCGTAACACACATTTGTGAACTCGCCGGCTCCGTAAGGTGTTTGGTTTCCTGTTGGAGTTTGGCAGTGGTTACGTTGTTGTCATAATTGTCTTCCTCGTCACGGCTGTTTGTTTCTGCGCTGCATGTTTGTACACTGCTTGCTGACAACACAAGCGGCGTGTTTTCCTCGTGGGGCTCGGCAGTGTTGACGTTACGGCTGGCACCGGCTTCCTCGGCGAGGTCGCGGCCCGGCGGCCCCTGCTGTACTTCCGCGTGCGCCGCTGTGTCCAACTCCTGCCCTGGCGTGCGCTGCTGCGGCTCCTCAGCCGCGTGCTGTAAACACAAGTCCGCGCCCGCTTCCGCTGCTGTCACTGCTGGAGTGGTCGGGGTTTGAGTCCCGGCGGCGGTGTCTTCCACTTGATGTTCCGACTCAGAAACGTCTCCTGTTGCAGGAGACTGATCCTCGTGTTCCTCTTCTTCACTGCTATCGACCAAAGCTCGGCGTCGTTTAGTGCCAACCGATGACACTGCGAGGAGGCTCTGTGTTCCACACACTTCCACCTGTTTCTGTGGCAAGGGAGGGAAAGGATCCTTGTTACCATCGGGTTGTTCACCCGCTGACGTAACCGGCTGTTTTTGTTCGTCGACAACTCTTTCCGGAGCCTTGAAAAGATCTGCCATACTTAACTTTTTTCTTTGCTGGAAAGTCGGTTTCAACACGGTGACACGCCTAGGACAATCACTACGTTGGTGCCCACTCTCATTGCAAATGATACATGTCCCTACTTGATCCTTGTACATCACATGAGCTTTATAACCGCATACCACAATATACGACGGAATATTAACCTTGATATGCATGTCGACCGATCGAACGCCGTTATAACACTGAAGCTTGTGTTGCGCCGACCACTTACCATGTCTAATTTGCTTAATGTCACCGTATGTGGCGAGCACGGCTTTTAGATAACAGTCATCAACTTCGGGAGGCAAATTGAACACCCGAACCTGCTTGTATTCGACACCAGCATGACTGACGATAACCTTACTCACTGATCCGTCACGATGACGAAATTCTGCTGTTCCTCCGGTTTTGTGCAGGACTTTGTCCACATTTAACGGGTTGAAAAACTTTACAAAAAAGCAGTACAAAGTCAGGTCGTAGTACGCGTAATAGAACTGGTCCGACGTTATTCCAAACTCACTGTCAAGCCAATCGTGGATTTCAAAGAAGCTGCGTTGAACCTTCCGGGAATCTTTTTCAAATTCGAAACAAACTGTATGCTTGCGCGGAACTGTTGGAACTGAAACTGCAGCTGCACTAACTGAAGCAGACATTTTCGTGCTTGAAGCGACCAAGCCGCTAGTCACGAAAAACAAAGAACACTCACAAAAGTACGATGCTTGTAGACGCTACGAAGAACACGGAGAACAACGTGAAACAACTAGTAAACAAGCTCTGCGAATGCTACGGCGGAGCGGTTAGACAGGACGTGCTTACAGCTCGGCGTCTCGAGCGCAACTGCCACTAAACTACCGATGCTGTATCTTCAGCACCTGAGTCCTGCCTAAAAGACATCTGCGAAAATTGATTCCTGTCCCAAATGATTGAATTCTTGCGAAAAAAGCGCCACAAAAGCGGAGACGTGCACTGCGCTTTTTTAAAAATGACACTTCATCGCGAAGCTGTGAGTACACCTACGACGTCGGTGATGACACTTTGGGAAAGAGGCGAAAGGTGCGTGCAGGCGCTGTCCGAATGCGTGTGGCTGGTCTCGCTTAGCTCGCAGTGCCCCTACAGCTACGACGTCTTTCGGCCAGTGGAGGCAGGCAGAAAGCCTACACATGGCGGCGGAAGAGCGCCGTGCTGTGCGCTGGTGGTGTAATGGTCAGCATAGTTGCCTTCCAAGCAGTTGATCCGGGTTCGTTTCCCGGCCACCGCAAATTTCATTTTGTTGTTACAGATGAGTGCGTCTTGTGTGCGCTCGTAGAGTTTGCGGTCGGTTCTCATTCAATATATTTCTCCTTCCTCGCTCTGTGTGGTCCAGCATTTGGTGCCTCTCTGTCTCGAGAGAGCTGACGCTCTCAAGTCGACCTATATCTAAGGACAGGTAGCTTAAAATGGCTGAGAGACGCACGTTTCCTTTTGTAATAGAAAAATAACAGTGGCCCGTGGGGGGATCGAACCCACGACCTTCTCGTTATTAGTACGACGCTCTAACCAACTGAGCTAATGGGCCTCGTGATCAGCAGCTCCTTATGCTGTTTTGAAGCATCGTGCTGCTTATTTCTATGAAACGGCCGTCTTATGGGCAAGCAGCGTCTATTCTGGTTTCCTTTTAGTCCTCAGGATAATTTCATAGCATGTCGATTTCTCTCGAAAACGTTCGAAGGACTTCTGTTCAGCTCCAAGAGGACGAGGAAAAGCAGTTAAATCGGCAAAAACTCGTCGAGAATTACACAAAAGACGTACGTTCCGGGACCAGGAATCGAACCCGGGCCTCCTGGGGGAAAGCCAGGTATCCTAGCCACTAGACCACACCTTTTTTTTTTTTTTTTTTTTCGGGCCTCTTTACCTCCCCTTCAGCCCGTCCTTCCGCTCACCAATAGCGGCTTCATCGGCGTCGGCTTCTTCCGCCATTTATGAAAACAAAATTGTAGTTCATATTTGTGTTGTTGAGAGTACTTCTGCTTGAAATTAACTGTTTAAACTTCTTCCGGAAAACAAAAAAACAAAAAAAAACAAAAAAAACAAAAAAACAACAAAAAAAAAAACAAAAAAAAAACGAAACAAGAGCGCTTCTTGAAGTCAATGTACGCCAACAAAAGACCACTTCTTGGTTAGGGATGCTGACATTCCGTCCCGTTAAAAAAAGGTGTAGAAGAAGAGAGTAAATAAGTGAAACCACAGAAAGTAAAACTTAGGAATATGTCATCATCATGTGTCATGTTCGTCATTTCCGTTCCAGGGTGTCATGAATCTGCTGAGTAACATCCAAATTTCTTTCTGAGTTCTTGGATATCGTTCAGTCTGTATGTTTCATAATTTCCACCATTTACCCATTTATTACAACATTCAACATATTGGCAAAAGTGTCCCTGTAGGTTCTATATTGACATATTGCCATGCGTTCTCTTTGAATGTAAGCGATATAATCGCTGAAGTGCGCCCGTCTGTTGCGCACCACGAAAGATGCGGTGTGGGCAATGATCCACATCGCCGTGTTGTTTTTCGTCCGGGGATACCTCAATTTCTGTGGTCAGACAATCTCCGTGATGTCGACGCAGTTGAGCGCAGTACGATCGAGGATCGCCAAACGTTGCCGGAGAAAGTTTGAAATATCGGCTGTCTGCCCACATGTGAATCTATGAATAAGGGTATCCATTCGCCGGCCGCGGTGGCCGAGGTGACTGAGGCGCTCCAGTCACGGTCAGCACGGTCACTACGGTCGGGGGTTCGAATCCCCCCTCGGGCATGGATATTTGTGCCGTCCTAGTTTGTAAGTAGTTCATAAGTAGTTTGTAAGTTTAGGGACTGATGACCTCGTAGTTAAGTCCCATAAGCTTAACAAACACTTGAACTTGGTATCCATTCTTCCGCATTCGTTACAATTGGGTGTTGCGTGAAGGCCTATCTTGTGCAATTTTTCGTTTGTCGCCGTCTTATCATTGACGATGATATACCAGTCTGCGATGACACGGGACGGCAATACACTATTGTGCAGATTCCTCCATACTGTGTTCCATTTCGTCTGTGGGTGTTTCTCTTCGATACGGTTCCTGTGGTTCGTGGCCGAGAGAAATTGATACAGTTTCTTGTTGTCCAGTTTCCCGGTACTGGCAAACGAGTGTCGAATGTAACTCATTTCCGTATAATATCTCCGCAGATGTCGGTAAACAATGGGAATGGTTTCTATATTGATAGGTGGATCAAGACTGAGTGGTTTCCATCTCATAAGAAGCTGTCTGGTTAAGCTGTCAGTCCTGTTGTGCACTTCCTTCCTGATGTGGTTTACGAGCAAAGTTGCACATTTAGATTTGACATTAATAAGTTGTAGGCCGCCTTTGGATTTCGGTAAACTTAAAGTAGCATATTCGACCTTAAAAATATGGCCTCTCAATACAACCAACAGAGACTTTGCTGTATACTTCTTGCTAGCTGGTCGGGTAGTGGGAATATTTGGGTAAGATAATACATTTTGCTGGTAATGGCTAGTTGTATGGTCTTGGTCTTCTGGAGTAGGTCCAAATCGCGATCGGAGTGTTGAATCAAAGAAGCGCGCATTTTGTTGAGCATATCTGACCAGTTCTTTGTGATAAATATGTCTGGTATAGTCCCAAAGGTGACGCCAAGGGTCCTGTGGGATGATTCTTTTTTGCACCATTCGACGGTGGATATGTCACCAATACCGCGTCCAATTTGTAAGGCAGTAGTTTTGGACTTGTTTAGTTTGGCTCCCGATATAGATGTGAATTCCTGTAACATATTACCGGTCGCAGTGAGGTGTTCTGAGGAAGCGACAGCTATGCATATGTCATCAGCATACGAAATACATGGGACTGTAGAGGAGCCGATGTGGATCCCGATGCCTTTATGCACTAAGTTGTTCAGTAAGGGCTCCACTGCCATCGCGTAAAGCAGCATAGAGAGAGGGCATCCTTGACGGGCAGACCGGCCTGTTGCCACCTCTCGAGAGAAATGTCCATTGATAAGGATCCGGGATGACGCGTGTGTAATGATGTTCCTGGTGAGATTTACAAATCGACACCCAAACCCCAACTTTTTCATGCTTCTGAAGAGAAAGTCGTGACTCACTCGGTCATAAGCTTTCGAAAAGTCTAAAAATATCAGCGCACCCTCCCCGCCATCGCCAGCGAATGTGCAGATGATGTCTCTCAAATCACATGCAGCAGAGATTGCACTTCGACCTTGTACAGCACTGAACTGATAACTGCTGAGTACATTGTGCATGATGGGTTGCATTCATTGTTTAATGGCTCTCGTTATTATTTCAAAATCAGCGTTCAACAGTGTTATAGGACGCATATTGTCCACCTTCTTGCTGTTACCTTTTTTTGGTAACGGTAGGATTATACCGTCTTTGAAGATCTTGGGTATCTCGTCGAGTTGTATGATTGCGTTGGCTATTTCGATAAATGTCGATCCAAGAAGGTGCCAGTATCGCTGGTAGACCTCGGCGCTAAGGCCGTCTGGTCCCAGCGATTTCCCTTTCTTCGCTTTGTTGACCGCTAGCTTTAGTTCCTCCTCCGTGAATGGTGATTCCAAATCGTCATTGTGCTCCTGGGACAAACGGGCGTTCATTGTGGCCAGGTAGTTGTCACATGCCTGTTCATTCAGCGGTTGTTTCCTATACAGTTGGCTGTAGTAATCATAGACGTGAGAGACGATGTCCCGTTGCCGTGCGATGACGTTATCGGTTCCATCAACCACGGCGTCAATCAGCTGACCTCTGCACCGCTTCGCCATTCTCAGGATGTGATAGAGAGACGCTCGTTCTTCTGAGGCAACGTCTTTTGGGTGTGACCGCACGATGAAGCCTTCCATTCGACGGTGGTGAATGGCCGTGATTTTTGCCTTATAGCGTTTGATCCTGACGTATGTGTCAGTAGATAGAATGTCGGCACTGTTGTACACGTCCCTCAGACATTGATAATAAAATTCAATTGTCCTTTTCTGCCAAAAGCTTTTTTCTCGTGCATATCTCATGATGGTAGATCGCAATTTTAGCTTGGCAAATTGGATCCACCACTGCAATACATTCGAATAGCGGCTGCGGTGGCGCTGTAATTGGTGCCACACTTGTGTTATTTCCTCTTCCAGAGGTGCGTCATGCAGAAGACTGACATTCAGCTTCCAATAGCCTCGGCCACGATAGATCAGTTAATGCTGAAGGTTAATATAACACTGATGGGAAGCACGGTCGGAGATGTTGACAGGCGCTATATAGCAGTTGATAGTATGGCGCCGAAGTGTGTCAGACACATATATTCGATCTAACCGGCTGGCCGAGTGATTGGTGACGAAGGTGTAAGCTACTCGCTGACCATGGATGATTTCCCAAGTGTCATGAAGACGCAAACCTTCAATTAGGTGTTGGAGTTCCATACATCTGTTTATGTTGGGGGTCTGATCTTTGTCGTGAAGAACACAATTGAAGTCCCCGCCGAGAATGAGAAGCTCTGGATTTGAAGCGAGAAGCATAGGTACTTCATTTTTGAAGAAGTCCGAACGTTCTTTCCTACGGCTGCTGCCTGAGGGGGCGTATATGTTAATGAGCTGCACGCCTTGCACGCACATGGAAATACCTCGACCACTAGTCAAGCGCTGCACTTGCGTAAAGGGTATGCCATCTCGCAGTAGGACGGAAGTTCCAGCAGAGTCCTCCCTGCTGATATTGTCGACGGTGACATAGCCAGGCACGTCCAGAGCAGTTACAACTTCCTGGAGCATAGCGATATCAACACCGGTGCCATGCAAGAAGTCGGCCAGAGAGCGGATTTTGACAGCGCTTTCGATTCTGGTGATGTTAAGGGTGGTGATATTGTATGTTTGGATGCCGTCCATAAAAATGAATTATAAGATAAAACTAATCATTCAAACAAAGTCATCTTAAAACGTTTTGTTGCTCCTACAAAGGAAAACAAACAATCCTCGTACTCAGCCACTTTCCCAAGCTGATTAAAAATATTCATCATTGTCGAAAGGACGAGCAGGACGTCCTGCTCGTCCACCGGTATCTGTTGAGCCATCGTTCCTCTCAAGGCACTCACTTTCTTGTGAGACAGTATTTATAAGCGTCACAGTTGTGGGTAGTATGTCCATAGGTTCTTCTCCAATGTTGGAAATATTTTCCATGTTGTCTGCCCAGTCACCTAAAAAGGACTTGGTTGCAGATTCAGTGATGGGGTGGGGAGCTTCCGTTGCATCTACTTTCCCAGAGTCTACAGACTGCGACAGAGTCAGGTCTGTGGTTACTGAGTCACCCTGCCTTGGCAATGTGAATTTATTTGATGTTGCTTCCCGTTCCGCACTAGTGCATTCAGCCTCGTGGTGTTTGAGTTCGGCCCCGATTTGCTTCGCTTTCTCGCGTAGTGCAGCTGCAGTGGCTGCTGCACGTTGTCACGCAATCCTACGTTTTTTACTTTTTTTGGGTGATGACGCCTGCGACGGGCTTTCTTCGGAGTCTCCCGAAACATTCATCTGTGGAACATTTTCAGTCACCGCTGGAACGGTCGTTTGTAATGCCGAACCCCGCTTCTGAGAATGTGCTGCGGTTACCGGGTCATCTGCTGACTTTGACGGGGCCTGTTGTGTCGATTCAGCAGCATCCACAAGTGTCTGTACAGTATTATAGACTGGTGGCGTTTCTATTGATCTTGCAATCGCCTGTTCTGCAGTAGGTACGAGTTGCGGATTTTCAACAACGGGTTGCGGGACATGGTCAGCAACGACATTCGTGTCCATCAGTGTCGCTGCCCCCTCAACGTCATCAGGTCCGGTTACGTCAGGTGCCACGCTAGATGCCGAGAAGCCGCGCGCCGCTACAGAGTACGTCACGGGCAATGTTGTCAACACGGGCGGGCGGGCCGCGTCGCCGGCGGGCAGCTGCGCCGCGCGCCTTTGAATGCACTGCACTCGCACGTGTCCAGCTGAGCCGCAAAGACCACAGGTTTTCGGTTGGTCGTCATACATCACGATGGCACGAACCCCGCATACCGTGACATAGGAAGGAATGTGCCTCCGCAGTTCTACTTCTAGCTGCCGTACTCCATTTAAAACTGGGAACTTGTGACCGCTCGACCACCTCTCTGCAACATGACTTATCACGCGGCCATACTCTGATATCACCCGAGCGACTTGTTCAGCTCAGCAGTAATTTCAAAAGGGAGTTCCAAGATTCTGATTGTGCGCATGCCAAAACCTGCATGATCCACAGAAACTTCGCCAACATTCCCATCTTTATGTTTGAATTTGAGCTTTCCATGAAAGGTGCGAATTACTTCCTCACAATGTTCGAGGCTAGCCAGTTTGACAAATACAACAGGCTTCACGATCGAAAGAGGGATCCCAATAATGTCCTCTAATCGCAACTTAACGTCCGTTTCTAACCAATCTTCGATTTCGAACGATTTCGGTCTAACAAATCTCGCGTCGAACGTAAATTTCAGAGTGTCTTTCCTGGTAGGTTCTTCGGATAAAGTCGGGTGTCCGATACCAGTCGTCGGCTTTGAACAATGACGTCATACTTTGTCCAGAGACGTTACAGTCACGATACTTTTGATACAAGGATCGCATTATAATAAACAATTGAATGTATTAATTACCGTTTTTCGTTAAGTCACAGATATAAGGTATGTCTGTGGTTGGAGTATACAACTGTGTATACGACTCGAATTAAATGAAACTGAGATTACGTAACATTATAAATGTTAAAGAACGACAACGAATGCTAGATAACAAATAACATAGAATATGCAGCGCAGTTATAGAAATGTGACAAGAGAATAACTATCTGAGCGGTATAAAAAGAATGTAAGTAACAATGAGACTACCGCGAGAAAATTAGAGTTTTGGCCGGAAAAATGCTAAATTGGAACACATAAAAATGTTCAAAAAACAGTCCCATAATTACAACACGTAATTAATATTAATATTCATAAACCTTAACGGTACTACCGCGGGAAATTGGGGGATTAGAGTGGGAACATATTAAATTGGAACAAAATAAAACGCAAAAACACATTTCAGATATAATTACTAGGTATCGCTGTCTAGACTTGACCTATATAGGTTAAGTCCAGTTACCGATACCAGTCCTTTATACTTTATTGTGAACCAGAAAATATGAAGAACTGGTATCAGTAACTAGACTGGGCCTATATAGGTCAAGTCTTGTTACCGATACCAGCACTTCATTTTTTATGGTTCACAAATATTTATTAGGTATCGGTATCTGGACTTCACCTATATAGGTCAAGTCTAGATAGCGATACCAGATCTTCATATTTTGTCATATATCCACCTATACTCAATATCTAGATGTGAAAGAAAAATATGAAGGGTAGGTCTCGCTATCTAGACTTGACCTATATAGGTAAAGTCTAGTTATCGATACCAGCCCTTCATATTTTGTGGTTCATCAATACTTATTAGGTATCGGTATCTGGAATTGAGCTATATAGGTCAAGTGTAGGTACCGATAGCAGTGCTTAATATTTTTTAGTTCACCAGTATTTATTAGATAACACTATCTAATCTTCACCTGTATAAGTAAAGTCTATTTTTATTTCAAATATAGATCGTAAATAGCGGTGTCTAGACTTGACCTGTATTGGTATATATCTGACAAAATAAGGATAGTTGGTATCGGGAACTAAAGTATCCGTATGTACGCCTTTAGTGGGTGTCGATATCTACATATGCCCTATAAAATTAGTTCTAGTTACCAGTACCAAATTGTTTCACTTATATATACCGTTCACAATGATGCCCAGATCAGTTAAATTTTACTTACAGACGTGGCAACGAAAGTTGTTTATGTTGGCAATCATGTGACTTCCCCATTAGACAATCGCGCACAATTGAAATATTTTGTAAGGAAATCGTCATTTTACGAGTACAGATGCGCATTTTATGACAATAACAATGATGTCTAAATAAATGTATTGTTTACAAAAAATCAAACTCACAGTATACAAACGGATATATCGTAATTGGAATTATCAAGAAAAGTTCAAGTTTTCTAACGGAAATGAAATTATTATACAACGACTAAACGAATAAAAAGGTATAAATCGATATTTTAGCAATTATGAACATTAAAAATCAGTAACACTACATATAAAAATATCAAAATACCCTTAACATAGCCATAAAACAATTTACGCTCATTTAACAAAGGACAAAATTTAATACATTCCACGCGTTTAATAATCATTAATTACGTATTTTAAACTTGTAAGAAATCACATATTAAACAGGGGCTTTTATTATAAAAAAAATTCACGAAATAGTGACATACACGTACATTCTCATGTAAGTATTATCTGTGGAACAGATTTATCAGCGAAAATATAAATAGAAACGTTGATGTAAATAATGACGTAATAAGTGACGTCCTGGGTCAAAGCCGACGGGTAGTATCGGAGACTAGCCTTGACCCGGTTCTTCCATCATATTGTCATGATAATATCCGCTCAAATGGATAAAGCAGCTACACGCTACAGCAAGCGCAGCGACTCACCACCGCAGAAAAACAGCCGGCGCAGCGCGCAGTACGGCGCAACCTTCCCCCTCGCCGTCCGCCGCCAGATGCTTGCTGCTTTGGTATTATTTACGTGCTTTCAACGGACATTCGTGTGCACTCACTCTACTTGTGATTCGTTGTTTGCGAGGCTCATTGTGTATGTTGACTGCAAATTGCAGCTTATTAAAAGGAAAGCAAGTAGCTTTTCTCAACATGTGGAGGGCCAGGGGGATGTTATAAGGCTATGAGTTCGATACACTTTGGAGATGAAGCATCCGGAAACTCGTGGAAAATTAGCAACAATCAACATCGTTCCCTAGCAAAAGCACGATACGAGTTCAGCGGTCTTTTACATTAAATAATATGCCCCGGGTGAGGATCGAATTCACGACCTTAAGATCATGAGACTTACGCGCTGCCTACTGCGCTACCGAGGCACTTGGGAAGTCCGTACTACTGACAGTCGCTAAGTATCTCAAGTTAGCAACTTTTGTGCTACGTGAATAATCCGTCAGCCGCTACATGCGCTGTCGCGGACATAGCATCTCATGGTGGAACGCCGACAGTGGTCAGCCTCTATTTACTCGCCAGCGTCCAAGTAACATCTCTTGCGTTCTGCATGTCTGCCTCATCTCGCCGCGTTTTCCCTTGGACAGAATTGTAGTTTGTGCAGCTCAAACGTGTACGTTTCGGTGCAGCATTATCACGAAAACCGCGAAAAATATGCATCGGCCGCGTGGGAGGCGAGCATTCTACAACTAAACTACCGATGCTGTGCATCAAGCAGCTCAGTCCTACCTAAACCACGTCTACGAAAATTTATTCCTGTGACAAATCATAGGATTGTAAAAAAAGCGCCACAGAAGCGGAGACGTGCACTGCGCTTTTTTAAACATGACACTTCATCGCGAAGCCGTGAGCACAACTACGACGTCGGTGATGACACTCTGGGAAAGAGGCGAAAGGTGCGTGCAGGCGCTGTCCGAATGCGTGTGGCTGGTCTCGCTTAGCTCGCAGTGCCCCTAAAGCTACGATTTCTTTCGGCCATTGGAGGCAGGCGGAAAGCCTGCACATGGCGGCGTAAAAGCGACGTGCTGTGCGGTGGTGGTGTAATGGTCAGCATAGTTGCCTTCCAACAGTTGATCCGGGTTCGATTCCCGGCCACCGCAAACATCGTTTTGTTATTACTGATGAGTGCGTCTTGTGTGCGCTCTTAGAGTTTGCGGTCGGTTTTCATTAAATACGTTTCTCCTTCCTCGCTCTGTGTGGTCCAGCATTTGGTGCCTCTCTCAGTCTCGACTTGTTTCGCCTTTGCTCGACTGACGCGAGAGCTGACGCTCTCAAGTCGGCCTATATCTAAGGACAGGTAGCTTAAAATGGCTGAGAGACGCACGTTTCCTTTCGTAATAGAAAAATAACAGTGGCCCGTGGGGGGATCGAACCCACGACCTTCTCGTTATTAGCAGGACGCTCTAACCAACTGCGCTAACGTGCCTAATCACAACAGCTCCTTATTCGTTTTCAATCAGCTTGCTGCTTATTTCTAAGAAACGGCGGTCTTATGGGCAAGCAGTGTCTAATCTGGTTTCGTCTTAGTCCTCAGGATAATTTCATAGCATGTCGATTTCTCTCAAAAACTTTTGAAAGACGCCTGTTCAATGTCAAGAGGACGACGAAAAGCGTTGCAATACAGCTTTACAAAGTCTGTTAATTTCTCTAAGTCGGTCTGGCTCCTGACGATCACACCAACGTCATCAGCATAAGCGTTGGTTACATATTTCACGCCTGATAGTGAAATACCTTCGAGAGCATCCGTCAACCTTCTTAATAGTGGTTCTAGTGCTGCTACGTACAGGATAATCGAATGTGGACTTCCTTGAGGGACGCCACTGTCATTTGATATTTCCTTAGTATAATGCCCATTTATCGTAATCTTTGTTTTTATACCTTGTAACATATTCCTTAAAATTCTGACATTGCAGTAAGTCAAGGTTGATAAAACGTATCCGTGATTTACTTTGTTAAAGGCTTTTGCAAAATCGATAAAAGCAAGTCCTCCGTGTTCTACCGTGTTGGCAAAAATTGAAACTATGTTCCTGTATTCACTGACGGTCTTTAAGATATTGCGCCTTGGAAAACACGTCTGATGGCTGCCAATAATTTTTTCCAGAGCAGAAGTTACCTTTCTTTGATGACCCTCACTACAATTTTAAAATCGGAATTCATCAGTGTAATTGGTTGCAATTTAAGTATATCTTTTGTTTCCGTATTCCTACCTTTCGTAAGGAGCCCAGTAATACTTAGTTTAAAGTCTATGGGAACAGCCACCTTAAGTAGTGTTTCATTGACAATTTCAGTAAATTTACTTTCTATTATGTTCCAGTAAGTGGTATAAAATTCGATGGGCAATACGTTTGGGCCTGGTGATTTTTTAGGGGGTGAGGACTTTAAAATATCTAAAACTTCCTCTTCTGTTATTGCTTTTTATATATCACGGTTATCTTCATCTGTGATGTTGTCCTGTAATCCAGAATCTGATAACAACACCCTTATTACTATTGCCTCTATGGGTCTTACCATATAGTTTTGCAAAATGACTGAAGGCCGCATGTAGAATGTCTTTTTTGATTGGTTAGGAGACTGTTATCCTCGGGCCGAAGACTCTCTGTCAAACTTTTGCGTCGAAAATTTGCATGGCGTATAAGGTGATAGAGTGAGGCAGTTTCTTCTTCCACAACAGTCTGAGTGTGTGATTTAATTTTTAGACCGTCTAGTTGTGACTTCGTAATTTATATGGTCTGAGCCTTTATCCTATTAATTTCCATTATGTTTTCTAGATTCATTGGTTATTCGTAAAGATCTCGGAGACAGGAGTAATAGAATTCAACTGTGTGTCTCAACCATCTCACTCTCTCCTTACCGTATGCTGTCAACGTGGCTCTAAGTTTCTTTTTTGCTTCTGTGGTCCACCACTCAATGCTCGATCTGTACTTGTGGCGACGTCATAAAGCAGCCTGCCAGGCCTCGTTGATTGTGTCAGCAAGGGCTGTATCTGACAACATGTTGATATTCATTTTCCAAACCGGCCGACCCCAATATGTTTTCCGTTTCTCTAACTGAACACTGCATTTTACCGCGAGTTGGTTAGAGAAGGAGGTCGGTATGACTTCAATTGCTGACACTTTATTTTCCAGGTTCGAAGAAACATAGATCCTATCAATTCTACTTTGTGACCTACTTGTAATATACGTGTATCGTCCTAAGGTGGGATATTTAATTTCCCATGCATCTTTCCAGCGCATGTGAGTAACAAGAGCCTCGAGTTCCCTGGATTTATTGAAATTTGGTCTCTGGTCCTTTTCGTGTAAAACACAGTTCCAGTCGCCGCCTATTAAAATTGTTGCAGGATTGTCTTTAAGTAATGTTAAAATATCACTCTTAAAAAACTGAGCTCTGTCCGCTCTAGCATTATTCCCAGATGGTGCACAAACGTTGATGAAAGTGGTGTTATTTAGTTTACACCGAATGACCCTTCCCGAGTCTAAAAAACTGACATCTTTTACTGAAATTCCCTCCCCACAATGGTGTTCATGAGCTATGTTTAAATTTTCTCTAAAGCCAGCCACATAGGTATTTGGTATTTGCACTTCTTGCAATAAGGCGATATCAGTGTCTGATTGGAACAGAAATTCTTCAAGCGCAGCTACCTTAACAACACTTTGAATTTTATTTATGTTTAAGGTAGTGACGTTATACGTTTGCTCCATTAGGAGACGTGGCTAATTCGAATGTCAAAATTATTGAAGAGATATTATAATTCTGTCTTTGCTATTCTTCCTATCATTTCTCTTCAAATTATAAAATCGTGACATTATCTCCACTCTGACTAATAATAAGAATAATGAAAAACAGGTACGTATGGATCGGTTCATTGTCAGTATCATCTTTAGCAATTGCAAAAAGCTTAGTAAAAGACTTTGTCTTCATCTTACGGCAGTTCGTCTACCATATCGACATCCTTGTCATCCTTGTTGCCTTCAGACCAGTCCACTTCTGCCTGTGAAGTGCTCTGTCTAAGCAGTGAATCATCTTCTGTTCGTACCAGATCGTAGCCCCTTTCGTTTGGTGAGAAGGGCTGCGTACTGTCCGAAGGCAGTTGTCTGTTAAGTTCTTGAGGGCGCACGGAGGCATTGCTTGCAGAATTTTCTTTTTTTCTTGTCACGTTCCTGAATGGCACATAATGTTTCCTTTGGAATAGGAACAACCTTTTCAGCATTTTCATGGGCCACGCGAACTTTTTTTTTTTTTTTTTTTTTTTTTTTTGGGGGTGGGGGGGGGGAGCCCTCTGGAGACAAAGTAGGCTATATCTCACTTGAATCAGCGGAAGATTTCTCAGAAGGTTTACAGTCTTGCTTCCTCTCCGTGTGTCTGTTCTGAACCTCCTGTTGAGTTCCAGTGTTCGTCCCTTCCCCTTGTAAAAGTCTAGTGTCTAGACTTTTCCTTTTGTCAGTTTTATGACCACTAAGTTGTGTCCCCCCAAGAGAAAGTTCATCCTCTGCTGTTTGTATTTTGCTCAAAGTTAGATCTTCATTGACACTGGTGGGACAGTCCGAATGTACTTCAGTTTCCATAGGTATTTGGACGGAAATCTAATCTCCTTCCTATTTTGAAACTAGAGAGACCTGTGCAATTTCGGATTGTTTGGTAGCCTGCGTTTTCGCCTGTACGGTGGGTGGATTGTCGGGCTCATCAGATGTTACTGTCAGCGATTAAATTGCGGGGTTCTCATCTGCTGCACTGACGTCATCGGCGCCTCGCTGCTCCGCATTGTTCCCCGGTGCCGGCAGGGCTTGGGCGAGTTGCGCCTGCACTGTTGTTGTCACCTCGGCGGGGCCGCTGGGGTAGACGGCGTGGCGGCCGCATACGTCAGCCTGAGGCTGGCCGCCTGGCCCGGGGCCGCAGGCTCCGCGCGCGGCAGCTGCGCCGGCCGCCTCTTGCTGCACTCGCTCCTCACGTGGTCGGTGGAGTTACACAAGGCGCAAGTCTTAGGCTGACCGTCATATATGACAATGCCACGGTATCCGCATACATTTATAAATGAAGGGATATGCCTCTGTAATGCAATCTTGATTTGTCGTACACCATTAAGTACGGGAAACGTATACTCCTAGGACCATTTCTCAGCTATATTAGATATAATTCTACCATATGGCCTCAGAACTTTGTTTATTTCTTCAGCCAGGACCTCAAAAGGCAGCTCAAAAACACGAACAGTTCGAATTCCTAGTCCGACGTGTGACACTAAAACTTCGCTAACTGAACCATCGGAATGGTTAAATTTAGCAACACCACCACATTTATTAACAATTGAACAACATAATTCTGAATTTATCATCTTCAAATATACAGAATTATTCACAAAGGATAAGTGAACACCCTCTACTACGGTACCGGTCATCTGAAATTTCTCCATGAACCACTGCCTAATTTCAAAAGCCTTTGGTCTAACAAAATTTCTATCGAAAGTAAGTTTTATCGTGTCAGAACATTAATCGTACTCATTCTGACTTACTATAATTCAAAACCATAGGTACAAATAAAGAGAGCAGTTCAAAACGAACGTCACTCTCAGCGACACAGCCGTTGTTTACGTCCGGACGCCGAGCAGCGCCACACGCCCGTCCAGCACCGCAGCTGTCACTCGAGTGCCAACTCAGCTAACGGGCCTCGTCAGCAACAGCTCCTTATGCGTTTTCAAGCAGCTTGCTGCTTATTTCTGCGAATCGGCAGTCTTATCGGCCAGCAGCGTGTGTTCTGGTTTCGTTTTAGTCCTCAGGATAATTTCATAGCATGTCGATTTCTCTCGAAAACGTTTGAAAGACGCCTGTTCAGTGTCAAGAGGACGACTAAAAGTGATTAAAATGGCAAAAACTCGTCGAGAATTACACAAAATACGTACGTTCCGGTACCGGGAATCAAACCCGGGCCTCCTGAGTGAAAGCCAAGTATCCTAGCCAATTTTTTTTTTTTTTTTTTTGTGGTTCTTCAGGTATATCTGTGCTCTGCGGTCGTTGGTTCAGTTCGTTCTTGATTGTTCGTTGAATCTTTGGCTCAGTTTTTTTATTACAGAGGGCGGTTAGCTCCCTGACCGGGCGCGCTGAGCCACGGCGCCCGGCTGCCACTAGACCACACCGGATGTTTGCCGTTTGACATTATTTACGTGCTTTCAACGGACATTCATGTGCGTGAATAAGCGCGCATTTGTGCCTATTACGTTGAGTACTGTGAATGGGAAAGCTGAAAATGTGTATCATTAGCACTTTACAGATTTCCTTAGTTGTGAAGTTTCTTACCCTCCGATTAATATAGTTGTTTTCTGTCATGTGGTTATGTTGCCGCTTCTAATGGATATGACCGACCATCACTGGCAGCCTACTGTCTTGTGGAGTGACCGCATGTACAACGTACGCCGTGAATTTGCCGCCTCCGGCTGCTAGTGCCGTATCCGTTCTAGATACTAGCAGAGCTCCGCATTTCGCTTTGACGTTAGTGAGTCCTAAACGTCCTTTTGTTACATTTAGGGTCGTCGTGGGGTAGCAACCCTAAGGTCACTCCCCCTCCAAATAAACCACGCAAGCGTGGATTCAGTACGTTAACGGATTGTTTCTGGCTATGGAAAGATACTCGCGAGGTAGTACACTTTTGGTAATATGAAAGGGGGAAACCCTGATCGACTTTAATGTGGTTACTTTTGTCGTACATTGGCCATTAGCAAGAATTCGTGATGCACCGGTATATAGTCGCAGGATAATATTTATCAAAAATGGCCTCATACCCATTTTTGACATCACATGGAACAGGTACTTTCGTCGAACCGTTATCAAACGCTTTTTCCGCGTCAACATAGAAGGTGGCCGCTCTGCAGTTGGAGGCCGTAGTGACAACCGTGACATAGCGGTATTTCTCGACCACTTGCTGCATCGTTTTCCTCGGCACGGCGCCAAGGATGTGAGCAACGGCAATTGGAAACGACTGCTTAACGTGGTTGGCGTCCAATTGTAGAACCAAAATAAATTTGTCGAAAAATCACGAGCCCTGGTGTAAGCAAAGTTATCGATTTTATAAAGCATCCAGGCAGTTGATTGTTAGGACTTTTATTTTTTCGCTGGGTCGAGAAGATGGCATTACCAGGATGGAGGATTGTGCAAGAAGATTGTTTAAGTGTTCTAAAAGAGAAGATATGGTATTTACAAAGTGTGCTGTTGTACTGTGCAAACGCTTTTAGATTTGATTACTTGGGTATTAAGAGTACCCGAAAATTAACCGCTCTCTCAGGCATTATGTTTTTTAGTTTCAACTGTAAATTACTTGTATAGTCGAGCAAGGAGCTATATTTTTTAGCATTCCAGGAATTTATTCTCCACAGACGTAGATGTCGCCTACGTTATTCCACAAGTCATGTGAAGAAGGGTAAACGAAAACTGGGTTATATGGCGAAGACAAAGGCTTTAAAGGAGGCTATTGCATATGTGCACGCCCGGTTTAAACAGATAGTGTGAGAAAAAATGTTTGATTTTACACTAAACAGGCGGGGGGATTGGTCTCGAGTCGTTGTATTGACCGAAATTAGCGGAACACACGACAAACATGTTTGTACTATGTGTGACTCCCTTCCATTCCTTAGAGAGCAGGTTATGATCAATGTATGCGTTGGGTGAGATATAAGTGTTTGCGAACATTACGTTGTATGTACTCGGTTGTGGTGTAATAAAAAAAAAGTGTGAACACTCCAAGTCCTATATAGAATTAGGTGTTGCAGTGTGTAGGTTACCATCTTCGTTTGCGGTAGACATCTACTTTTAATTAAAATCATAATCTTAGTTCGGATTAGTGGAATGCACGAGAAAGGAACTTCGATTAGGAATTTTGTGGGTAAAGGACGGGTCGAGCTGGAAATCGGTGTTAGATTGGGCAGGTAAAGTACTACATCGGTTCTGTGGTTACTGTATTGTCGAATAAAGGTGTTGTTAGGCCACTACTTTAGAAAAGTTTTAGTGTAGACGGTCAGAAATTGGTAAATTATTTCACGTATTTTTTAAATTATTATTTCTACTCTCCGTTGCACAATAGCGTTTAAATGTCTTCTGGGGCGCTGGAATATCGGTGTCAGATAAATGTAGTTTGCAACGTAACACGACATAGAGATTCCTTAGACAGGATGTGTACTGCTGAAGCAAGCAAAAAAGAGGTAAAATTAAACTACCCGAATTCTCGCAAGGCGCATCTATACCTCGATCTAAGAAGGAAACGTAACAGGGCAAGATCGATAAAGAGAGAGAGATAGTGTTAAATTTCGGAACTTTCGGCATGGCTCAGCTCCATTAAATAAATGCAATGCGCACTATCCTTGTCAGAGTGGTGCGTCTGCGTAGGAGGTTTTGATCATTTGGAGATGTAACTTAGGTGCTTTTAAACACTTAGCATACGTTTCTTTTATGTAGCCTGCCGAGAGAACGCTCTGCTTGTGACACTACCGCGACTAATCGAACAGTCATGGGCCACTAATTGTGGCACCCGTGCTAGCCTAAGGACAAGACTTGGACCGAAACTCCCCAAAGATTTATCCAAACACGATATAAATCATGGAAAACGATAACGATCTTTGAAATAGGTGTAGCTTATAGCAGTAAAATAAATCTGATTACTATGAAACAAAAATTTAACTTAGGTAATCTTGCAATACTATTGTTGGACTAATCAAAATTATTAACAAAATGTTTCATGAATAAAAACTTACACACGGTCGCCAGCCTAATGAGGCATAAGAATACCAAGAAGTGATAAATTAAGAAAGCAGTTACATTTAGAAGCTTGGTGCATAATAAGTATAGGGTGTTTTGTGTCCCAGCCTCGTCGCCGCTTTTGTGTCTCGTTTCCGTCGTAGGTGTTGGTGGCCGAGTAGGAAGACCGACACAGGAATAAAGGTAGCACGCTTGTGCAGATACAGGCGCCGTGCGTGCATGGCGGCGCGCGGTGAAAGTAGGTGGCGCGCACTTTGGACTTGGGCGACACCACAGGGTGGAAGAAACTTTGTCACTAGTTTCATAGGAGATAAAAAAATACCAATCACAAAAATAATAAAGATTTAAATGAAAGCAGTAATTATTTAAATTATTGTAACGGTAAGACTCACCTCATCAGTTACTTTCTGTTACTATAGAGTATAGCGTGGAATGCAGTATTGCAGTGCAAGTGGCACTCAGAAACAAAGTTACTAAAGGCTTATAATTAGTGTTAAAAATTATAAAAAATCTACTGATGTTATGGTCAGTGCTGTTCTTAATGTTCTTTTGTAAATAAGGAAGAAATTGGCTATGATTGTGACCTCTATTCAAAAATCTACTAAAAGAACACTGACTAGTATGTATCAGTTTGTTGAAAATAATGAAATCTTTCTTCCTACCATGAAACTAATGATTCTGTTACAGTTAACTGTTATTTAAGTAGCACTTTGCTGAATAGATTCATCAATTAAATATGCTAGCCTGGAATCTAGAATGGGGTCACTCAAACTGTACTGACAAATTATAGGAACTCTATAAATTTTGATTGATACCACAAATAGAATTTTGTTTGTCTGATCTACTTCAATTACATGAACTGATTAAAATTAGTTATGTGGCAAAACAGTAACTTATTCTTACCAATACTATTGTGCAAGAGCAATGAAATTTATAGTTGCAGCACTGTATATTCTACTAAGAAGATTCTCCAAAAAATTTACTTTATATAAATTGATTGCTGCATTTAGAAAAAAAGAATAAGACGACTCGGTTAATAATACTTTACAGGAGAGGTTATGTAACTTGGGATAAATTAGGGTTACGTACACACCACTTTTAACAGAAATGTAACCTCTATTGGAAAAAAAAAAAAAAAAAAAAAAAAAAAAAAAAAAAAAAAAAAAAAAAAAAAAAAAAAACCACATTCAAAACACAAGCTAAATCTCTCAACGACCAGTTTATAAACAGTAACAATAAATATTGTGATCTGATATTGATGCGGAGTAGTGGCGAGGTGGCGGCGCAGCGTATACAGTTCAGATTTCATCTTTATGCAGTTTGTGAACCGAAATTGTAATAGCGGTTTCCAGTAGCTTCTATTTAGCTCCATATGCAGACAGTAAAAGTATTACCATTGCATCTGCACGTTCACCGAGGCCATTGTACATAGATTGGTCTTCTGCCTCCAGTGAAACAAATATTTGGGCAGAATACAGTAGCACAAGTCTGCCACTACGTCTTGCTGCTGTGCCCTCTGGTTCACTACTGCTGTGAGCTCCCACCACAGACTGACTGCTGTGAATGCCAACCTTCCACTGACTACTCTGTCTCCGTTAGCTGCACGCCAACACCACCTGTTCATTTACAACGGAATTCCGTTCACATTTAAATCACAACACCTTTTAGTAATCATGCTGGTCGTGAGATATCACAACTTTACATAATATTGACATACATAAAACGATACAAAAATAAAATTGACATTGTTGTTGTTGTTGTTGTTGTTGTGGTCTTCAGTCCAGAGACTGGTTTGATGCAGCTCTCCACCCTACTCTATCCTGAGCAAGCCTTTTCATCTCCTCATAAGAACGACAACCCACATCCACTTGAATCTGCTTACTATACGCGTCTCTTGGTCTCCCTCTGCGATTTTTACCCCACACACTTCCCTCCAACGCTAAATTCACAATTCCTTGATGTCTAAGAATGTGTCCTACCAATCTATCCCTTCTTTTAGTCAAGGTATGCCAGAAATTCCTTTTCTCCCCAATTCGGTTCAGTACCTCCTCATTAGTTACGCGATCCACCCACCTAATCTTCAGCATTCTTCTGTAGCACCACATTTCAAAAGCCTCTATCCTCTTTCTGTCCACACTGCTTATCGTCCATATTTCACTCCCATACAAGGCAACACTCCATACAAATGCCTTCAGAAAGGACTTCCTTAGGCTTAAATCAATATTCGATGTTAACAAATTTCTCTTTTTCAAAAACGCCTTTCTACCCATCGCCATTCTGCATTTTATATCCTCTGTACTGCGACCATCATTTGTTATTTTACTGCCCAAGTAACAAAACTCATCTACCTCCTTTATTGTTTCGTTACCTAATATAGTTCCTTCAGCATCACCTGATTTTCTTACACTGCACTCCATTACCCTAGTTTTACTCTTGTTAATGTTCATCTTATATGCACCTTTCAGCACACTGTCCATTCCATTTTATTGCTCTTCCAGGTCCTTTGCTGTATCTGACAGAATTACTATGTCGTCGGCAAAACGCAATGTTTTTAATTCTTCACCCTGAACTTTAATTCCTTCTCCAAATTTCTCCTTGCTTTCCTTTATAGCTTGCTCAATGTACAAATTAAACAACATTGGGGAAAGGCTACAGCCCTGTCTTACTCCCTTTCCAACCACTGCATCCCTTTCATGCCCTTCAACTCTGACAACCGCTGTCTGGTTTTTGTACAAGTTGTAAATAACCTTACGCTCCCTATATTTTACTCCTGCTTGCTTCAGAACTTGAAAGAGTTTATTCCAATCAACATTGTCAAAAGCCTTCTCCAAATCTACAAAAGCTAGAAATGTTGGTTTGCCTTTTCTTAATCTATCTTCCAGGATAAGCCGTAAAGTGAGTATTGCCTCCCGTGTTCCTACATTTCTCCTGAACCCAAACTGATCTTCCCCGAGGTCGGCTTCTACCAGCTTTTCCATCCTTCTGTATATAATTCGTGTTAATATTTTGCAACCATGACTTATTAAACTGATTGTTCTGTAGTTTTCACACCTGTCTGCACCCGCTTTCTTTGGAATGGGGATTATAACATTTTTCTTAAAGTCTGAGGGTACTTCACCTGTCTCATACGTCTTACACACAATGTGAAACAATTTTGTCATGGCTGGTTCTCCCAGAGACTTCAGTAGCTCCAGGGGCCTTGTTTCGACTTAGGTCTTTCAGGGCTCTGTCAAATTCTTCTCTCAGTACAGTATCTCCTATTTCATCTTCATCTACATCCTCTTCCCTTCCTATAATATTGTCTCGAAGTTCATTTCCTTTGTAGAGCCCCTCTATATACTCTTTCCACCTTTCAGCTTTCCCTTCTTTGCTGAGAACCGGTTTTCCATCAGTGTCCTTGATAATCATAGAGCTGTTTTTCTTATCGCCAAATGTTTCTTTTATTTTCCGGTAGGCTGTATCTATTTTTCCCCTATTGACATTACCGAAACAATTAAAATTACAAAATTATTATGCAAAAATAAACATGATATAGATATTCATAAAACATACAAAGCACATGAAGTACAGACATCACATACCATAGAATAGTGGAATCGATTGTAGCACGAATGAAATTTAGTATCTAACAGAGCAAAAAAAAAAAAAAAATAATAATAATAATAATAATAATAATTACCAAAAAATTATCAAAATTGGGCAATGGCGTTATATGCGTTCTGGACGATTGTTAACGGTGCTTGCAGATGTATATTTAGAGCTGCTGTGCTACATGTCATTGCCGATTTTCGTTATTTGGAACTTTTGTATAAACAATATGCCGTCTGCTGCTGCTGCTGTTGTTGCTGTTTTATCGAAAGAGTGGTTGGCATACAAGTTACATTCCGTTCGATAGCTGTTGCTTGCATCGTCTAAACGAAGAGATACATTTATAGATCTAAGGTTTCGGTCGAGTTCCGAAACGGACCATTTCTTTTCTTTTGGTTAGTTGGCTCTGGTTAGAATTGTTTTTGTATATCGAAAGAGTATATGTTACGATGGATATGTTAGTTTGTTGCGTTCTTTACCGTAGCCTGACTTATTATTAAACACGTCTGTCAGCTGTAGTCTATGCGAAGAGCATGGAGAGAGTGGGAGTGTTTGCGCATCGAAAAATTCTTACTTGAAAATTTTGCATACGTGTTTTAATATTTTTCTACAAGCTGTAGTATACGGTTATTTTTTTGTGCAGAGACTAACTAAACATTTCTATTCTAAATTGTTTTTAGCAATACACCGAAATTCTTGTTAAAAATACATACGAAGAACACTATGGTAGCTTTATTTTTTCCGAGAATAATAAACGGCAGAAATTGTTACATAAATCGATATCTGGCGTACGGATTGCTGCGGCGCGCTTAATAATAAATATGCAATTTAATTGGCTGCTGACCTGGCGGGGCGCGGTCGCCGTAAAAAGAGTGCAGTACGCCCCTGTCGGGTAGGGCGGATCGCTGCGTCCTTTGAGAAGCGGTCGCGAGTGTGGAGGAGGGGGTAGCATCTGTCGGCGGCGGCGGTGGTCCGGCAATCGGTGGTCGCGGTTTCGGCCAGGTGTGTGGCAGAGAGTGCAAGTACAGACATGTTGAGGGGTAGACAGGTCTGTAACTGTCGGAGGTGCTGCCTGTCTGACGGCGGCGCCAAGGGGTAGAGGGGGGCGTCGTGTAGGCCAGGTATGTGGCCGAGTGAGGTATTGTTTACTTGCAACCTGTCAATCATCTTTAAACGCGTTATGGCGGCGTCCTTTGATTAGCGGTCGGACAAGTAGCGAATCAAAATGACCTAAATTTAATAATCCTGGCCTTCCGGGAAGACCTATCAATCATCCTGTGGCAGCATTCTTTGATCTGCGGTCTGGCAACTGGCCGAGCGAGGAGGGGTGGGGGTATCGGTACTCGCGCAATGCATCATGGGTAGAATCTCAGTGGGCTTCAATCCCCACATCCCTACTACTGTTGGTGATTTAATTTTGATAAAAAAAACTTCCAGCTTAGTGCGAATATCAAGAAACAATCAGGAAAGTTTTTTGACAAATGGTGCGTTCCAGACAGAATAGTTAAAATACCACATATCAAAGCAGTTCATATAGAAGATCCAAATACAGGAGCGGATAAAGATTTGTACAATGTTAATATCATACAACCTTATATTTAACCTTTGAGATATTGAAATGGTATTTTTTATTTTTTTTATTTTTTTTATTGTTTTTTCCTAACCATTGGCTATATTCAAGGTATGTCTTATTTTTTTGTTTTTATTCAGAGAGTATATTTAATAAGTTCTGTAGAAATAGGATTAACATCTATGATTACACATATGAGGAAGATAGTTGTAATTTCTATTCACTGATGGCACTATAAGATGAAACAGCAATTAAAACAATAATTCAATGTTATGATTATTAATTTCAGTCTAAATGAATATTAGTTTGTAAGGACCATATATTAGGATTTTAATGTTGAATATTATGAATATTTTCATGTATAACAATAATCCAAAATGGTATGAAATGTAAATAGGATAATAATATATATGTTGTTGTTGTGGTCTTCAGTCCAGAGACTGGTTTGATGCAGCTCTCCACCCTACTCTATCCTGAGCAAGCCTTTTCATCTCCTCATAAGAACGACAACCCACATCCACTTGAATCTGCTTATTATACGCGTCTCTTGGTCTCCCTCTGCGATTTTTACCCCACACACTTCCCTCCAATGCTAAATTCACAATTCCTTGATGTCTAAGAATGTGTCCTACCAATCTATCCCTTCTTTTAGTCAAGGTATGCCAGAAATTTCTTTTCTCCCCAATTCGGTTCAGTACCTCCTCATTAGTTACGCGATCCACCCACCTAATCTTCAGCATTCTTCTGTAGCACCACATTTCAAAAGCCTCTATCCTCTTTCTGTCCACACTGCTTATCGTCCATGTTTCACTCCCATACAAGGCAACACTCCATACAAATGCCTTCAGAAAGGACTTCCTTAGGCTTAAATCAATATTAGATGTTAACAAATTTCTCTTTTTCAAAAACGCCTTTCTACCCATTGCCATTCTGCATTTTATATCCTCTGTACTGCGACCATCATTTGTTATTTTACTGCCCAAGTAACAAAACTCATCTACCTCCTTTATTGTTTCGTTACCTAATCTAATTCCTTCAGCATCACCTGATTTTCTTACACTGCACTCCATTACCCTAGTTTTACTCTTGTTAATGTTCATCTTATATGCACCTTTCAGCACACTGTCCATTCCGTTCAATTGCTCTTGCAGGTCATTTGCTGTATCTGACAGAATTACTATGTCGTCGGCAAAACGCAATGTTTTCAATTCTTCACCCTGAACTTTAATTCCTTCTCCAAATTTCTCCTTGCTTTCCTTTATAGCTTGCTCAATGTACAAATTTAACAACATTGGGGAAAGGCTACAACCCTGTCTTACTCCCTTTCCAACCACTGCATCCCTTTCATGCCCTTCAACTCTGACAACCGCTGTCTGGTTTTTGTACAAGTTGTAAATAACCTTACGCTCCCTATATTTTACTCCTGCTTGCTTCAGAACTTGAAATAGTTTGTTCCAATCAACATTGTCAAAAGCCTTCTCCAAATCTACAAAAGCTAGAAATGTTGGTTTGCCTTTTCTTAATCTATCTTCTAGGATAAGCCGTAAAGTGAGTATTGCCTCCCGTGTTCCTACATTTCTCCTGAACCCAAACTGATCTTCCCCGAGGTCGGCTTCTACCAGCTTTTCCATCCTTCTGTATATAATTCGTGTTAATATTTTGCAACCATGACTTATTAAACTGATGGTTCTGTAGTTTTCACACCTGTCTGCACCCGCTTTCTTTGGAATGGGGATTATTACATTTCTCTTAAAGTCTGAGGGTACTTCACCTGTCTCATACATCTTACACACAATGTGAAACAATTTTGTCATGGCTGGTTCTCCCAGAGACTTCAGTAGCTCTGACGGGATATCATCTACTCCAGGGGCCTTGTTTCGACTTAGATCTTTCAGTGCTCTGTCAAATTCATCTCTCAGTATAATATCTCCTATTTCATCATCATCTACATCCTCTTCCCTTCCTACAATAGTGTCTCGAAGTTCATTTCCTTTGTAGAGCCCCTCTATATACTCTTTCCACCTTTCAGCTTTCCCTTCTTTGCTGAGTACCGGCTTTCCATCAGTGTCCCTGACATTCATAGAGCTGCCCTTCCTATCGCCAAATGTTTCTTTTATTTTCCGGTAGGCTGTATCTATTTTTCCCCTATTTATACATTCTTCTACATCCTTGCATTTGCCTTCTAGCCATTCCTGCTTAGCCATTTTGCACTTCCTGTCAATCTCATTTCTTAGTCGTCTGTACTCCATTTTGCCTGTTTCATTTACTGCATTTTTATATTTTCTCCTTTCATCGATTAAATTTAGTATCTCCTGTGATATCCAAGGATTTTTTGTAGGTCTTGCCTTCCTACCTATTTTGTCCTCTGCTGCCTTCACTATTTCATCTCTCAATTTTACCCATTCCTCCTCAACTGTTTTATTTTCCCCTGTTTCTGTCAATTGTTGCCTGAAGCTCCCTCTGAAATTCTTAAGAACTTCAGGTTCCTTCAATTTATCCAGGTCCCATCTCCTTATTTTCCTACCTTTCTGTAGTTTCTTCAGTTTCAGCCTACAGTTCATAACCAACAAGTTATGGTCAGAGTCTATGTCTGCCCCTGGGTATGTCCTACACTTCAAAACCTGGTTCCGAAATCTATGTCCTACCATTATAAAATCTATCTGGTATCTCCCGGTGTCTCCTGGTCTCTTCCACGTATACAACCTTCTTTTGTGATTCTTAAACCAGGTGTTTGTTATAACTAAATTATGTTCCGTGCAAAATTCTACCAGGCGGCTTCCTCTTTCATTCCTTTTGCCCAGACCATATTCCCCCACTATCTTCCCTTCCCTTCCTTGTCCTACTACCGAATTCCAGTCTCCCATAACAATTAAGTTTTCCTCTCCCTTAATTGTCTGAATAATTTCCTTTAGCTCCTCATATATTTCTTCGATTTCCTCATCATCGGCAGAGGTAGTTGGCATATAAACCTGTACTACTGTTGTCGGTGTTGGCTTCGTATCTATCTTGACAATGATAATGCGATCGCTGTGCTGGTCATAGTAGTTTACCCACATTCCTATTTTCTTATTCATTATCAATCCTACTCCTGTGATACCCCCAACTGATTTTGTATTTATAATCCTGTAGTCACCTGACCAGAAATCCTGTTCATCCTGCCACCGAACTTCACTAATCCCCACTATATCTAACTTCAACCTATCCATTTCCCTTTTTAAATTTTCTAATTTTCCTACTCGATTAAGGGATCTAACATTCCACGCTCCGACCCGTAGAATGCCAGTATTGTCTTTCCTGATGATCACATCCTCTTGAGTAGTCCCCGCCCGGAGATCCGAATGGGGGACTATTTTACCTCCGGAATATTTTACCCGAGAGGATGCCATCATCATATGTTCATACAGTAGAGCTGCATGTCCTCGGGAAAAATAACGGCTGTAGTTTCCCCTTGCTTTCAGCCGTTCGCAGTAGCTGTGTGGCAAAGCCGCATTAGCTGATGTTACAAGGCCAGCTCAGTCAATCATTCAGACTGTTGCCCCTGTAACTACTGAAAAGGCTGCTGCCCCTCTTCAGGAACCACACGTTTGTCTGGCCTCTCCACAGATACCCCTCCGCTGTGGTTGCACCTACGGTACGGCTATCTGTATCGTTGAGGCACGCAAGCCACCCCACCTCGGCAATGTCTGTGGTTCATGGGAGTGGAATAATATATATATATTTTTTTTTTACAGGGTTATTTGATTTATTTTGTATCGCTTATATAGGGTTGGGTTTACATTTTTTTTTTGTGGTTACTTAGGATATATACATATACACACATATACATATACATACACAGCACCGATAAATGTTCTAAGCGCTTGTTCGACAGCAGTGACAGGTAGTGGATTTTGCAATAGGGGATTTTCAGGACTACTTTTTGTGTAGATCTTGTGAAGGGCCTATAACGTACTTTCTGTAGGGGTCCTCGAAGAACTAGAGTGACATATCGTTGCCCTCGGGTGTTATAGTGCTATGGAATTGATCTCAGGGTTCCTGGGGTGGGGGGTAGGGGAGTTTTCTTTCTTTGGGGTCTGTCGTCTATTCTTCTTTGGTCCTGAAAATCCTGTCTCTCTTTTTCCTTTCTTTATTCCTCTATTGAGGGACCGGACTTATCTTTCCCCTTTTCCATATGCAAAATGTCATTGCGCCAGCCTTCCAGAAGCTACGGCAACATACTTTTTTCTCCTTTTCTTTCAACCTTTATTACTTTAAGCTACCTGATTATTGTTTATTTCTTTCACTGGAGTTGAACAAGATCGGGTATCACCTACTAGTAGATACTCCTGGTTGGTTTTACCATGCCGGCCGCGGTGGCCGAGGGTACTGAGGCGCTCCAGTCACAGTCTGCACGGCCACTACGGTCAGGGGTTCGAATCCCCCCTCGGGCATGGATATTTGTGCCGTCCTAGTTCGTAAGTAGTTCATAAGTAGTTTGTAAGTTTAGGGACTGATGACCCCGTAGTTAAGTCCCATAAGCTATACAAACATTTGAACATTTTTTTGGTTTTACCAAGTATTTGGAACATGATTAACGTGACACACAATATCCACTAATACATGCACACACATTTTACACATACACATGGGGTTTTGGCTTAGGTTTTTTTAATTTTTTATTTAGTTTAAAGTTGTTTACCTTATTAGTTTTAAGTTTAGGTTTAAGCTGAATAGTAACGACTTCAGTCTGAGAGGTGGACTCAAGTATTTTTTCTTTTCTCTTACACTCCTTCAAGGTGGGGGGGCACAGCAAGAGAAGTGTAAGAGTACTGACATTAGGAGTGCACGATCATTTGGAATAGAGTGTGTATATTTCGATTGTCCCAGAATGGCGAGCAATGACAAGAAATCCCAGGTTCAGCTAGAGATATGTGAAATAGAACCAAGTAAAAAGGGTTTAAAATGAAGGACATTGAATAATGTTTGTTCTCAGAAGACAATCGAGGGGAAGGAGAAAATGTTGGGAGTGGCAGACCCGCAAAATGAGGCTGTTGGTTCCTGTTAGGTGCCCATAATGAGGACTTAACAAATGGTTGTGTGGTTCGAGAGATAGTGACTCACACCTAGAAGTGACTTAAGCATAAAGGTTAGTACTTCAAATTTTGTTTCGTCGTTTTCTTGTCTGATGGGTAATGAATAAAAAGAAATGCCCCTTACTCCCTAAATTTAGGTTCACGCAGGTTATGCTAGTCTGAGGGTACTTGTACTACAATGCTGCTCATATACCACAACAGGTAAAAAAAACTATTGGCACGAGTATTTAAATGGAAATTTGAGGAACTTCGACATTCTCTCCTTAGTTTACATGAGTGATCCCTTCTAGGAGAACTGACAGAGAATAAACTTGTCTTTATTCTTACAAACAAAACAAGGAAGAGATGTTCATTTGTTGACAATTTAAATTGTCATAATTCGTCAAAACTATCCACTGTCAGCTGAGTTGTGAAAATAAAATACCAAGATACTTACTTTGCAATTCAAATTTGTCTTCACTAATTGAATTGTTGTGACTAATATTTTGTTGTTTATCTCAAGGCCAAGATAGGGAGTATGTAGTGGTACAAGTCACTCTCCTTAATTCTCGTATACCTTGAGATACCCAAATAAGCATTAATTTACGTTGTTAAATTAATTAAGAAATCACGAGAACAGGAACTGCCACCAGAATCTCTTTGTTTCAGATTCTGGAGGTGGTGGCTGCAGCAAGTATTCAGTGACGCTACTGCTGTCCGCTAAGAGTAAACATGCACATGAAAAAGAAGGGATATGTTATCTCTGATGCATTGCTAAGCGTGATTTTGTTCTTTGCTTTGTATTCCTTGGTTAATTCTCTGAGCCTGTAACATGTTAATGTTCTGATTGTATCTCGACTCCGAGTAATAAACTTAGTTTAAGATTACATATATGGAAATTATTTCACAAGAAGTTAACCAGAGTTAGAATTATTGATTGGTGTGAAAAGAATGATGGATTTAGTACAAAGTGATATTCTGGAGTTGAATGCATTAGGCTCAAGGAGGCCCAGCAAATACTGGACCTCAAACCTATAATAGTATTATTCTTGACGCTTAAGAAGATAAAACAACATGATTAAAATCCGAAAGTAAGAAGACCTGGCTTGAGTGACATTAAATGATGACACTTCAGGTAACAACCTGAGCGGACTATTACACTGTCTATGTTGAGAATCCTCCAACACATCGTCAGGCAGCAAGTAATAGTTCAACCTCAAGTCTTATAATCCTTACCAATTACATCCTAACAAATAATTACTTTTCCTTTGAAGGAAAAGTATACAACTAAAACTGCAGCAACACCATGGGTACCTGTATGACCTCCTCCTATGCTAACCTATTTATGGGCTGTCTAGAGGCAACCTTCCTAGCCTCCCAAAGCCCAAAACCCCTGATCTGGTTCAGGTCGGTTGAGGAAATTTTCATGATTTGATCTCAGGACCAGGACACCCCATCCTCATTCTTTCACAACCTGAACTACTTCTCCCCTGTCAGTTTCACTTGGTCCTTCTCAATCCGCCAAGTCACCTTCTTGGATGTTAAACTCCACCTCACTACAGCTCCAGCCACACCTACGTCCACTTTAAATCAACTAATTACCAAGAGTATCTGCATAAATTCCAAATCAAAACATCCCTCCCATACAGCCTTCCACACATAGATGGCGAATTTGCTGTGATGTGAACTCCCTTACTCGTTATGCCAACGGCGTCAGAAAGGCTTTCACAGATAGTCCGTAAACAGATTTCCATGCCATATCCTTACACACCACCAATCCTCCCGCCAACCCCAGTAACCAGTCACAAAGGAGTGTCCTTGTCACCCAATACTACCCCAGACTGGAACAACTAATTCACATCCTACATCAGGGCTTTGATTATCTGTCATCATGCCATGAAATGAGAGACATCCTATCCAAGATCCTTCCAACCCCTCCTAGAGTGGTGTTCCTTCGCCCACCCAACCTCCACAATATCCTCTCCCAACCCCAACCCCTTACCATGGAAGACCCTGATGCAAAACTTGCCCAATCCACCCACCCAACACGTCCTATTCTGGTCGTGTCACAGGCTTATCCTACTCCATCAGAGGTCGAGACACTTGTGAAAGCAGCCATATGATATACCAACTCTGCTGCAATCATTGCACATTGTGTCTGTCAGGATAAATGGCCATCGCCAAACTGTGACGAGAAGCAAGTTGGACCACCCTGTTGCACAGTATGCGGTTGAACACAGTGCTCATGATTTCAATGGCTGCTTCACAACCCAAGCCATCTGGATCCTCCCCCTCCACCACCAGCTCTTCTGATCTGCGCAGATGGGAGTTGTACTTCAACACATTCTATGGTGCTGTAACCATCCTGCCCTCAACTAAGATAACTTTCCACTTCTCATCCCTACACCCTATGCCTAACATCTCCCCTCTCTTCCTCCCCCTCTAAAAATCCTGCATCTTATCAATTCATGTCTTCTTTGCAACTGTTTGTTGCCCCAATCAATATTCTATTTATTAATTACTTTTTACTTTTATTTCATATTTTATTTTATTTCTTTCCCTATTTTTTGCAGTCGCTGCTTTGATGGATGGCAGAATTCTTGCTGCAATGGCAGAAAGGGTGATTCAAACATTTCCTTAGCTTCCCTTAGTAGAGATTGCTTCCTCCTTAAGTGAGGTGGAGAGTTGTTACTCAGCATAGACATGGAGGTGATTTGATGGTACCAGTAAAGCAACGCATTGCATCTTTCAATTTCGTGTCTACCTTCCTCACATGTGCGCTTTCCAACCAGACAGGTGTACAGTTCTCAGTAGCAGAGTAGACAAGACTGATGGCAGATAAGCATAAACAGTCAACAAAGGCTCTCCAGGAGCCATTATGTTGTTTTTTGTGACGACTTTGTGGGAAAGCTTAGTAATGTAGGTCAGGGCTCTATCTAAAGTGACTCAAAGGTATTTTGGAAAAGGATTATACCTCAGCTTTTGTCCATTGAATAGTACTCTTGGTTTGTTGTTTGCAGCACGATTGACTAGCTGTAAACAAGAGACTTCAGTTTTGTAGTGCTCCGTATCAATCCCCATGTCTTAAAGAAAATTGACATCTTCTTGAGATCCTCTGTATTTGTTCGCCGTTTTCGAAATTATTACTCTGTGCCACCAGTGTGAAGTTGTCAGCTTACATGAACTTAGTTGATGTTGTGGTAGGTATATCGTATATGTACAAATTGGAGAGCACTGGTGCTGGAACAGATCCCTGTGGTAGACCGTTATTTAGTTTTTGTTTGTGGCGAGAAAGACTTCGATTTGTCTTTCACTAAGCATACCATATATTTGGCTCACGATTCCTTGACTTGGTACAAGTTGCAATAGTTCGTAAGTACGTCCTAGTCTCCAAACAGTGTCCCATTTCAGTCGATGAAAACAGCTGTTGATTTCAGGTGTCTTTGAAAATCTTCTTCGATGTGCGTAGTTAGAGCAAGAACGTGACCGGTGCAGCTGCATGTCTGGGTCCAGCTTGTTCCGGAGGCGTGACAGCTTCAGTGGAAGGTGCTGTTCTCGATAGGATAATAGTTCTAGGAGCTCTAACATGCAACTAAGCAGTGCTATTGGTAGATACCTTTCAGGGCTATTTTCAGGTTTTCCGGGTTTGGGAGTGGCTATGACTATTGATAACTTTAATTTCCTGCGCAGTCTGTGATCTTGGCAACGTTTACTAATTAATATATGTATCATATACACCATCCCTGACATCCAAAGACATAATAATGTAAACATTACGTGCTCCAACTGTCAAAATATGAAAGTACATCAAAATTTCAAGGAATTAATGATAAATTCCTTAATAAAATTATTATATAAAAACAGACAGTTCACAGTAGTCTATCGGATGCTATATGTATGATAGTAACACCTTGATGTAAGTAATATTGTAATTTGTAATTATATTATACCTTATTGTTTCTTAAGACGTAAATAATAAACACGTATTATCATCTGCAGATGCACTTGAAAATGGCAATATGCTGAAACCAGCTTGTTGTGCAAATTCGAAAAATATAAGCAACATAAAAATAATTGCAGCTACCAGGAATAATTTAGTATAAAATGGCGTGTTGTCTTGGAGTGTGTAAGTGAAGAGAGAAGTCAGCCAGCATATGCAATATTGGTCCATGTTCTTAATGTTGTCAGGACCAGACGCCTTGCTGGTTTTCAGCTGTTGAAATGCACTTTCTACTTCCAAAGTGGAGAAGGGCCTGGAAAGCGGCACGTTTCTCAGGGCACTGCGCTTGAGTTTAGAGAGGTTTCATTTTACTAGTCTGGCATGATTGTTGTACCTCTTTGCACTTGACAGGCCTACGATCCAGTTGGCAATAATATTAGTTTTCAGTGTAGGATGCGGCTTTTCAGGGCATTGTTTGCCAGTTAGCCCATTTAAGGTTCTCCAGGTTTTCCTGTGTGACTTTGAGAAGTTCCGTTCTTTGTGTGTTGCTTCTCATTTCTCTTGTCTGTTCTTGTTTAAGGAGTAGAGTAGCAGTGAGCACACTGTTTTATGCCAGAACTCTGGTATTAATGGTATAGTGCCTCACTTTATTCATTCCATCCAGGTACATAATCCTTTCTGTAACCCCTAGGAATGTTGGACTTAGCAGCTTTGATAAATAGTTTAATACACTTGTAGTTATTTGTCGTCGGTTGAAGGTTCTCTGCAGCTAAACTGGAGTCACGGTCATTTCTGAATCCATTCCAGTTGGCTCGTTGGAAGTCCCACGCGGTAAGGGCATTTAGTTTACATGGGGAATTTTCAAACCAATTTCCACAATAACAGGTCGGTGTTGACTGTTTGGAAAGTGGTACTGAGTGGTTGGTCAAGCCGATCTTTAGACACAAATGTCAATTCTTCGTTGTAATCCTTATACCAGCGTGCAGAGTGCAACGTTCAATTATCTTTCACATCAAAAACCAAATGCATAAATCAAAGTGAATGAAAAGTTTACAAATAACAAGCTAGAAGTTGAAAACATTTTTAATAATTATTTTGTAAATTTTTGCTGGAAAATAGGATCTAATCGTTCATTAGAAGAAGCAAGGTAGTCGACGGAACAGGTCATACCAATAAAATTTATACAACTTGTGAACTATGTCGTTTGTTAAATTTTTATTATCGTGGGTCGCCACCATATTTCTTCAAAATATGGAAAATTAAAATGTTACTGATCAGCTATATGTGATCCTAGATATTTTCAAACATATGATAAATATTCCTACTCTATTGCAATGTATCAGTTGTACCAAAAAAATGTAATTGAATAATTATTGGTACACTGTGGAACTTAACTATTCTGTTTCCCCTCCAAAATAGTGAACAAGGAATGTTCTTAAATGAAAGATGATCTGATCAAGATCAATTTATTATAATTAAACATGAAAAATCCTATCTTGACACAAAATTAATAAATCAGATGACATTATGTATCGTGTAAAACAGATAAAGGTATTCAAACAATCTTTTACAAATGTTAAAATATTGAGACACAAAAATTACTGGCTGAGTCAAAGGTCGGAGGTTTTGCAAAACAGAATGCTATTACATTGGTTACACAGGGGCTTGAAATTATCGTTAGCCCTAAGTTCCACAGAGTAAATAGGGAGATCTCAAATGAATAAAATAAGGGATAGAATCCAACAAGTCTGATTCATATAACGCCCCAGCAAGTGCGTCACCTTACCCACACAGATGATTATTGACGGCAGTGTCTCAGGCTCGGAGGCAGCAGGCGTGGGAGCAGATGAGCTGAAATTTTTATTCGATCGTAATTGCTGCAACCTGTTAAGCAGGATCGACACGTAACTTAACACAGCATCACTAGCGTCGGCGTCGCTAGGCAGTTACTGTGCGATTCTATCACGCTAGCAGACTAATCAATATTTTACATAGGTGACATAAAAGCCACTTGGCACAAATCGATCAGTCACTTGCTTAATAAGATCTGTAACAAGAGTGCCCGATTCGCAAAGGCGCGAATGCTCATATAGAGACTTCTAGCAAAACTATGGCTGCTCACAGTGTAACCACTGGACAATGTGACGTCCGTGAAATAAACACAAGTTCTACAAGGTCCGAATCTTCGTAATCAAACACAAGTCTAACAAGAGGGCCATTTAAAACGATGTCCTCCCCGCGAATCTAAACGGAGTCTAGCGTGTTTCCCTAGGTCTGTACACTTCGGACGCTCAAACAGGAGTCCCCCTGCCTCCTCACGCTCTGCCGCAGCTCACGACAAGTGACGGGTGGCCACACCCACGCGCAAAACATGCACCAATCTCTGCTAATGGCTAATAGTCAAACCAATCGGATGGCATAGCACCGTTGACAAATTGTTTAGCTGTCATACTACAATAATTTGCCAAATCAGGACGCGTTCTCTGCGGCTGCCAGGAGGCTCCGCCCACGCCACCAAAGCTTCCCAGGGTGAGTGCCCTGCAAGGAATTTCAGCTTCCTCCTAACTACGATCACATGGCCTAAAAATGTTGACATTGTGCTATATATACTGCCGCTGGAGCCAAACCCCTGGAGTGCCAGACGGACAGAAAGCTTTCCTCTTAACCTAACCATTCGTCACACTAACTATGTTCAAACTCTTCTGCCTTCAAGGAACTTTTTTAGATAACGCCTAAGGACAATACGTCTCCATAAATAGCCCGAGGCTCAGAGCACTCTGCTATTGTTTATATCCGGCAAATTCCTCTCTTGCGGAAAGGCGGAATGACTCAAAAGGCTATCACCCTCCGTAAACCGCGGTCCAGCATTGTGTAAAGCGTCCCACTCACTTGAAAAAATTCTGCCAGGTAAAATTGTCAGACCCTTGGCGGCCAGGGCTGCTCCGCCCGCCGGATGTAGCGTCGGCACCGATCAGGTAAAGCCAGACCCTCTCGTCCTTCTCGGAAGGCGAATGAAAGGCGGTGGGAGGGGGAACCTCCAAGAGCTTCTCTGCTCTGCGCGGCCTGACCGTACCCAACACAGAAAACCACTTCTTAGCAGCCAAGCTGCACCAATAAACATTAAAATCCCAAAATTTTATGTAAACATAGAATGTACTACTATCCCAGAAGCCCATCACCTCTAATGTATCCCCATAGGCACAGAAATCAAAATAAAGAAAGATCTACAGAGAAAAATTAGCTTACAGAGAAAAATTAGCTTAAAGAGAAAAAATTACGTAAAGAGAAAAAATTTGCGTAAAGAGAAAAGTTTGCGTAAAGAGAAAGATACAGTATCACAAGGTTAGTATAAAAATATACTAATTATGGCCCCCATCTCACAACACCCCACACCTGTTGAAAATTTGAGTGTGGAGTAAAACATAGCTAGAAAGTTGCTATGATAACGAAGCAGTTGAAATTCTATAAGTATATAGGGGTAGCCAGTCATTTGCAAATTAAAATTAAAATTTAACATCCTAACAGATAAATATGTAAGAAATAATAATAAGATCAATGACTTCCTTACTAACTTCATTCACACCAGGGCCCCAATCGCTCTCCCTAACTTTTCAGTTGGGTCATCTTTTCGTTGGGGTTGAGCTCTATGACCATTCCAAAACCCCAACCCTGAACAGAAACAAACTATCCCTTGTCTGAACATTCATACTATTAAGATAACTGGGCCCTACCACATTCATCATTAATGACACAAAAACAACATTCATTCATCAGAAAGAAATAAAGAAGCATAAAATTCTAAATATAAAAAAATTGATTTTAAGTAAACAAGAGACTCAGATTTAAATAAACAAAAGACATTCTATTCAGTTCTAGGCAATGAGTCAATGTTTAGGAATTTTGTAATTATTATTCTATTAATAAACAATGTTGAAAAACAAACAAGTAAATAAGAAAGAAACATCCTAACTAATAAATACAAACAAATGAAACTATGAAATAAAGAGAATAATATGCAATAGAAATATTCAAATTGTGACTTAAAATTACTAAAATCCATACATAAAATACACAAACAAAGAACATAAAATATCAAAATTGTGTTGAAAATGTTCCTGATAATCGTGTACATGTTAAATATTATCACATTAAACAAAATATAACATGGCACTCAGGTCATTTGGGCAATGTTTTCAGAACAGTGGTGTGTGCATAAAAACTGTTTATGAGTCATAATGGTAGTGTAGTGGTTGTGGGAGGAGCAACACTGGTAGATTACGGTCACTCACTAGACCACAGAGACAACGAGGGCTCTCAGTCTGTCGCAGTGGCTGTCCCTTCAGAGACAACCGGTTTCATCGTAAACACACCGAGACGGGGTCACTGGGGCCCACGGCATGCGCCAAGGTGCCACAGACAACAGCCACAGCACAGGGATCCCCAGGTGGCGGGCACAGACAGCGCCAGGCGAGTATCTGCTGCCTGACCTCGTGGCGAGTGCTGCACTCCACTTCCTTTCTTTCCTCGGCGGCGGGCGCCCCATTGTCACGCATCCGGGCCGCTGGTGGCGCGAGCGACACCGTTGGCGGTTTTGTGAGTCCGAGCCAGTGCTGCGGTGCCGGACACCGCACGGGACTGGAGCCGTGGACAGCAAACGGCGTTGGCGCATCAGTGTGACGCCCCGTTTACAACACCACTACCAGCAGACATTTTTGAAGAATCGTGTCTCTTCTAGCACATCACCATCTGCCTGAAGTTGGCCCCCATGTGCCGCAAGAATGTCTCTGGACATACAAACATACACATATAAGACAGGGAATATAAAAAAAATCAATATAAAATTACATAGATCCTATCCAATATATATATTACATTATCATGCTACCACTGTACCTTTATAAACAATTAACATATTAAACTGCTTGCTTAATTCTGTACTAACAAGTAAAAAAATCAAAATATTAACATAATTGTTTCAATAATAGGGTTACAATATTATTATTATTAATAATAATAATAGTTCGTTAGTACATGGTTAAGTGTCCATGCAAACAAACATTATTTTGATAGTTACCATGCTTACTGAAGTGCATGCTCAAGGAAACTATATATTGAGCTCATAATACAGACATGGAAATGGAAAGTGTAGGAATGTTATTGGGAACGTATATGTATTTGTTTATACTCCCTGACTAGTTCCTTAAAATAAATTCCTTATGTCTTTTTACTGCACTCTTCTTTAGATTCTTCAGTCTTCTTCCCATCATCCCGTTATGGGCTTAAAAGTACAATGCAGTATGGTCATTCTGAAACTGTATAGTAATGTTAGTGTACATGTTGTAGAAGTTTACCCTGAAAATAAACAATCATGGTTAGAGCGAAGGAAAATGTTGCCCTATGCTAGTGGGATGAAGTTGTAATTGACATTGACGTAACTTGGCGTCAATATTGTGGGAGCCGCTATCAAACACAGCGAAAATATCATGCAGTATAGCACTTGTGCGACTACACGATACAAAAAAAATGTAAACACGCAATTTGCGCGGACACCACGAAAGCACAACGAAAAAGATGCGTAACCCCACACCCACGTCAAGGTTATGGATCTCAAAGACTGACCAGGCAAATCACTCATGGATAGCCGTTCCATCAAGTCTTATTCACAACAAATTGCACTCACAGACGTAACAAAAACACAGTGAAAACAAAAATCCACAAAACAATTTGAGGAAAAAAATTACATCAACGACGAGAATTATCCATCCACTTTCGCAGAGTCGCTACACAGACAGACTCAACCAACACAAAACGACATCAATGCAGGTCGAAGGTTCACTCGTGCTCAATGAAATAGTACTTCGCTTCCATAACATGTCAAACTAGTGGCTTAGGCTCATGATAAACTATCAGAAACAAACGCACTTGGTTTAAGACCACAAAGTGCGGTGTACAGACGGAAGTTAAAGTTTCCCTAGAACTTCTAACAATACATTAAATCAAGATTTCATTAAATAATATCTAAAAACGGTCACTCTGGCGTTCGTTTAGCACAGGGAGAAGATAACTACAGAAGGTTAAAGTTGTTAGATCAATACAGCACTCTACTAATTCAGAACACAAAATATGCATAAAGTTAATATATTCAATTTCGAAGAGAATAAGATCACAAAATATATCGTGTAACCATTCTTTCTGATCAGAGGAATGACATCTATTAGATAAGCAAGGTTACAGATTGCTACAGCACAATACAGAGTTCGGTCACAAAAATTCAGATAAGTGAAATAATTCTATTTCATGAAAATTAAAAACACGATAGACGTCGTGCAACGGTTCTTTCTACACAGAGGAAAATGATCTGTTTAATGGTACTAACCACGACAGGGAACACGCTAAACGGCGCACACGTGGGCCGACAAGTACAGATTACAAGTTTGAATGGATAATTTTCGGGGAAAATTATCACGCTACACTCACTAGGAAACACCTTAGCAAATTAGCTACACAATTATTAACCACTCATGTGCACTGAATGATGGAAAAGCTGAAGGCTTAGTCTGATATCATCCACATGTTCTATCGAGAAAGTACAAACAGTATAGGCATCGCGAGTCCCCGAAAATATTACAATTCAACTACGATAAAAACGCGAAAGACACTGAACACATTTAAACAGGCGAAGAAGTGATTTAAAAGTTATAAAGTGCAAGAACTATCTAACGAAACACCATCAGAGCCTCGGAATGAGATTCCAGCAAAAATCGACATAAAATTAGCAATCCTGTAGGAAATTAAGCAAAATCTCACTGCTACACATAGTGTAGCTGCTACTCCTGGAATTAAACTCGCAAAAAGCCATAAGTATGACTATAGAGCCTGAACTAAGTCGAGCCACGAGGCCACAGCCAGAGATGCTTACCTTACCAAGAAGCGAATGAATAACTCTCTTGACCACTGGGTTAGTGGAGAAGTAGTAGAGGGGAGCCCAGAGAGCATCCCCGTTCGTCAGGCAGGTAACCTGACCAACTCCCAGCCAAGGAGGTTAAGAGCAAGCTACATTAGGAATCTTTGCTAAGACTGGGTTCTGCTCAGCAGTTGGCAAACCTACTTCTCGCCCAGAGACATTCAATGCCCAGAGTTTGAAAGAAACGACGACACAAAACAGACACCTAGCACTTCCTAATCTCTCTTACATACAAAGTTTCATTCATTCTGTGGAAGCCAGGGCCAGTGGGAGCGCATCACAGTACACACTAATAGATATTTGGGGCCTGATGTACAACATAGACACTTAGAATTTTACATACAGATAAAACTAAATCAGTATATAATGCCTGGTATCTCGCATATTGCAAGTGGAGTGTCTTGCTACTCAAAAAAAAAAAAAAAAAAAAAATCTGAAGCTCGTCAACATTTGTTCATGGGGAGTCAATTAAATGGAACACATTATGTGGACGTGTTTCAAGGTGTTCAAGGACGCTCGTCGACATAATCCAATCCCTATCACAAAACCAAATTACATGCTGAAATACGACGATACACAAACATAAAGAAAACCTGTAAATAAGTCAATTGATTACACACAAATTATTTCTAAAAACAAAAGGAACACATTAACAATAAGCAAATTAAAGTATAAATACAAACGTATATTCACACAGGAAATCTATATCTACAGTACATACAAAAACCAGAAGTCTTTTCAATAAAAGGCTTAATGTGGCAGACGTGTTGCACCCCAAAGACTTCTTGGTTTTTATTGTTTCCAGCAGAGCATCACATGGCTGCACCATCTGCCTAATTAAACTGGCCCATTGTACACCGAGTAGAACTTGTGGCATAACTTCTTAGCCTTATTTGGAAGCCGGAAACTCTTAACGAGAACCTTTTGTCTCGATACAAATTGCCTCGGCTCGGCCTTGCGATCGGCAACCAACTTCCGCCTACTAGCCGCCTCTTTGATGCGTTGGATCGCCAGATCGACAATTTTAACGTGTCTCACTTTACGGGCAGGAGGAAATTCCACTATCTCCCGAATCAAATCCTTTGGTTCTATATTTTTCAGTACCATAATCGGTGCCAACTTGGTAGTCGTATGTGTGATTTCATTGATTACATCTTGGAAATCCCGCAGGAAGGCATCCCAAGTTGCGTGATTCTTTTTGCAATAAATTTGACACATGTTACTCAGTTTTTTCATTACAGTTTCTGCCGGATTACTCTGGGGATGATACGAGGATGTATATACCGGCTGAATTCTGTTTCTACGTAGCGTATCTCTCCAAAGATCCAACTTAAACTGCGGCCCGTTATCCGAGATAACCTTGTCTACCCGGCCTACTTGTGTCAGAAAATCCCTACAGAAAGCATGGCTGACAGTTCGAGCAGTGGCTCTCCGAAGTGGTGACAGAGTTACGAACTTGGATGTCAACTCCATAACTACCATGATGTAGCAAAAACCACGATTTGTCCTATGGAGAGGACCCATAACGTCAGTTGAAGCTATATGACGAAGTTTCCGCGGAACTATGGGGTGCATCGGGGCTTCTGTCCCAATAGTAGCATGTTTCAAAACTTGGCAAGGTTTACACATTGCGAGAACTCGTCTTACTCTTCTCTCCTTATCTTTAAAATGACACAGAATGTGCAACTTAAGATATCATTTTCGGGGACCAAAATGTCCATAGCGCAGGTGATTGTGCCATATGACTTTGTTTACAAGGTCATCGGGAATAAACACATGCCACGGTGTTTAAGTTTACGCAAGATCTGATCCTTATCCTGCTCCTTGCCAAGGTCCCTCAATGTTGTAGATACATAATTTCCAATAGCTACCTGACGCATGTAAAATAAGTTGTAATGTTCCACTTCTAAAGGCTGTTTTCCCATTTGTTCCAACCCCACAGGGGATCTGGATAATGCGTCGGCTATGATGTTCTCGACTCCCAGGACATGTTCGATTGGGAAATCGAACTCCATTAATGATAAAACCCAGCGAGTCAATCTTTTATTACAGAGTTTCGTGGACATGATAAACTCCAGCGCTTTGTGGTCAGTAAACACTCTCGTTTTTCGCACAAACAAGAAATAACGAAATTACTCGAAACCCCATACAACAGAAAGGGCTTCGAGCTCCATGACTGAATAATTCCGCTCAGCCTTGTTTAAAATCCGGCTGCCGAATGCAGTGGTCTTACATACTGTATTACCACCTTCTTGGTATTTTTGAAAGCTGATTACTCCCAGACCCATATGGGAACTATCCGTTGCCATGCATAACTCTTCAGAAAAGTTTGGGTGTGACAGAATCGGAGCAGTGACCAGTGCCTCTTTCAAGCTCTGAAACTCCTCTTCGCCACACCGTCCCAATCCCAAAGAGTGTTCTTCCCCATAAGGGATCACAAGTGTGGCGCTGCTAGTTTCTTGATAAAAATAAATCTCTTGAAGAAATTTACTGCACCTAAATATCCCCGAAGTTGTCGTTTATTTTTAGGAGTAGGACACTTCGCAATGGCTTCCCTGGCAGGCTTCCCTTCATTTGGCAGAAGAAAACTGGACACAAATTACATGCATTAAAGGAATCGTTAGTACGATTAGTCCTAAATTTTATACTGAAATAGTTAATTAGGATTGCATTATCTAGGGCCAACAACTAACAGAACTAAGACTTGGCAAATTTCATAAGGCTACAATTGTAGCGCCAGTTTGTAAGAATGTGGATGAAATAGTGCCAACAGCTTCTGGCCCATATTTGTCAAATGAGTAACAAACAATGTTATATGTTAAGAAACAGCTACTCTATTATGAATTTAATATATTCACTAGCTCCCTCTTTGCTTTAACATCAGGACTCATAGTGTTGACAAATAATTACACAAGTGCTATAAAGTTTAGAAATAACTCTTTGAAATGTGGTAAATTGGAGCACACAATATCACATGTCAGTTTTGACCTGTGGCATCAACATGTTATGTACTATGTGGTGGTGGGCTCTTTGTATTACTTAGTGGACAAGGGTACATCAAGAATCTGTCAATAACATACCAGGAACAGCATTATTTATTTACTTCATGGACAGTACAAAATGTAAATAATGTCATTCTACATTGTTTGGACTTCTTAGAATATTAACATCTTGGCAAAGATCTACTTTGTTGTTGATGTTGACAACATAATCAAGTGAGACCACCAGGACGTCATGGGTTAAAGCCAACAGGTTAAAGCCGAATGCTTCAAATTTGCCATTAAATGTAAAGGAAGGTTTTTGCAATCTCTGAATCAGACTACCATGGTATCACAGGTGATGAACTTTATAACACGTAATGACACAAAAACTGTGAGCATATACTCAATGGAGTTCAGCATCAGGTGCTAACAATATAGCTTTAGTTTCAGCAGACACAAGTATATAATATACAAATTAATAATGAACAGCTCTTTTGACACCAATACTGCAGTGTATATTATTAGTCAAATTTATCTACATACACAGCCATAATTAACGTATTGAGCACCTCAAGTGCAAATAGCATACAAGTGTGATTACATACCTACAACTATTTTTTGCACTCAGTAATTTCAAATTTTCTGATTTACGCATTTACCAAACATTTGTAAAAGATGATATAATTGTAAATTTGAGTAAGAACAATACACATTTACAAAGCAGAATTTATTGTGTGCATTTAAGAACTGTATTGGAGTTAGTACAAGTAGTAATGTCGTAAATTTGATTTTTTTTTTTTTTTTTTTTTTTTTTTTTTGTATACTGTACACGAGGACACCACCCATCAGCTTTAGTCAAGCATGTCATTTAGCCCCATGAACAGTGGCATTCAGATAGCCCATATGACTGGGTGTTTCAGGCCTATTTCAAAATAGGCGTCAATTTTGACATTTGTTTTGAAACTTTCGTATCATTTTGCTATGCATTGTTCCAGAGACAATAACAGTTAAGTAAGCAGCCCAGAGTACATCATGAACCTGTCAACCATACAGTAGGAATAGCATTAATTGTGTGTTACTTTGAAACGTATCCATAAAAAATTATTTTTGTAAGAAAATGTCCAATATTGTGCCTCCCGTTTTGTATCGAGTAACTTGCTTGCAAGAAAATGTATAATATCGCTTCTACTGTATGTATCGATATGTGTACTTAACTCTGTGAAGTTTCATCTTTGGCAAAGATCATGTATTGTATAGCATTGTAGCTCGCGCTGAGAGTAGAGATGGGCGTACTCGGGTTCCACGCCAACCCGAGTTAACCGAGTTGAAATTTCGCCTAAGTCGAGTTAACTCGAGTTGGCTAACCCGAGTAAGGACAAAAATGTACGTTAACGGCCAGTTTCATACGCTTTTCAGTTAACCAAAACGATCGGCAGAAAATTATTATACAGCAATCGCTAGAATAACGAGCCAAAAAAGTAAATAAAAATTTTCGTTTGCGTTTTGCGTCGTGGTTAGCAAGTCGGAATCGGTATGAAGTGGATGGATATTTGGGCTATCAATGTGTTGACACACATGGTAGACTCGTTTTTTGCATAATGATAATTGAAACCATACAACAGGCAAGGAATGAAGTACTTTTAATTAAACTAGGCAGAAGCATGGAGTTATTAGAACACGCAAAGGTTGACTTCAAGTAATTACGAATAGCAAGTTATCTGCCGAATTTTTACCCTTCAAATACATTTGTTGTAATTGCCAAGGCTTTTTTTAGGTTTTTAAAAATTTTTTGTGAAGCGCAAGCGTCGTAGTACCGGTAAGTCAATCAGTCCACCCTGCTCGACACCATCACAGAATTCGGTGGAAATTCAAATGAACATTCGCACCGTCGCGATGGAGGTAGGTGAAGTTAACATTCGTTGAAACAATTACTTTCACTGATTTGAATCCATGCCCTGCTTTGCAAAGAGCGAGCATGAATTTCTGGCGAATTTGAGTTATTATAACTCGGGAAATTTGGCTGCCTTGTACAGCGTTATGCATTCTCCTAAAAGTAATAGTGAAACGAATTTTAAAACGCACATTCATCCTGTAGGCAAATCGCCCGAATAAATTGGCATCCAAATTTTGGCTTCACATATCGCAGGTAGACCAGTTTGAAAAGTTTTATAGAACACAGTGTAATGTAAAACCAGGTCGAAAATAAAAGAAATTATTCATTATTCGAATGTGGTACATTAATGAACCTTTATAATTGGAACTGTGTTACTAGTTTATTACATGCCAAGTTTCCCATTCGTCCCAGGGATGTACAATCAAGATGCCGAACTCTGAAACTTTCTCGAGTGCAGATTTTATCAGGCTATTTTGCCTAAAATTTACGAATTGCATATAGCTCGTAAATTGATTTTCATTATTATTCTTAAAAGAAACCATAAATTGTACTAGGTAGTCAAATATCATACATCACTGCAGTTCGTCAAGTGTTTTATTGTGCAATTATTGGCAAAGCCGGGAATAGGGGATGAAAGTCGTTTTGAATGTATGTATGTATGTCGCGCGACATTGTACGGGCCTACTCGGGTTACAGCCACTGCAGCGTGCCACTGCAGACGGGTAAGGCCGCACTAACTCGAGTAAGCCGCCTGGCGCGTCGGGCTGAGCCAACTCGAGTAAGAGTGCCTCTGCCCACTGCGTCCTGCCAGGGCCAAGTCGAGTTAAGCCGACTCGGGTTCCGCGCGCATGCGCAGTGCTGCCTGCTGCGTCGCACCTGGGCCAACTCGGGTTAGGCCAACTTGAGTAAGCAGTGGCTGCTTAGTGCCTCTGCTACCCGCTACGTGTCGCTAGTGCCGTGGCGGCCACATTGTTGACTCGGGTTCTGTCGGCGCGACAACTCGGGTAAACTCGGATTTCGACGGCCCAACGGTGACAGTAACACACGTACTCAACTCGAGTTGCTAGTAGTCTTACTCTAATTGACCCGAAATAGACTTAACCCGAGTTAACTCGGTTTGGTAACTCGAGTTGACCCATCCCAAGCTGAGAGAGAGTAGCACTTGTGGTTCAGCTCGCTTAGAGAGTGGTTGAGTTGTGTGTATGGCTCCGATGTAGAGCAGAGGCTGCTTTGCCAGCAAGTCAGAAGTTGTATTATGTAGGTAATGTAATGCTGATTATTAATAATAAGTAACAAAGTTGACCTTTCTTTCCTGTTTCATTTACGTAGTTAGAAAATTAACCTACTTCCTTCATTTGATAATTAGTTATTAGTGGATTTAAAGTGCAGTATTGATTTGAATAATATTGTTGAACAGATTTCGTTATTGGTGCCATAGTAAATGATAGTTAATTGACTATGATACTAAATTTCAATAATCAGAAACTGATCAGCATAAAAATTCTCACAGTCAAGCATTAAGAAAGTGGTTTGTGGTTTTTTAATATCTTTCTCGCAGTCAAAATTTTTGAGTATAGTCAGTGTCTGTTTAAAATGGTGACTTGTCACAGTTGTTTTGTGTTTAAAATATCCGTTGCGCACATAATCAGTTTAATGCACTGTTTCTTATTTAATAGTATATACATCAATATCAGGGCCATAATTAAACCAAATTGCTGTGTTAATGAACAATTTGTTGTCTGATTTAACGATAGGTTCAACATCCACAACACACACACAGCTTTTATCTGGCGCCCTTTCTGCCAGGATAGTTCACAAACAAGATCGTGACGTAGTTAGACACGTAGCCTTATTTAAGTTAGTTTGTCTTTTCCACTAACCAACTTACCTTTTGGCTCTTAATTGAATTTTTGTAGCACCATCCTTTGTTATAGCAACAGTAGCATAGTAATTGTTTCTGTAGTTTGTTATTCACCATTCTTGATAGTGTGTAGCATTGTTAATAGTAGATTAACTGAATATACAAATAATTGCATTACTACTGAAAAAGTCTCATTTACATTGTCTAATGTTTGTTGTGTCGAAAGTTCTAGTACCGCAGAACTCGTGTGATAATTAACGGTTCGCGTAATCTCGATTGTGACTGTATGTTGCACTAGCCCGATTCAGCCTATAGTTCTCTCATAATTACCGTGTGTAATTTTCAAAAATTTTGCAGTAGGTGAAAATAAATATTACTGGTCACTTTACTGTAAAATTCTGTTAACAATGTCGAAGAATAGGAGAGCTCGTGCTGATGCTAAAACTGCTTTCGAAAATGAGACCTTGAATGATACAAGGAGAGAAGAAGAATTTTTACAAGAGTCTTCTCACTGCACTGATACAAATACGACAGTAAATACCGTGTCCGAAAACGCGGAACATATTAGTTCAGGAACAGACAATATGGATAATGATAAAGTACAGGATTCGACAATCCAGAATTCCGATTCTTGTAACGTGGTTGCGGAAAATAATGCATCGGTTCCGCCTAGCTCTGCTGCAAAAAATACTTGTGCGACAGCTATGGAAATGATTTCATGCAAATTTTATTGTCACAGATCTCTAAGTTAAATGAGGCACAGTCTCAGAAACTAGGTGAAAAACTTGAGAAACAATCTCAGAGATTAAATGAAAAACGTGAGAAACAAGGTGAAAAACTTGAGAAAATAGAACAGACGTGCGATTCGAGGTTTATGAGTATTCAAAGTAGTTTTAATAAAATAAATGATGACAACAATCGGTTCAGGGAACAACTGCTCAATACTTTCAAACGTGAATCTCAGCAAATAAGACAAGATATTCGCGACGAGATTAATCCGGTTATGGAAAGCCTTGCGTCACGAGTCGAAAATATGGAAACTACTGAACTCGCTCAATTGAAGCAACAGAGTAATCTATTTGATGAAAAGTTGCAGAACTTCCAGTCAGTCACGACGGAACAGATGAACAAAATTAATAAACAGGTTGAGGATCTCACTGTTAAGATGACCCAAATCAGTGATAACACTGACAAAAGTTCTGATGTAACGCATCCTACCGCGTTTAATGAAACTAATGAATATCTCGCCCTTGACCGTTTCAATCAAGGTCAAATGAACATTAATCAGCAATACAAGGCTGAGGTCAGGAAATTAGATGATCGCGTGGCGCGAATAGAGAGGAAATTTGACCACACTTGTGGAAATCCATACGAAGACGCAGAAGAAAATTTGAACGAAAATGACAATGATGATTCGAATCAAGTATGTCGCTTGGTACGTGAACGAAGTATACCTCATAGTAACAACAATGAAGGCGCGATGCGTAGTTTACGCCCACTTACGCCGCACGGGCGAAGGGAAGCGTTTGACTACAAGCATTTCCTAACTGTACGTAAATTCAAAATATTCAAAAACTCTCCGAACGACTTGCACCCTAAAGAGTGGTTGCAACAATTCGAATATTGTCTTCCCCCGAATTGGCCACTTGATCACAGACTAGAATTTATATGTGGTTATCTGGAAGGCGAGCCAGCCACCAGAATGAGAGTTATTGCACAAGAGTGCCATAGCGAGAATCAGTTCCGGCGCTCATTTCTATCCGCATACTGGTCGGAAGCGGCACAAGATCACGTTAAAAACAGTATTGCCACGTTCAAAACTTTTGAACGATCAAATTTCTCGAGCCCGGTGGAATATTTCCAACATTTAGTATATAAAAATCAATTTTTATCGGCATCTTACTGCCCCGCTGAATTAATTAGAATTTGTTTGAAAAAACTGCCTCTACACTTGCGTCAAATTGCCATTGCGGCACGATGCAAGAATGATATTGAAGCCTTTAGAAATCTCTTACAAGACATAGAGGAAGCGTTTGCTAGTCGCATACTCTCCAAGTCAGAGCGGAACTATTCCGTCACTGAACTTAAAGCTTTGGCAGTAGTTTGGGCATTCGAAAAATTCCGTTATTTCTTGTTTGGCAGACACACTAAAGTTTACACGGATCACCGTGCACTTCAATTCCTCATGTCGGCAAAACTTAACCATGATAGACTTAGACGATGGGCTTTGTTCCTTCAAGAATTCGATTTCTCTGTAATTTGCATTCCTGGTAAACAAAACATCGTTGCAGACTCGCTATCTCGTTCGCCTGTTGGGCTCATCAAGGCGACGGAAGAGGCATACTTAGAAAATAACTTTACTATCCTCTATATGCAGCAAGTTGCTTTCGAAAATTACATATCTGCCACATTTTCTGACATTGCTAAAGAACAAGATAAAGATCCAATCTGGCGAGATATTAAAATAAAATGGCACGATAAATATAATGTTTCCATCAGACAATTTTACATTATCCATAATAACATTCTCTTCAAACGTAAAGCCCCTGACAGTCAATTTTGGTTAGTGTGTGTTCTGGAGGAATCCGTGAACAAATTGATTTGGTATATTCATCTCAGTTACGGACACTATGGTGCCATGAAGTGCTTCGCGAAATTACGCGACTCTTGTTATTTCATCAACATGGAGAAACGTATACGCAATGTGTTATCTCGATGCAAATTGTGTCAGAAAGCAAAGCCGCCGACCATATCGCATTCTGCTCCACTTTTTCCGATTATACCTTCAAAATTAAAGCAGTTAGCAGCCGTTGACCTGTTTGGACCTCTTCCGAGAACTAACAATGGTTTCTCTTTTGTCTTCGTTGCTATTGAGCTCACATCAAAATTTGTATCTTTTACTCCGCTCCGCCGTGCCACGGCGAAGACAGTAACTGACGCCTTTGTCAAAAACTTCCTAAAAGATGTTGGCCATATAGATAAAGTCATCTCCGATAACGGACCTCAATTCCGTTCTCATGTTTGGGCACGGATGTTGCGGCGCAGAAACATCAAACCTGTGTTCATATCACTTTATCATGCTGCCTCTAACCCTTGTGAACGAGTGATGAAAGAGCTTGGAAAACTATGTAGGCTGTATTGCTACCGACGACATAACACTTGGGATAGATATCTTCTGTCATTTCAAAATATCATAAATGAACTTCCTAATGATTCTACAGGTCTTTCACCAATTCTGGTTCTGAAAAACAAGCAACCTCCCGACCGTATCAAGGAATTGATACCTTTTCCTAAACACAGAAGACTACGTCATCATGAGATCATTGAATTGGCGCTTAAAAACATTAAGAAAGCCGCTGAAAAAAGGAAACGCTCTCAACGTAATTGTTATGCCAAACAACTCTACGTAGGACAAAAGGTATTAATTAGATCCCACCACTTATCCCACAAGGGAAGATCTATGATTCACAAATTCTTCTTACTGTACAATGGTCCATATCGAATCAAACGTATCATCCACGACAACGTCGTTGAGGTAGAAACTTTAAAGACGCACAAGTCGAAAGGCATACACCACATTTCCAATATTAAAATTTTCACGGAATAAAAATGGGGTAGAGAGTCCATTAATCTGTTTTGGACACACCAAGTGGCGATTGGTGCCCCGTTCTCGAGCTGAGTGTCACTATTCTTCCGCTTTTCCTTAGTGCGCTCTATCTACCTCTTTTTCTCACTGTTACTTTTCTCTAACTCTGAATACTTATGCTCTGTGCTACGCTGGGATATTATCATACGAAACTATGATTATCTTGCAATTTGCATATAACGAACTCTGTGGCTGTGCAAGACAAATAAAATTAATGGAAATTTTTGATTGAGTAATCTAATTAAGTTCCTATGTTTCAGAAAATATCAGATTTCTCTTCTGTATTACTAATTGCATAACTTACGAACTTCTGAGCGAGTGAAGAAGATTTTGAGTTGACATAAGCATTTTGTAAGCCAATTAAGCAGTAAAAAAGAAAAAGGACATTCTGGAGGATGATGAGTAAGGCAATATACAATATGTCATGGTCGTCTTTAAAATGCATTATTGTTTATGGATAAATGATGGTAAGGAAGGTATTGGTAACAGTCAAAGATGTTTGATAAATGTAATTATGTGGACGAGAGTATACAATGATTATGAAGCAATTATGAGGAGAATCGCTCTGTTGCTAATGATGCTATGCTCTGTTCTTTTCTTATGTGCTTACTCGCACTGCCCTTTTGTGTTTTCTCTTTGTGCTTATGTGCACCATTTTGTATGTTGATGCATTGTGCCTTCAATGGCATGTGTGATTGGTGAGAATCATATCCTTCTGATGCTCTGTAATTATTTGTAATTATGTGAAATGAATATTTCTAATTATGCTTGCAGCTATGCTTATTGCTCTTGTAATCAAAGCTTACTGCTATTCTCACTAATTATATACCTAAGCCCTACCACTATGCTAATTAATTTTATAATGAAGCTCAATGACAATGTATGGTTATGCTTATACGTTGCACACAGCCATCTCTCTTGCAAACTCGCAGTTTTTCCATAAATTACACCTAGTTAAGTCTAGTTAATGCACAGAGATACTTTGCTTTTGCTTATTGCTATCTTCAAAATTTTATTGATGATCTTGTTGACGAAAATCTGCAGCTATGCCTAACAAATAGTTACATCTGTGTTTATGTTATCGGATGATTTACTGTGATGTACATCTATTACTGTGCCAAAATTTGCCTTAATTGTTTTGTTTGACCCTAAAGTTGACTCAGACAGACACAGACATGACCTGATGACTTGAACCTCTTTTGATATTCTCATGAATTTTCCCTGATGTGTTATACCTTAAGGCAATGAAATGTGTAGCTAAATTAAAAGCCTGGCCATGGCACAATATGTAATTTAATTGTTATAATTTGGTGGTAATGCAATCCCCACCATAGTGATGTATGTCAATTTAAAGAGATGTAAACTAGTGGTAATTGGAATGTTAAGTTATTTGAAGTGGCTTCACATTAATCGCTCTAATTATGACAACAAATTTACTTTATATGACCTAATGCCAAATTGATGACAAGCACCCTGAATGTATTTCATACGATTACGTGTTTGTAAAGTAATGAACCACAGACATTGCCGAGGTGGGGTGGCTTGCGTGCCTCAACGATGCAGATAGCCGTACCGTAGGTGCAACCACAGCAGAGGGGTATCTGTGGAGAGGCCAGACAAACGTGTGGTTCTTGAAGAGGGGCAGCAGCCTTTTCAGTAGTTACAGGGGCAACAGTCTGGATGATTGACTGAGCTGGTCTTGTAACATCAGCTAATGTGGCTTTGCCACACAGCTACTGCGAACGGCTGAAAGCAAGGGGAAACTACAGCCGTTACTTTTCCCGAGGACATGCAGCTCCACTGTATGAACATATGATGATGGCATCCTCTCGGGTAAAATATTCCGGAGGTAAAATAGTCCCCCATTCGGATCTCTGGGCGGGGACTACCCAGGAGGATGTAATCATCAGGAAAGACAATACTGGCATTCTACGGGACGGAGTGTGGAATGTTAGATCCATTAATCGAGTAGGAAAATTAGAAAATTTAAAAAGGGAAATGGATAGGTTGAAGTTAGATATAGTGGGGATTAGTGAAGTTCGGTGGCAGGATGAACAGGATTTCTGGTCAGGTGAGTACAGGATTATAAATACAAAATCAGTTGGGGGTATCACAGGAGTAGGACTGATAATGAATAAGAAAATAGGAATGCGGGTAAACTACTATGAGCAGCACAGTGATCGCATTATCATTGTCAAGATAGATACGAAGCCAACACCGACAACAGTAGTACAGGTTTATATGCCAACTAGCTCTGCCGATGATGAGGAGATCGAAGAAATATATGAGGAGCTAAAGGAAATTATTCAGACAGTTAAGGGAGAGGAAAACTTAATTGTGATGGGAGACTGGAATTCGGTAGTAGGAACAGGAAGAGAAGGAAAAATAATAGGTGAATATGGACTGGGCAGGAGGAATGAAAGAGGAAATCGCCTGGTAGAATTTTGCACGGAACATGATTTAATCGAAACAAACACGTGGTTTAAGAATCACAAAAGAAGGTTGTATATGTGGAAGAGACCAGGAGACACCGGAAGGTATCAGATAGATTATATAATGGTACGACATAGGTACCGGAACCAGGTTATAAACTGCAGGACATACCCAGGGGCAGATATAGACTCTGACCATAACTTGTTAGTCATGAACTGTAGGCTGAAGCTGAAAAAACTGCAGAAAGGTAGGAAAATAAGGAGATGGGACTTAGATAGATTGAAGGAAAGTGAAGTTCTGGAGAATTTCAGAGGGAGATTTAGGCAACAATTGACAGAAACAGGGGGAAATAAAACAGTAGAAGAGGAATGGGTAGCATTGAGGGATGAAATAATGAAGGCAGCGGAGGACAAAATAGGTAGAAAGGCAAGACCTACAAAAAATCCATGGATATCACAGGAAATACTACAGTTAATTGATGAAAGGAGAAAATATAAAAATGCAGTAAATGAAACAGGCAAAATGGAGTACAGACGACTAAAAAATGAGATTGACAGGAAGTGCAAAACGGCTAAGCAGGAGTGGCTAGAAGCCAAATGTAAATCTGTAGAAGAATGTATAGCAAGGGGAAAAGTAGATACCGCCTACAGGAAAATAAAAGAAACATTTGGAGATAAGAAAAACAGCTCTACGAATATCAAGAACTCAGATGGGAAACCAGTTCTCAGCAAAGAAGGGAAAGCTGAAAGGTGGAAAGAGTACATAGAGCAGCTCTACAAAGGAAATGAACTTAGAGACAATGTTGTAGGAAGGGAAGAAGAAGTAGATCAAGGTGAAATAGGAGATACTATACTGAGAGATGAATTTGACAGATCCTTGAAAGACCTAGGTTGGAACAAGGCCCCAGGAGTAGATGACATACCCTCAGAGCTACTAAAGTATCTGGGAGAGCCAGCCATGACAAGACTATTTGAACTGGTGTGTAGGATGTATGAGACCGGCGAAATGCCCTCAGACTTTAAGAAAAATGTAATAATCCCCATTCCAAAGAAATCAGGCGCAGACAGGCGTGAAAATTACAGAACCATCAGTTTGATAAGTCATGGTTGCAAAATTTTAACACGAATTATCTACAGGAGAATGGAAAAGCTGGTAGAAGCTGATCTCGGGGAAGATCAGTTTGGATTCAGGAGGAACATAGGAACCCGGGAGGCAATACTCACTTTACGTCTTATCTTAGAAGATAGATTAAGAAAAGGCAAACCTACATTTTTAGCTTTTGTAGATTTGGAGAAAGCATTTGGCAATGTTGACTGGAATACACTCTTTCAAATTCTGAAGTCAGCAGGGATAAAATACAGGGAAAGGAGATTTATTTACAACTTGTACAAAAGCCAGACCGCAGTTATTAGACTCGAAGGACATGAAAGGGAAGCATCAGTTGGGAAGGGACTAAGACAGGGTTGTAGCCTTTCTCCAATGTTATTCAATTTGTACATCGAGCAGGCGGTGAAGGAAAGCAAGGAAAAATTTGGAATAGGGATTAACGTTCAGGGGGAAGAAATAAAAACATTGCGTTTTGCTGATGACATTGTAATTCTGTCAGAGACAGCAAAGGACCTGGAAGAGCAGTTGAACGGAATGGACAGCGTGTTGAAGAGAGCATATGAAATGAACATTAACAAGAGCAAAACAAAAATAATGGAATGCGGTCTTAGAAAATCAGGCGATGCTGAAGGAATTAGATTAGGTAACGAAACAATGAAGGTGGTAGATGAATATTGTTACTTAAGTAGTAAAATAACATGCGATGGTCGCAGTACAGAGGATATAAAATGCAGAATGGCAATGGGAAGAAAAGCATTTTTGAAAAAGAGAAATTTGCTAACATCGAATTTTAATTTAAGGGTAAGGAAGTATTTTCTGAAGGCATTTGTGTGGAGTGTTGCGTTGTACGGGAGTGAAACATGGACGATAAGCAGTGCTGACAGGAAGAGAATAGAGGCTTTTGAAATGTGGTGCTACAGAAGAATGCTGAAGATTAGGTGGGTAGATCACATAACTAATGAAGAGGTACTGAACAGAATTGGTGAGAAAAGGAATTTTTGGCATACCCTGAATAAAAGAAGGGATCGCTTGGTAGGACACATTCTTAGACATCAGGGAATCGAAAATTTAGCATTGGAGGGAAGTGTGTGGGGTAAAAATCGCAGAGGGAGACCAAGAGACGCGTATAGTAAGCAGATTCAAGTTCATGTGGGTTGCCGTTCTTATGAGGAGATGAAAAGGCTTGCTCAGGATAGAGTAGGGTGGAGAGTTGCATCAAACCAGTCTCCGGACTGAAGACCATAACAACAACAAAGTAATATGTACATATTATGTAAAGCCTTATGCCTATATGAAATGACACTAATTTTGTAGATACTCTAGTTGTTGTTGTTGTTGTGGTCTTCAGTCCAGAGACTGGTTTGATGCAGCTCTCCACCCTACTCTATCCTGAGCAAGCCTTTTCATCTCCCCATAGGAACGACAACCCACATCCACTTGAATCTGCTTACTATACGCGTCTCTTGGTCTCCCTCTGCGATTTTTACCCCACACACTTCCCTCCAACGCTAAATTCACAATTCCTTGATGTCTAAGAATGTGTCCTACCAATCTATCCCTTCTTTTAGTCAAGGTATGCCGGAAATTCCTTTTCTCTCCAATTCGGTTCAGTACCTCCTCATTAGTTACGCGATCCACCCACCTAATCTTCAGCATTCTTCTGTAGCACCACATTTCAAAAGCCTCTATCCTCTTTCTGTCCACACTGCTTATCGTCCATGTTTCACTCCCATACAAGGCAACACTCCATACAAATGCCTTCAGAAAGGACTTCCTTAGGCTTAAATCAATATTCGATGTTAACAAATTTCTCTTTTTCAAAAACGCCTTTCTACCCATTGCCATTCTGCATTTTATATCATCTGTACTGCGACCATCATTTGTTATTTTACTGCCCAAGTAACAAAACTCATCTACCTCCTTTATTGTAAGAATTAAATTACTCATTAGTATTCAAATGTATCCGTCTTCAAGGCCCTACTTGTAATGTGAAAATATGGTTTAATACCATGACCCCATCTGTACCACTTGAATTTGGGGCAAAGTTTTTCCATAGACATGTACTAATCAATGACTTTTCTTTCAGTGTAAACTGAAATATCATGACTATGTTACTAATTTGTGTGTAAAATGCTTTATTTCATGTACTTTGGACACGCATGGGAACTGGCGATTTCGCACATGAGATTCCATAATGCACACAGAACAATGGACATGCTATTGTACACCACTGATTTTGGGCCTTTTAATGAAGATGTTTGTTGGATGATGTTTGGCCACATAGTACTGTCCATTGCAGCCTTGGCCAACCATCACCATTTTGCTCTAATTTTGGCTATGCTGATGCAGTCTGCTAATAGCTCCGTTGGTTGGAGCACACTTGGTTGTCGAATTGCATGGAGGAATACATCAGAACCTTTTCCCCATGACTTCAACTTCAATGCAACCAGCCATCTCGCCTACAGTGTGGTGTAATCTTACAGTGTTTTGTGTTCGTGTTGCAGACCTGAAATGAATGTTAGGGGATAATTGGCTAATCGTGTGCAGACCTAAAATGAATGTTAGGAGCTAATATACTATTCGTGTGCTTATACTATTCAGTGCCTCCCATTGCAAACGTTGTCCACAGGTTCATTACCAGTGTTTAGGTATATTTCATGGTTCTTTTACATTCAGTGACCAAAATAAAATTGTGCTCTTGATAGATACATATGCTTTCAGAACTATAATGAGTCAATACCCTTTAGTCTGAAATGTCATTGTGCCTATTCGATTGACAAACGTTATATTGAAATCCTATTGTGCCGAAGCAGTGACATTATTTTGTACATGATCAGAAACCTATGTAGTCAAAATTTTACATGTATGTTCTAGCATCCATGAAAGTATGGCATCTTAAATGCATCACAGAATACAAAACTGACACTTTATCTTATACTAAGTGCACTAAAAATTTACATAGACTACATTGTGCACAAGATACAAATGTTCATTTTATGTTAAAAAAAAAATACTGATCTCTGTTACAAAATTTAGACGCATGGGACTGACACTACTGTGTATTACTTGTAATTACCTTATTTTCTTGAAAAAACAAAACAATGATGACATTAGTTAAACTATCTTTTGTAAAACTTTGTATATGTTCATGTTTATTATTGTATTTTTTTTTTCATTTGTGTATTACTTCTAGCTATCTCATTTTCTCCACTATATCATTTGTCAAACTATGTTCTCTGAAATTCTATATATACTTATGTTTATCATTATGTATATTTGTCATATATTCCATTTATTGCTGATGTTCTGTACATTTTGATATTTGCTTATGCCTGTCACATCCTGTACCACTCCAAGCATTACTCTTGTTGGTACTCGTTTGCAAAATGGCATGTATTTACGACTGTCACATTTTTCAATTTTTCTATGTACTCCATCTGTTCTTTTAATCTTGAATATCTTGTATAAAAATGATTATCAGGTTTTCATATTTTTCATGTTATATTTTGGATGTCATTAATGGATTTTTGGACTTGAAATTCAGTAATTTTGCTGGCTAGGTAATGCCATTGGCATCACCCACCCTACAAAATTTTAATAGGTAGGAGGGGGGTGATGAAACGTGTCCATAAAAAAATTATTTTTGTAAGAAAATGTCTAATATTGTGCCTCCTGTTTTGTATCGAGTAACTTGCTTGCAAGAAAATGTATAATATCGCTTCTACTGTATTTATCGATATGTGTACTTTGTGAAGTTTCATCTTTGGCAAAGATCATGTATTGCATAGCATTGTAGCTCGCACTGAGAGAGAGTAGCACTGGTGGTTCAGCTCGCTTAGAGAGTGGTTGAGTTGTGTGTATGGCTCCGATGTAGAGCAGAGGCTGCTTTGCCAGCAAGTCAGAAGTTGTATTATGTAGGTAATGTAATGCTGATTATTAATAATAAGTAACAAAGTTGACCTTTCTTTCCTGTTTCATTTACGTAGTTAGAAAATTAACCTACTTCCTTCATTTGATAATTAGTTATTAGTGGATTTAAAGTGCAGTATTGATTTGAATAATATTGTTGAACAGATTTCGTTATTGGTGCCATAGTAAATGATAGTTAATTGACTATGATACTAAATTTCAATAATCAGAAACTGATCAGCATAAAAATTCTCACAGTCAAGCATTAAGAAAGTGGTTTGTGGTTTTTTAATATCTTTCTCGCAGTCAAAATTTTTGAGTATAGTCAGTGTCTGTTTAAAATGGTGACTTGTCACAGTTGTTTTGTGTTTAAAATATCCGTTGCGCACATAATCAGTTTAATGCACTGTTTCTTATTTAATAGTATATACATCAATATCAGGGCCATAATTAAACCAAATTGCTGTGTTAATGAACAATTTGTTGTCTGATTTAACGATAGGTTCAACATCCACAACACACACACAGCTTTTATCTGGCGCCCTTTCTGCCAGGATAGTTCACAAACAAGATCGTGACGTAGTTAGACACGTAGCCTTATTTAAGTTAGTTTGTCTTTTCCACTAACCTACTTACCTTTTGGCTCTTAATTGAATTTTTGTAGCACCATCCTTTGTTATAGCAACAGTAGCATAGTAATTGTTTCTGTAGTTTGTTATTCACCATTCTTGATAGTGTGTAGCATTGTTAATAGTAGATTAACTGAATATACAAATAATTGCATTACTACTGAAAAAGTCTCATTTACATTGTCTAATGTTTGTTGTGTCGAAAGTTCTAGTACCGCAGAACTCGTGTGATAATTAACGGTTCGCGTAATCTCGATTGTGACTGTATGTTGCACTAGCCCGATTCAGCCTATAGTTCTCTCATAATTACCGTGTGTAATTTTCAAAAATTTTGCAGTAGGTGAAAATAAATATTACTGGTCACTTTACTGTAAAATTCTGTTAACAATGTCGAAGAATAGGAGAGCTCGTGCTGATGCTAAAACTGCTTTCGAAAATGAGACCTTGAATGATACAAGGAGAGAAGAAGAATTTTTACAAGAGTCTTCTCACTGCACTGATACAAATACGACAGTAAATACCGTGTCCGAAAACGCGGAACATATTAGTTCAGGAACAGACAATATGGATAATGATAAAGTACAGGATTCGACAATCCAGAATTCCGATTCTTGTAACGTGGTTGCGGAAAATAATGCATCGGTTCCGCCTAGCTCTGCTGCAAAAAATACTTGTGCGACAGCTATGGAAATGATTTCATGCAAATTTTATTGTCACAGATCTCTAAGTTAAATGAGGCACAGTCTCAGAAACTAGGTGAAAAACTTGAGAAACAATCTCAGAGATTAAATGAAAAACGTGAGAAACAAGGTGAAAAACTTGAGAAAATAGAACAGACGTGCGATTCGAGGTTTATGAGTATTCAAAGTAGTTTTAATAAAATAAATGATGACAACAATCGGTTCAGGGAACAACTGCTCAATACTTTCAAACGTGAATCTCAGCAAATAAGACAAGATATTCGCGACGAGATTAATCCGGTTATGGAAAGCCTTGCGTCACGAGTCGAAAATATGGAAACTACTGAACTCGCTCAATTGAAGCAACAGAGTAATCTATTTGATGAAAAGTTGCAGAACTTCCAGTCAGTCACGACGGAACAGATGAACAAAATTAATAAACAGGTTGAGGATCTCACTGTTAAGATGACCCAAATCAGTGATAACACTGACAAAAGTTCTGATGTAACGCATCCTACCGCGTTTAATGAAACTAATGAATATCTCGCCCTTGACCGTTTCAATCAAGGTCAAATGAACATTAATCAGCAATACAAGGCTGAGGTCAGGAAATTAGATGATCGCGTGGCGCGAATAGAGAGGAAATTTGACCACACTTGTGGAAATCCATACGAAGACGCAGAAGAAAATTTGAACGAAAATGACAATGATGATTCGAATCAAGTATGTCGCTTGGTACGTGAACGAAGTATACCTCATAGTAACAACAATGAAGGCGCGATGCGTAGTTTACGCCCACTTACGCCGCACGGGCGAAGGGAAGCGTTTGACTACAAGCATTTCCTAACTGTACGTAAATTCAAAATATTCAAAAACTCTCCGAACGACTTGCACCCTAAAGAGTGGTTGCAACAATTCGAATATTGTCTTCCCCCGAATTGGCCACTTGATCACAGACTAGAATTTATATGTGGTTATCTGGAAGGCGAGCCAGCCACCAGAATGAGAGTTATTGCACAAGAGTGCCATAGCGAGAATCAGTTCCGGCGCTCATTTCTATCCGCATACTGGTCGGAAGCGGCACAAGATCACGTTAAAAACAGTATTGCCACGTTCAAAACTTTTGAACGATCAAATTTCTCGAGCCCGGTGGAATATTTCCAACATTTAGTATATAAAAATCAATTTTTATCGGCATCTTACTGCCCCGCTGAATTAATTAGAATTTGTTTGAAAAAACTGCCTCTACACTTGCGTCAAATTGCCATTGCGGCACGATGCAAGAATGATATTGAAGCCTTTAGAAATCTCTTACAAGACATAGAGGAAGCGTTTGCTAGTCGCATACTCTCCAAGTCAGAGCGGAACTATTCCGTCACTGAACTTAAAGCTTTGGCAGTAGTTTGGGCATTCGAAAAATTCCGTTATTTCTTGTTTGGCAGACACACTAAAGTTTACACGGATCACCGTGCACTTCAATTCCTCATGTCGGCAAAACTTAACCATGATAGACTTAGACGATGGGCTTTGTTCCTTCAAGAATTCGATTTCTCTGTAATTTGCATTCCTGGTAAACAAAACATCGTTGCAGACTCGCTATCTCGTTCGCCTGTTGGGCTCATCAAGGCGACGGAAGAGGCATACTTAGAAAATAACTTTACTATCCTCTATATGCAGCAAGTTGCTTTCGAAAATTACATATCTGCCACATTTTCTGACATTGCTAAAGAACAAGATAAAGATCCAATCTGGCGAGATATTAAAATAAAATGGCACGATAAATATAATGTTTCCATCAGACAATTTTACATTATCCATAATAACATTCTCTTCAAACGTAAAGCCCCTGACAGTCAATTTTGGTTAGTGTGTGTTCTGGAGGAATCCGTGAACAAATTGATTTGGTATATTCATCTCAGTTACGGACACTATGGTGCCATGAAGTGCTTCGCGAAATTACGCGACTCTTGTTATTTCATCAACATGGAGAAACGTATACGCAATGTGTTATCTCGATGCAAATTGTGTCAGAAAGCAAAGCCGCCGACCATATCGCATTCTGCTCCACTTTTTCCGATTATACCTTCAAAATTAAAGCAGTTAGCAGCCGTTGACCTGTTTGGACCTCTTCCGAGAACTAACAATGGTTTCTCTTTTGTCTTCGTTGCTATTGAGCTCACATCAAAATTTGTATCTTTTACTCCGCTCCGCCGTGCCACGGCGAAGACAGTAACTGACGCCTTTGTCAAAAACTTCCTAAAAGATGTTGGCCATATAGATAAAGTCATCTCCGATAACGGACCTCAATTCCGTTCTCATGTTTGGGCACGGATGTTGCGGCGCAGAAACATCAAACCTGTGTTCATATCACTTTATCATGCTGCCTCTAACCCTTGTGAACGAGTGATGAAAGAGCTTGGAAAACTATGTAGGCTGTATTGCTACCGACGACATAACACTTGGGATAGATATCTTCTGTCATTTCAAAATATCATAAATGAACTTCCTAATGATTCTACAGGTCTTTCACCAATTCTGGTTCTGAAAAATAAGCAACCTCCCGACCGTATCAAGGAATTGATACCTTTTCCTAAACACAGAAGACTACGTCATCATGAGATCATTGAATTGGCGCTTAAAAACATTAAGAAAGCCGCTGAAAAAAGGAAACGCTCTCAACGTAATTGTTATGCCAAACAACTCTACGTAGGACAAAAGGTATTAATTAGATCCCACCACTTATCCCACAAGGGAAGATCTATGATTCACAAATTCTTCTTACTGTACAATGGTCCATATCGAATCAAACGTATCATCCACGACAACGTCGTTGAGGTAGAAACTTTAAAGACGCACAAGTCGAAAGGCATACACCACATTTCCAATATTAAAATTTTCACGGAATAAAAATGGGGTAGAGAGTCCATTAATCTGTTTTGGACACACCAAGTGGCGATTGGTGCCCCGTTCTCGAGCTGAGTGTCACTATTCTTCCGCTTTTCCTTAGTGCGCTCTATCTACCTCTTTTTCTCACTGTTACTTTTCTCTAACTCTGAATACTTATGCTCTGTGCTACGCTGGGATATTATCATACGAAACTATGATTATCTTGCAATTTGCATATAACGAACTCTGTGGCTGTGCAAGACAAATAAAATTAATGGAAATTTTTGATTGAGTAATCTAATTAAGTTCCTATGTTTCAGAAAATATCAGATTTCTCTTCTGTATTACTAATTGCATAACTTACGAACTTCTGAGCGAGTGAAGAAGATTTTGAGTTGACATAAGCATTTTGTAAGCCAATTAAGCAGTAAAAAAGAAAAAGGACATTCTGGAGGATGATGAGTAAGGCAATATACAATATGTCATGGTCGTCTTTAAAATGCATTATTGTTTATGGATAAATGATGGTAAGGAAGGTATTGGTAACAGTCAAAGATGTTTGATAAATGTAATTATGTGGACGAGAGTATACAATGATTATGAAGCAATTATGAGGAGAATCGCTCTGTTGCTAATGATGCTATGCTCTGTTCTTTTCTTATGTGCTTACTCGCACTGCCCTTTTGTGTTTTCTCTTTGTGCTTATGTGCACCATTTTGTATGTTGATGCATTGTGCCTTCAATGGCATGTGTGATTGGTGAGAATCATATCCTTCTGATGCTCTGTAATTATTTGTAATTATGTGAAATGAATATTTCTAATTATGCTTGCAGCTATGCTTATTGCTCTTGTAATCAAAGCTTACTGCTATTCTCACTAATTATATACCTAAGCCCTACCACTATGCTAATTAATTTTATAATGAAGCTCAATGACAATGTATGGTTATGCTTATACGTTGCACACAGCCATCTCTCTTGCAAACTCGCAGTTTTTCCATAAATTACACCTAGTTAAGTCTAGTTAATGCACAGAGATACTTTGCTTTTGCTTATTGCTATCTTCAAAATTTTATTGATGATCTTGTTGACGAAAATCTGCAGCTATGCCTAACAAATAGTTACATCTGTGTTTATGTTATCGGATGATTTACTGTGATGTACATCTATTACTGTGCCAAAATTTGCCTTAATTGTTTTGTTTGACCCTAAAGTTGACTCAGACAGACACAGACATGACCTGATGACTTGAACCTCTTTTGATATTCTCATGAATTTTCCCTGATGTGTTATACCTTAAGGCAATGAAATGTGTAGCTAAATTAAAAGCCTGGCCATGGCACAATATGTAATTTAATTGTTATAATTTGGTGGTAATGCAATCCCCACCATAGTGATGTATGTCAATTTAAAGAGATGTAAACTAGTGGTAATTGGAATGTTAAGTTATTTGAAGTGGCTTCACATTAATCGCTCTAATTATGACAACAAATTTACTTTATATGACCTAATGCCAAATTGATGACAAGCACCCTGAATGTATTTCATACGATTACGTGTTTGTAAAGTAATGAACCACAGACATTGCCGAGGTGGGGTGGCTTGCGTGCCTCAACGATGCAGATAGCCGTACCGTAGGTGCAACCACAGCAGAGGGGTATCTGTGGAGAGGCCAGACAAACGTGTGGTTCTTGAAGAGGGGCAGCAGCCTTTTCAGTAGTTACAGGGGCAACAGTCTGGATGATTGACTGAGCTGGTCTTGTAACATCAGCTAATGTGGCTTTGCCACACAGCTACTGCGAACGGCTGAAAGCAAGGGGAAACTACAGCCGTTACTTTTCCCGAGGACATGCAGCTCCACTGTATGAACATATGATGATGGCATCCTCTCGGGTAAAATATTCCGGAGGTAAAATAGTCCCCCATTCGGATCTCTGGGCGGGGACTACCCAGGAGGATGTAATCATCAGGAAAGACAATACTGGCATTCTACGGGACGGAGTGTGGAATGTTAGATCCATTAATCGAGTAGGAAAATTAGAAAATTTAAAAAGGGAAATGGATAGGTTGAAGTTAGATATAGTGGGGATTAGTGAAGTTCGGTGGCAGGATGAACAGGATTTCTGGTCAGGTGAGTACAGGATTATAAATACAAAATCAGTTGGGGGTATCACAGGAGTAGGACTGATAATGAATAAGAAAATAGGAATGCGGGTAAACTACTATGAGCAGCACAGTGATCGCATTATCATTGTCAAGATAGATACGAAGCCAACACCGACAACAGTAGTACAGGTTTATATGCCAACTAGCTCTGCCGATGATGAGGAGATCGAAGAAATATATGAGGAGCTAAAGGAAATTATTCAGACAGTTAAGGGAGAGGAAAACTTAATTGTGATGGGAGACTGGAATTCGGTAGTAGGAACAGGAAGAGAAGGAAAAATAATAGGTGAATATGGACTGGGCAGGAGGAATGAAAGAGGAAATCGCCTGGTAGAATTTTGCACGGAACATGATTTAATCGAAACAAACACGTGGTTTAAGAATCACAAAAGAAGGTTGTATATGTGGAAGAGACCAGGAGACACCGGAAGGTATCAGATAGATTATATAATGGTACGACATAGGTACCGGAACCAGGTTATAAACTGCAGGACATACCCAGGGGCAGATATAGACTCTGACCATAACTTGTTAGTCATGAACTGTAGGCTGAAGCTGAAAAAACTGCAGAAAGGTAGGAAAATAAGGAGATGGGACTTAGATAGATTGAAGGAAAGTGAAGTTCTGGAGAATTTCAGAGGGAGATTTAGGCAACAATTGACAGAAACAGGGGGAAATAAAACAGTAGAAGAGGAATGGGTAGCATTGAGGGATGAAATAATGAAGGCAGCGGAGGACAAAATAGGTAGAAAGGCAAGACCTACAAAAAATCCATGGATATCACAGGAAATACTACAGTTAATTGATGAAAGGAGAAAATATAAAAATGCAGTAAATGAAACAGGCAAAATGGAGTACAGACGACTAAAAAATGAGATTGACAGGAAGTGCAAAACGGCTAAGCAGGAGTGGCTAGAAGCCAAATGTAAATCTGTAGAAGAATGTATAGCAAGGGGAAAAGTAGATACCGCCTACGGGAAAATAAAAGAAACATTTGGAGATAAGAAAAACAGCTCTACGAATATCAAGAACTCAGATGGGAAACCAGTTCTCAGCAAAGAAGGGAAAGCTGAAAGGTGGAAAGAGTACATAGAGCAGCTCTACAAAGGAAATGAACTTAGAGACAATGTTGTAGGAAGGGAAGAAGAAGTAGATCAAGGTGAAATAGGAGATACTATACTGAGAGATGAATTTGACAGATCCTTGAAAGACCTAGGTTGGAACAAGGCCCCAGGAGTAGATGACATACCCTCAGAGCTACTAAAGTATCTGGGAGAGCCAGCCATGACAAGACTATTTGAACTGGTGTGTAGGATGTATGAGACCGGCGAAATGCCCTCAGACTTTAAGAAAAATGTAATAATCCCCATTCCAAAGAAATCAGGCGCAGACAGGCGTGAAAATTACAGAACCATCAGTTTGATAAGTCATGGTTGCAAAATTTTAACACGAATTATCTACAGGAGAATGGAAAAGCTGGTAGAAGCTGATCTCGGGGAAGATCAGTTTGGATTCAGGAGGAACATAGGAACCCGGGAGGCAATACTCACTTTACGTCTTATCTTAGAAGATAGATTAAGAAAAGGCAAACCTACATTTTTAGCTTTTGTAGATTTGGAGAAAGCATTTGGCAATGTTGACTGGAATACACTCTTTCAAATTCTGAAGTCAGCAGGGATAAAATACAGGGAAAGGAGATTTATTTACAACTTGTACAAAAGCCAGACCGCAGTTATTAGACTCGAAGGACATGAAAGGGAAGCATCAGTTGGGAAGGGACTAAGACAGGGTTGTAGCCTTTCTCCAATGTTATTCAATTTGTACATCGAGCAGGCGGTGAAGGAAAGCAAGGAAAAATTTGGAATAGGGATTAACGTTCAGGGGGAAGAAATAAAAACATTGCGTTTTGCTGATGACATTGTAATTCTGTCAGAGACAGCAAAGGACCTGGAAGAGCAGTTGAACGGAATGGACAGCGTGTTGAAGAGAGCATATGAAATGAACATTAACAAGAGCAAAACAAAAATAATGGAATGCGGTCTTAGAAAATCAGGCGATGCTGAAGGAATTAGATTAGGTAACGAAACAATGAAGGTGGTAGATGAATATTGTTACTTAAGTAGTAAAATAACATGCGATGGTCGCAGTACAGAGGATATAAAATGCAGAATGGCAATGGGAAGAAAAGCATTTTTGAAAAAGAGAAATTTGCTAACATCGAATTTTAATTTAAGGGTAAGGAAGTATTTTCTGAAGGCATTTGTGTGGAGTGTTGCGTTGTACGGGAGTGAAACATGGACGATAAGCAGTGCTGACAGGAAGAGAATAGAGGCTTTTGAAATGTGGTGCTACAGAAGAATGCTGAAGATTAGGTGGGTAGATCACATAACTAATGAAGAGGTACTGAACAGAATTGGTGAGAAAAGGAATTTTTGGCATACCCTGAATAAAAGAAGGGATCGCTTGGTAGGACACATTCTTAGACATCAGGGAATCGAAAATTTAGCATTGGAGGGAAGTGTGTGGGGTAAAAATCGCAGAGGGAGACCAAGAGACGCGTATAGTAAGCAGATTCAAGTTCATGTGGGTTGCCGTTCTTATGAGGAGATGAAAAGGCTTGCTCAGGATAGAGTAGGGTGGAGAGTTGCATCAAACCAGTCTCCGGACTGAAGACCATAACAACAACAAAGTAATATGTACATATTATGTAAAGCCTTATGCCTATATGAAATGACACTAATTTTGTAGATACTCTAGTTGTTGTTGTTGTTGTGGTCTTCAGTCCAGAGACTGGTTTGATGCAGCTCTCCACCCTACTCTATCCTGAGCAAGCCTTTTCATCTCCCCATAGGAACGACAACCCACATCCACTTGAATCTGCTTACTATACGCGTCTCTTGGTCTCCCTCTGCGATTTTTACCCCACACACTTCCCTCCAACGCTAAATTCACAATTCCTTGATGTCTAAGAATGTGTCCTACCAATCTATCCCTTCTTTTAGTCAAGGTATGCCGGAAATTCCTTTTCTCTCCAATTCGGTTCAGTACCTCCTCATTAGTTACGCGATCCACCCACCTAATCTTCAGCATTCTTCTGTAGCACCACATTTCAAAAGCCTCTATCCTCTTTCTGTCCACACTGCTTATCGTCCATGTTTCACTCCCATACAAGGCAACACTCCATACAAATGCCTTCAGAAAGGACTTCCTTAGGCTTAAATCAATATTCGATGTTAACAAATTTCTCTTTTTCAAAAACGCCTTTCTACCCATTGCCATTCTGCATTTTATATCATCTGTACTGCGACCATCATTTGTTATTTTACTGCCCAAGTAACAAAACTCATCTACCTCCTTTATTGTAAGAATTAAATTACTCATTGTATTCAAATGTATCCGTCTTCAAGGCCCTACTTGTAATGTGAAAATATGGTTTAATACCATGACCCCATCTGTACCACTTGAATTTGGGGCAAAGTTTTTCCATAGACATGTACTAATCAATGACTTTTCTTTCAGTGTAAACTGAAATATCATGACTATGTTACTAATTTGTGTGTAAAATGCTTTATTTCATGTACTTTGGACACGCATGGGAACTGGCGATTTCGCACACGAGATTCCATAATGCACACAGAACAATGGACATGCTATTGTACACCACTGATTTTGGGCCTTTTAATGAAGATGTTTGTTGGATGATGTTTGGCCACATAGTACTGTCCATTGCAGCCTTGGCCAACCATCACCATTTTGCTCTAATTTTGGCTATGCTGATGCAGTCTGCTAATAGCTCCGTTGGTTGGAGCACACTTGGTTGTCGAATTGCATGGAGGAATACATCAGAACCTTTTCCCCATGACTTCAACTTCAATGCAACCAGCCATCTCGCCTACAGTGTGGTGTAATCTTACAGTGTTTTGTGTTCGTGTTGCAGACCTGAAATGAATGTTAGGGGATAATTGGCTAATCGTGTGCAGACCTAAAATGAATGTTAGGAGCTAATATACTATTCGTGTGCTTATACTATTCAGTGCCTCCCATTGCAAACGTTGTCCACAGGTTCATTACCAGTGTTTAGGTATATTTCATGGTTCTTTTACATTCAGTGACCAAAATAAAATTGTGCTCTTGATAGATACATATGCTTTCAGAACTATAATGAGTCAATACCCTTTAGTCTGAAATGTCATTGTGCCTATTCGATTGACAAACGTTATATTGAAATCCTATTGTGCCGAAGCAGTGACATTATTTTGTACATGATCAGAAACCTATGTAGTCAAAATTTTACATGTATGTTCTAGCATCCATGAAAGTATGGCATCTTAAATGCATCACAGAATACAAAACTGACACTTTATCTTATACTAAGTGCACTAAAAATTTACATAGACTACATTGTGCACAAGATACAAATGTTCATTTTATGTTAAAAAAAAAAATACTGATCTCTGTTACAAAATTTAGACGCATGGGACTGACACTACTGTGTATTACTTGTAATTACCTTATTTTCTTGAAAAAACAAAACAATGATGACATTAGTTAAACTATCTTTTGTAAAACTTTGTATATGTTCATGTTTATTATTGTATTTTTTTTTCATTTGTGTATTACTTCTAGCTATCTCATTTTCTCCACTATATCATTTGTCAAACTACGTTCTCTGAAATTCTATATATACTTATGTTTATCATTATGTATATTTGTCATATATTCCATTTATTGCTGATGTTCTGTACATTTTGATATTTGCTTATGCCTGTCACATCCTGTACCACTCCAAGCATTACTCTTGTTGGTACTCGTTTGCAAAATGGCATGTATTTACGACTGTCACATTTTTCAATTTTTCTATGTACTCCATCTGTTCTTTTAATCTTGAATATCTTGTATAAAAATGATTATCAGGTTTTCATATTTTTCATGTTATATTTTGGATGTCATTAATGGATTTTTGGACTTGAAATTCAGTAATTTTGCTGGCTAGGTAATGCCATTGGCATCACCCACCCTACAAAATTTTAATAGGTAGGAGGGGGGTGATGAAACGTGTCCATAAAAAAATTATTTTTGTAAGAAAATGTCTAATATTGTGCCTCCTGTTTTGTATCGAGTAACTTGCTTGCAAGAAAATGTATAATATCGCTTCTACTGTATTTATCGATATGTGTACTTTGTGAAGTTTCATCTTTGGCAAAGATCATGTATTGCATAGCATTGTAGCTCGCACTGAGAGAGAGTAGCACTGGTGGTTCAGCTCGCTTAGAGAGCGGTTGAGTTGTGTGTATGGCTCCGATGTAGAGCAGAGGCTGCTTTGCCAGCAAGTCAGAAGTTGTATTATGTAGGTAATTTAATGCTGATTATTAATAATAAGTAACAAAGTTGACCTTTCTTTCCTGTTTCATTTACGTAGTTAGAAAATTAACCTACTTCCTTCATTTGATAATTAGTTATTAGTGGATTTAAAGTGCAGTATTGATTTGAATAATATTGTTGAACAGATTTCGTTATTGGTGCCATAGTAAATGATAGTTAATTGACTATGATACTAAATTTCAATAATCAGAAACTGATCAGCATAAAAATTCTCACAGTCAAGCATTAAGAAAGTGGTTTGTGGTTTTTTAATATCTTTCTCGCAGTCAAAATTTTTGAGTATAGTCAGTGTCTGTTTCAAATGGTGACTGTCACAGTTGTTTTGTGTTTAAAATATCCGTTGCGCACATAATCAGTTTAATGCACTGTTTCTTATTTAATAGTATATACATCAATATCAGGGCCACAATTAAACCAAATTGCTGTGTTAATGAACAATTTGTTGTCTGATTTAACGATAGGTTCAACATCCACAACACACACACAGCTTTTAACTTGATGAACACAAAAGGTGGATGCTATGTCAAAACTCATTCAGACATAACGAGGGGAATAATCTGTATATGCTCACGCGTCCACCAACCAAGCCCCATGTTTAATTAAAAAATACGAATCATTTGAAAGACTGAACATCCACAATAGAAATTTTAGAGTATAAAGACTTAATATATGTTATGTATGGCACCATTCACAATGCCTCATCTAAAATGAAAGCTCATTTCTCATTTGCTGCCTGACCACCATTCCTGCTTGGCTGCCTGCAGTGCCTTGGTCAAAGCTGACAGGTGGTATCTTCATGTAAACTAATTCTGATTTGTTTTATTTTATTTTATTTTATGACAGCAGCTTACGTAACATCAGTTATTACTTTTAAATTTCCTTCAAGTTTGTAAACTTTTGACAACTTTTATTACGAAGGGTCATCCGCACTCTTACCTTGAAGGGCAAATTACAAATGCTGGCTGTGAACTATTAGTATTTCATACAGACAATGATATAAATAAAGCCATTCCTGCTTTATGGCTGAGAGGATCTTGACATACCCATGCCAGCTCAATAAAAGTAATTGCCCTCATACAATGAAGAATTCATGACAAAACATTTGCATTGCCAGGCAAAAAGTACTTTAAAAACCAGTCACTACATGGATGAAGCAGTTCCTTTAAATGCTGAAAATTTACTATTACTCCATGACCAACTCTATTAACTGTAATTGACATAGCTTTTCTAAATTGACTAACAAAATAGCAGAAGTGAGGCCAACATTTGTGCCATGAACAAAAGCATATCTGTGCCAGATGTTATGATGGTGACTTTAACTTTTTAAATAGTTATCTGTGCCAATTTTGATGGTACTAAAAATTTTAGTTACTATAATGTAAAAATATAGTAAAGGTTGAATATCTAAAATATAAGTTTTTACATTTACGTTCACCATGATTGTAATGGCCTTTTTTTACATTCTGAAAGCTTTTCACCAGCACTGTATTATGACAGAATTCGCCCATAATTAGGCTATGAAATAAAGTGGACAAGGTAAGTGCTCCTAATCCTCCCCCCTCTTTGTTTGTAACTGTCATCCATATCTTAAGCAGCATTGGAGCTGATGTTATTTATTTTTTCCTTAAACTGTGTAATGGAAACAAAAAAAAAACACACACACACAGTTGCTTACATGATGTGATTCCTTCTATTAATTTTTTCTTCTTCTTTGTATCAGTACAGTTGGCAAATGCAAACCAGCAAAGAAATAAAAGAAATATTTAACTGAATCACATAGACCACCCTTCTCTGTGATTTGCAATATTAACTGTATTGCCATTGTACGTTAAAAATGCCTTGTTCTCAGAAGAAATAAAAGTGAGACAAGTTATTACTGAGAAAACTATAATAGTTTTAACTTTACTTGGCGAAATATGTTCATTAAATTATGATACAGACGCCTAGAAAAATAAGTTTGGAATCATAGTCTAAGTGATATCAGAAAAAAATATCAAACATTTATTTGGTTTAGACAAACATTGTTCAAGTAATTTATGGTTATTGAGTCACGATTTTATGTCCAAATCCCATTTGTATCAATAGTGCACACTATGCTCTCATTATATTAATCTTAGGACAAACGCTTGAAAATGGTAGTGAGATACATTTATCTGTGGCGACGTCGAGATCGACTCTACCTGGAGTGGAATATCTTTGAGCTGAGGTTTAGATAGCCCACGCGGGCCTTTAAGTATTGTTTGGACTCTACTATTGTGTACACTGAATGTATCAAGTGATCCATAATAAATGTTTATTATTCAGTTAATGTGGCTTGTACAGGGTATTTATTTGTTATAGCGTATCCAGTACACTACAGTGGTGACCCCACGTTTCAATTCATGCACAATTACACTTTCGTGCCTCTTTTCCGAATTTGTTATTATGCGAGTGCAGTGAACAATTGCACCATGTGGAATCAATCTCCATGTTCTTCAGTGCTACGATCGCAAGGACAAGGATTATCTGCTTCTCCGCTTTCAACCGCTGAGAGAGGACAGTGCATCAATTCACAGGTGGGACTAATAGCCTAACAAATTGAGCCCTGTTGTACATGTTGCGAGAGTGAAGGTCGGGGTGAGAGTTTAAAATAGGGAAAAATTAATTTTTAAAACTCACAACCACCAACTGCGAACCAAATTCCTAAACATGGAAAAACACTGGATCTGTGATTGCTACTGTTTTACTCGTTTTCTAGGGGATGATATCACATGTTTGCAGTTTTCATTCCCCGCATATGATTAACAAAAATATTTATAATGAAGTCAAGTTCATGAGAGAAAGGGGTGTACTAACTACTATTTTTGAAAACACGTAAAAGTACACTTTATGTTGTTTATTTCACAATATTAGAACCCTGTGGCTGATACGTCTGTACGTCGACACATTTATCAAATAAAGTTATAGCTCGTGAGCCCCCAGATAAAATGAATATTTGTCACAAATTGTTTTCACACCATGTGGCTGTCTCAAACACCGTTTATGTTCATGACTATGCGACGACACGTGTTACATTAACAAATCACAGTCACTTTAATTCAATGCGATGCACACCTTGTTCCACCAGATAAATATTTAAAAAAACACACAGTAGCACTCCACTCAACTTGGTGCAGTCTACGACGAGCAACCACATGTGACGATCGCCACATACAAATCTATAACCTCCACCTGGAGATTCACATGCCGACTGATTGCAGAGCGACGCCGCCCGGCCAGCTACCCCTCATGCTCCCGACTCGTCACTTCCTGCCCGCGCGCCCACCAAAAGTCCAATTGCCGGGGTTTTTTCCCTATGTCATCAACTTCCCCATGTGAGCTGTTCTAACCGACTTCCGACGTACAGCACTCAGCCAACACATTTCTAAAACTTTACTTAAAATCAAAATAATTACACTACACATTAAAGAAATATCTTCTTACGTTTTTTATATTGGTATAAACATCCTTTGTACTATTTAGCATAATCGTGCAATTTCTTATATCACAGATAAGTGATTTAACTGAATACTTCAAGATAAAATACACAAGATTAATTGAAAATAAAATGAGAAATAGTTAATATATTATTTTATAAACAATCATTGCCATGCTAGTTGTGTAACCGTCTTGTATTCATTGGTAATTTATTACTTTTCATTGTCAATTAAACATATTACGCCAGCTGTGACTATATCAGCTAATGTATTGTTTATTTATCAACAGGCTATTTTGTAATGAGGGCCTTAAAGGTTCCTAACTGCATCGTATTACTTCAAATGCAAGTAGTATTAGAATATTTTATTTCACGCTGTGCACTGCACTCCACCTGGCACTCGCCATTGTCCCTCTCCCCTCACCGAAAACGAAAACTGGAAAATCCTAAGCTGGAACAAGCCACCAACGTCGGCCTGTTCGCTGGCCTCCCGTCAGCTACAAGCACACAGAAAATCTCAACGTGGAGAATTTCTACCTATGGCCTAACTATAAATGTTGTCACCCAACTGCGTACATAGATTGCTACCATAATTAATAAGATTAAAATTGTGTAACATTTAGTGCACTGGCATGGTCAAGCTTTGCAGTGAACTTCATACTGTTTAATTATCAAATGCTATTAATTACCAGTATTTCTATTGGGCGGTAATCTCACAATGTCAACAATCCGCGCAGCCACGCCGACATGCTGGCTCCCGAACTTTCTATGGTTCAAACTAACTTTCACGTCACCAGGGCATCACGAACAGTGCTGTGTTACAACTGAACATTCGAATTGACTTTTCGTGCACTCAACAGCGAGTTACCGCCTTGGATCTCGAACTTTTCGCGCGATTTTCCACAAGTGCAGTGTGCTATACCTTCAGTTACTGTGCCTTATGACCATCTACCATGTGTTACAAATGTGTTGAATAGTACCACCACACTGGCGGTTAGTTTTGGACAAAATGCTTCACAGAACTATGCCCTCACGAACGTACCAGTTTCCGGGTCAACATTTGCGACAGGCAATGCGCCTCCTCCGCTTGTTTGTCCAGTTAATTTCGAACAGCAGTTCACTAAATTGCCAAAGCTGCGGTCTTTTGCAAAGCAACATCCAAACACTTGGTTTGCATTAATTGAATCTATTTCAGGGTTTCGGGCATTCTTTCAGAAGAATCTAAGTTCATGTGCCTTGTCGGTCATCTACACGACCACCTTGACTTGATTAGCGATTAGGTGATTCACCCACCTCCGCCACCTACGTACACTAATGCGAAATGTATCATCTGTGAGAGACTTTCCCGCTCGCCTGATGAAGTGTTGCATCACATAATTCACGAAGTGCACTTAGGAGACCTTACACCATCTGAACTGTGATCAGATCATTAACCATCGCGCTCCCAGTGTTAACAGTGGCGCGACTGTTGTTCCAAATATTTCCCCCCCTACCACGCACGTAGGTGACGATCGTGCCCGCCCTGTGTTTTCGTCGTGCAACTGTACGGTGTCGTCATCTGGTAGCCGTCCCGCGCAACGCTCTCCGGACTCACCAGTTGCCATGATGGAAACGCCAGCCCAGCAGCGCGCTCTCTCGGACGCCAACAATGCCCAACAACAGCCGGCCACTCTGCTGGTATCATAGCAGCTTCCGAGATGACGCTAAACATTTCCGTGCGCGGCAGGGCAACGCAGGCGGCGGGGCGCAGTAGCAAGCGTGGCGCCCCGCTCGAAACGAAGACGCCTCCACTCCACAACTCGCACCTCTGGTATGGTAAGCTGCAACGGCTGTTTGTTTGTGACTTTCTGACTGACAGTGGGGCAGATACGAGTGTTTTACCCCCGTCTCTTGCACCGGACACTCTCGTACCTTCTCCCACACTGCTTCGCGCCGCAAACCGGTTCACATGCCGGTTCATTTATCTAAAGACTTGACTATTAAGTAGGACTTTCTGGTCATGCAAGTGTCCTGTCCGGTGCTTGGCATAGACTTTTTAAGGAACAATAAATTTTCCGTGGGCATTCCGATAGGAATCTTGTTACATCAAACCACTAATACGTGCATCCGTCTGTCTGCCTCCTCCAGTGCATGGCCATAGCCGCATATTAATGTTGACATTTCTCTTTTGCAAACAGAGTGCGCACTGTTAGCTGCAAAACTTACTAGTATAACGTGTGACGTAACTGTACAGAGACTTGAAATTGTTGAACTTAAAGAAACTCAGAGTAGGCTTAAAGAACAGATTGACATTAAGTCATGCAAGCTGGCTCATGCGAGAGAAGTAATCGCTTCCTTATGAAGTTTACGATCCATGCAACAAGTGTCGTGCGCTCCGTCCCAGTCACGTGGCCCGAACTCTGACGCGCATAACAATAACACGACAGTTTCACATAGTTCCACACGCCCATGTGGCGTTCTTGCTATCAGTAGTGATGCTTGCCATAGACTCAACACAACAGAGGGACCTCCAGTGCGTTTCAGACCACGCCGCCTCAATCAGCATAAACTAAAAATCGCAAAAAACATTATTGGCGGCCTGCTTGCGGCCAGCATTGTGCGACCTTCCTCTAGCAAATGGGCTTCTCCTATTCACCTTATGTCGAAAAAGGACGGTACCTATCGTTTATGTGGAGATTACAGGAATATCCTGTGCCAAATATCCAAGACTTTGCTAGCCAACTTGCAGGTGCGACCACTTTCAGCGTCGTTGACTGCAAGAAGGCTTACACCAAATTCCAATGCACGAACCGGACATTCCAAAAACGGCCATCATTACTCCCTTTGGCTTATTTGAATATGTATATATGCCTTATGGCTTAAAAAACGCCGCACAGACATGGCAGAGGTTCCTAAACTCCCTTCTTTGCCCTCTGCCACAGTGTTACGCATACCTGGACGATATATTGATTTTTTCGAAATCTCCTGAGGAGCATGAAAAACACTTATCCGAACTGTTCAGTGTCCTTGATTGGCACGGTGTTGTGACTAACAAAGACAAATGTGTTTTCAGACAGTCGTCTGTTATTTTCCTGGGACATGTCGTGTCAGCAGATGGCATTCGCCCCACTGATGAAAAGGTTGAAACTGTGCAGAAACTGCCCACGCCTGCGACTTATGATGAAGTACAACACATCTTGGGTATGATAAATTTTTTTCGGCGTCATATCCCAAAGGCTGCTGAACTACCAACACCCCTCACAGATGCCTTGCGCGGCCCTAACACTGCAGGGGATCGTCCCGTCCTTTGGACGGCGGAGATGCAAACTGCATTTGACTCTTTGAAAATGGCGTTAGCAAAAGCAATCACTTTCGCTCATCCCTCCCCCGATGCCACCCTTTCAATTACCACTGACGCCAGTGAGGTATCGATCGGGGCGCTGCTACAGCAGCATTGTGGTGAGGAGTCACAGCCATTGAAGTTTTGTACTAAAAAGTTGTCACCCAGCCAATCCAAGTGGTCTGCTTTCGACCGCGAACTTCTTGCTGTATACGAGGCGGTCAAGTATTTCCAAGAAGATATTGAGGGTCAGCCACTAACTATATACACAGACCATAAACCTCTGGCACACACCCTCAAAAATCCTCCAGCTGACCCACCTCCTCGTCGTTACAGGCATTTTGATCTGATCTCTCAGTACACGAGTGACGTACAGTATGTCCACGGCTCTGACAACTTGGTTGCCGATTATTTCTCGCGGCTCGCTGGTATCTTTTCTGTCATCAACTTCCACGAGCTTGCCAAGGCTCAGTCGAGCAATGATTCAATTTCAACCTTGCTCAAATCCGGCGAGCATTCTTTAGTTTTGGAGCACAAAAACGTATCCGGCATGCCTACTGCATTGTGGTGTGACACATCGTCGGGCGTGCCACGCCCACTAGTCCCCACATATTTTCACTGTGTGATCTTCGATGCGCTTCATGGTCTCGCCCATGCAGGTGCACAAGCCACCACTCGCTTAATCACAGAACGCTTTTTTAGCCTTCGGTGAAAAAAGACTGTCTTGAGTGGTGCCACTCTTGCATTCCGTGCCAACGCGCCAAGGTTGGCTGACATTGCCGCCCACCCTTTGGCTCCTTCAGTATCCACTCTGATCGTTTCACTCACGTACACCTTGACCTGGTGGGCCCTCAGTGTTGAATGCTTCCGATACTTGCTCACATGCATTGACCGGGCTTCACACTGAGTGGAGGCCACACCCTTGTCGGATATTTCTGCCGCTACAGTTGCTTCCGCATTTGTATCTTGTTGGATTGCCTGCTTCGGCTGCCCTACTATGATCACTACCGATCAGGGTCGGCAGTTTGAGGCGGTGCTTTTTGATAAGTTGTGCGATCTCTGTGGCACATCACGGATACATACCACCGCCTACCACCCACAATCCAACGGGTTGGTAGAGTGGTAGCATCGTACCCTGAAAGCTGCACTCATGTGCCATTCAGAATCGTGGACTACCGCCCTTCCTTGGGTACTCCTGGGTCTCCGAACTTCATTCAAAGAGGACTTAGGATGTTCCATTGCTGAGCTCTTGTACGGTGAATGCCTTAAGTTGCCAGCAGAATTCATCTCTGAGGACATGGCCCCTACCATTAGCTCATACCCTGAATTCATTGAGCAAATCAGCACTACAGTGCGAGCACTCTGCACCTTTCAAACCTTCATTCAGGCCCGCCCAGGTGTCTTTGTGCATAGGGATATAGAAACGTGTGCTGCAGTGCAGTTCGACCTCCACTACAACCGCTGTACTGTGTTCCCTTCATGGTCATACGCGGAGGTCCATCGCACTTCGACATCATCATTGACGGGAAGATGACGACAGTGTCTAAGAGCTGCCTGAAGCCTGCTTGGACCATCTCCTCTCAGCTCTCAGACACCACAGTCGACACTGTACGAATGCCTGATGTTACCTTCGACCCCGGTTCCCCCCCTTGCACACCACAGGACGACACACCTCTGCAGGAGGGCGACCCCCTGCCGAGTCTGAGGGCCGAGTCACCTTCCTCCCCCTTAACTCATTTTTCCCCAGCACACCTTCCCCCTCACTTCTTCTCAGTAGACGTTTCTGCCTACCCCCCTTCCAACATCTCTGTCAATTTGAATGATAATCAAATCTTCATTATGTACATCTCTCCTGACTCTTCCAATGAACCTCATGAGCAAAACCTTTCCCTCCTCTTTTCCGAAAGCCTTGCCTCGACCGCTGATCCATCGAACGTCGAGAGTTTCATTGATGCTACCGGCACCCTTTTCATCCTCTTCTTTCCTACTCCACCTGCCACACACTCACCTACCACTTACACTCGCGCCGGCCACAGAGTCATTGCGCCTGCTTGGCATAGAGACTATGTTTTTCCTCTCCCCCGTGATTGGCCTTTGGCCCAGCACTCGTGATCCAGTCTCAGATGTGCTCCGCATTGCAGGGGGCGTGGGGGCTCTGTGGCAACGTCGAGATCGACTCTACCTGGAATGGAATATCTTTGAGCTGAGGTTTAGGTAGCCCACGTGGGCCTTTGAGTATTGTTTGGACTCGACTACTGTGTACACTGAATGTATTAAGTGATCCGTAATAAATGTTTATTATTCAGTTAATGTGGCTTGTACAGGGTATTTATTTGTCATAGCGTATCCAGTACACTACATATCCATATCCAATGTACGTCAATGATTAACGTGAACACACATATTACAACAAATGTTAATAACTGTTTAGTTTTGAGACAAGTCTCCCACTACATGTCACAAAATAGTAATTACTCAGTTTGTGGAAGAAAATAAACAGTGACTGGTAACAAATAAGTTTTTATTCATTTGTTATCAATAACAGTAATGGTAAATGTTAGAATGTAACATTTCCTTCATGTCACACGAAAGGTCAAAGAGCAATTGAAACATATAGCACGATATTATTTTTTAAAACAAGTCCACTATTTTGGTACACCCACTAATGTTTGGATCATATAGATACACCAAGGGTCACAATAAGGCGGGTTTTCTTTTTTCTTTTTCTTTTTTTTTTTTTTTTTTTACCTAAGAATATATAATCACATATTTCAATCGAAATTGGATAGAAGAAGCATCTCGTCACGTGACATTGGTTTCTGGTATTTAAAGTCATTGTAGCCGTGTGGGGTACTGTCGCGAGGCTCTCCCATTGGTTGACTACACTGTCGTGATTTATCTTTGGAATGGAATGTTTTTTAGATCGAAGAATGAGGTTCCTTTCAGTGGCTGCCAGACTGCTTGACACACATGCGCAATGCTAAAATTGTGTTCCAGCAGTTGCTGGCTACTTGGGAGTGTGGCTGTTTGGTGTTCCAGCAGTTGCTGGCTACTTGGGAGTGTGGCTGTTTGGTGTTCCAGCAGTCGTCGCAAGCAGCCAGACCAATGAGCTTAAATTTCATAGAGTGGCTGACACACAAACTACAGCTCTCTTTGCGACAGCCTGTGTAACCTCTGCCGCCATATTTTTGGTGGTCAGTACTGTTAAATTTTATCACAAATAACATGGTTTCCACCATTAAAAAAAGAAACATTGATTTATTTTAAAGCATAACATTAAGACACACAAGATTGCACAACAACACAGGCTGGTGCCTAGCAACGCAATAGTGATTTGTTTACAGCAAAGATTATAGAACAACACATCTCTGGTGTCAGAGAGTTAAAGTCAAGTTATTAAATACAATTGTATAGAAAACACAAAACTCTAACACTCCCCCTTATTTATTAACTTACACAGTCTCATATCGTTGTACAACTGTCGTAATCGAACAGCAAATAATGGCTTTGTTAATATATCTGAAAGCTGATCAGCTGTGTTTACCCTTGACATTATTATTTCACCATCTGCAACTAGCTCTCGAACAAAGAAGTGTCTGAGACGGATATGTTTTGTCCATCAATGAAATTCAGGATTGAGTGCCAGTCGAACAGCTGCTTCATTGTCCACTCGTAGATAAGGTTTTGACTCCTTTAGCTGACCAAGTTCAATTAAAAGTCTCTTGACCCAAACAATTTCTCGTGCCGCTTCACTTGCTGCTACAACTTCAGCTTCTGTAGTAGAAATTGCAACTGAAGTTTGTCGCTGACTCAACCAACTGACAGGTGCACCACTGTACAAACAAAGAACACCAGAGGTAGATCGCTCAGTCTTTAAATCACCTCCATGATCAGCATCACTGAAGCATTCGAGAATGCATTTGTCTTTGCCACTTTTGTAAATAAGTCCATAGTCGTATGTGTCTCTTAAATAGCGAAATATTCTTTTCACTCGTATTACATCCTGATCGGTTGGACTTTCAAGACTTCTAGATGCTACTCCAACAGCATATGCTATGTCTGGTCTTGTCCCACACGTCAAGTACATCAAGGATCCAACTGCTTCCCTTAAGGATATTCAGTGTTGACAGGACTCCCTTCCACATTTTCATCCTTGGTAATTGGAGTTGTAACAGCTCTGCAGTCACTCATGCCAAAACGTTCCAAAACCTTCTCAACATAGTGAGTGTGACTAACTTGAATAGAACCATCTACTTTTCTCTCAATTTCCAGTCCTAAGAAATATGATGCAGGGCTTGATTTAATCTTGAATTCTCTCTCAAGATCTTCAATAAACTGCTTAAGTTCACTATCACTGTTTGCCGCAAGTAAGCCATCATCAACACAGAGTACAAAGAAAATTTTGGAAGAACCTTTCTCTCTTGTAAAAAGGCAGGGATCAGCTTCACTTCTCTTAAATCCTAATTTCAAACTGTAATTAGTGAATCTCTCATTCCAGCAACGAGGTGCCTGTTTTAGACCATACAGACTTTTCATTAACTGACATACTTTTCCAGAACCATCATTATAACCTTCAGGCTGTGTCATAAATATTGTTTCCTTTAGGTCTCCATAAAGAAAAGTAGCAGTCACATCTATTTGTGCAATATTCATTTTCTCCTGGGCTGCAACATTGAGAAACGTTCGAATAGTAGACATCTTTGCCACAGGGCTGAAAGTTTATTCATAATCAATCCCTTTCTTTTGAGTAACTCCCTTGATAACCAGTCTAGCTTTAAATCTCACAACTGACCCATCAGCATTTGTCTTCAACTTGTAAACGCATTTACAAGGAATTGTTCTCTTTCCAGAAGGTAAATCTACTAAAGTCCAAGTTCCATTCTCTTGATGTGCTGCCATTTCTTGATCCATGGCTGATTTTCATTCATCTTGTTGACTTGAATTCATAGCTTCAAAATACGATTCTGGTTCCTCTGAGGTCATTAACTGCATTGCATAGTCTTGAAACCTTTTAGGACATTTTAAAGTTGAACGGTCACACAGCTGTGGTCTAATTAATTCCGTGTCAGATTGCTCTAATACATCTTCAATTTCATTGTGTAAATCATCATAACTGGAGAAATCATTTTCTCTTGGAAAACTTGATTCCATTTTGTTCTCACTTTCTTGTAAAGATTCTTGAGACTTCTGCTGAGAAAAATCAAGGTCCACAGGAACTATTGGAGTTTCATTATGCATAATTTTCTCTTCAAAAATAACATCACGTGATCTCATCAGCTGACGTTTTTCTTCACACCAGATTCGATACCCATAATCGTGGTCATAGCCAATCAGAATCCCTTTAGTGCTTTTCGATCCATTTTCACACTTAGCTGTTTTGGGACATGAACATAACATTTAGGTCCTATTACACGCAGATGCTTCAAACCAGGCTTCTTTCCATACCATAGTTCGTATGGAGACATCCCTTCAATACTAGAAGGCCCTGTTCGATTAAGAATGTATGCTGCAGAATTTATCATTTCAGCCCAAAATGACTGAGGAATGTTTTCATGAGCAGGCATCATAGCCCTGGCAGTTTCAACAAGAGAATGATTTTCCCTTTCGCTGCATCCATTTTGCTGCAGAGTGTATGGCATAGTAAAACGTTGAATTACGCCCTCCTTCTGTAGAATCTCGCTTGTCTGTTCATTATTGAATTCTCCTCTGTTATCACTTAATAGGTTTTAATTGTATGCCCAGCAGTCTTTGTTTCATTTATAAATTGTCTTAATTTATTAGGAACTTCTGATTTTTCCTTGACAAAGTAAACAGTACGAAATTTACTGTAGTCGTCTTTGAACAAGACAAAATAGCGATACCCAGACATGGACTTCTGAAAGGGGCCGCAGACATCCGTATGAATCAGCTCTCCTGTTTCAGACGCTCTCTTCCGAGTACCAAATGGAAGTCGATGTGCTTTGCCATAAACACAACCTTCACAGAGTTCAGAATCCAGTCCCACATTTATGCCTAACATCTTAGAGATCAGCATCTTGACATGCCGCTTATTTTGGTGTCCAAATCTTTCATGATACAACTGCAGTAAGTTTTCTTGGTTGATTTCATTTACTTCAGCAGGAATAGGAGGTTTAAGACTTCTTATCATTAATTTAAATAGTCCTCCATAACGATCACGAATGCCAATTAGTTTAGTGACCTTGCCAATTTTAAAATAACACCTTTCTGCTGTGGATAAAAATGTACTTTTTGGTTTTTTATCTTGTGCTGATAAGACAGAAAACAGATTCTTTTTAATTTTTGGCACATACCACACATCACTCAAAGTGATTTTGTGCCACTTTCCATTTACTGCTGCTTCCATTTCTATGGTACCCTTGCCAACAGCCTCGACAGTATCACCATCTGCTGATGTAACTGTATGTGATGTAGATAATGGTTCAAACGTCTTGAAGAAATTGTTTGTATTGGTAATATGACTTGTTGCACCATTGTCCACAAACCAGCTACCAGTATCACACTCAGATGACATAACAACAGATGTTTCAGCAAAGAGAATCATATTCGTTGAGTTAGGTTTATGTGGAGTTTTAGCTTCAGACACACAACCTTTTTGTGGCTTTTGTGATCGATCATCTGCAATCCATTCCCAACATTTCTTGATTACATGATTTGGCTTCTTACAGTAATAACAAACAATTTTCTTTTTCCCCTGTGGTTGCTTAGAAATTTGTTTAGATGAGTTACTTGTAAGTGCCTCTTGAGATGTAGAATCTCCTCCTTTACTTGACAAGGCTTTCTCATATGCACAGAGTTGAGTGGTCCAGTTGTCAACAGTCAGTTTTTGACATAAGCATCCAACTTGATTTCAATGAAAAATACTCATCTGGTAGAGTGCCTAAAATCTTGCCAATTAAAAATAAATCAGGTAATTCTGGATTATTTCCTACATCTTTTGCCATTTCTTGCTTCAAATCATTCCACAGATTTTTCAGCTTTGATATATGAGTTGCTACATCATCATTTGAATGTTTCACAAATCCAAAAAATCGTAAACAAAGATCATAAACTTTATCTTCAGAAACACCATTAAATAATTTATGCAGTTCTGCCCACACTTCACGAGAAGTATTAAGACGCATTATTTTCTGCAATGTTTCTTCTGTCATATTAGTAGTCAACACAATTAAAGCATTGCTGTCAGCCTTAAGATAATTATTTAATGCACTCTTATATGTTTCTTTTTCTTGAGCTGTAGCGCTTTCTGCAGGTTTAACCAACCTACCTTCAATGACATCAAGTGCTCCAGGAATACCACGTAAACACACATTTGCTTTATACTTCCACGTATTCCAGTTTGATTGCCCTTCAAGTAAACCAATGCTGATCACTCTTGTCGAATCCATATTCGAAATTCACAAATTGAATCCACACGTAATCTCATATACGAAAGTCACAGTGCGTTACTTTCAAAGTTTTGGATAAAGTCGGGTGTCCGATACCAGTCGTCGGCTTTGAACAATGACGTCAGATGTTGTCCAGAGACGTTACAGTCATGATACTTTTGATACAAGGATCGCATTATAATAAACAGTTGAATGTATTAATTACCGTTTCTCGTTAAGTCACAGACATAAGGTATGTGTGTGGTTGGAGTATACAACTGTATATACGACTCGAATTAAATAAAAGAGAGATTACGTAACATTATAAATGTTAAAGAACTACAATGTATATTAGATAACAAATGAAATATGCAGCGCAATAATAGAAATGTGACAAGAGAATAACTATCTGAGCGGTATAAAAAGTATCTAAATAACATAATGAGACTACCGCGAGAAAATTGGAGGTTTTGGCCGGAAAAATGCTAAATTGGGGAACATATAAATATGTTCAAAAAATAAAGTCCCATAATTAACGGCACTACCGTGAGAAATTGGGGGTTTAGAGTGGGAACATATTAAATAAAATAAAACGCAAAAACACATATCAGATAAAATTACTTGGTATCGCTATCTAGACTTGACCTATATAGGTCAAGTCTAGTTACCGATACCAGCCCTTCATATTTTATAGTTCACCAATATTTATTAGGTATTGGTATCTGGACTTCACCTATATAGGTCAAGTCCAGATACCGATACCAGCTATTCGTATTTTCTCGTTGACCAAAAGTATAAAGGACTGGTATCGGTAACTATATAGGTCAAGTCTAGATAGCGATACCAGATCATATTTTGTCATATATCCACCTATAAGCAATATCTATATATGAAAGAAAAATATGAATGGTAGGTATCGCCATTGTGAGATTACCGCCTAATAGAAATACCGGTAATCAATAGCATTTGATAATTAAACAGTATGAAGTTCACTGCAAACATTGACCATGCCAATGCACTAAATGTTACACAATTTTAATCTTATTAATTATGGTAGCAATGTATGTACACAGTTGAGTGACAACATTTATAGTTAGGCATAGGTAGAAATTCTCCACGTTGAGATTTGCTGTGTGCTTGTAGCTGACGGGAGGCCAGCGAGCAGGCCGATGTCGGTGGCTTGTTCCACCTTAGGATTTTCCAGTTCGTTTCCGGTGAGGGGAGAGAGGGACAATGGCGAGTGCCAGGCACAGTGCAATGCACAAATATTGTAATACTACTGGCATTTGAGGCCAGCGAGCAGGCCGATGTTGGTGGCTTGTTCCACCTTAGGATTTTCCAGTTCGTTTCCGGTGAGGGGAGAGAGGGACAATGGCGAGTGCCAGGCACAGTGCAATGCACAAATATTGTAATACTACTGGCATTTGAAGTAATACGATGCAGTTAGGAACCTTTAAGGCCCTCATTACAAAATAGCCTGTTGATAAATAAACAATACATTAGCTGATATAGTCACATCTAACGTAACATGTTTAATTGACAATGAAAAGTAATAAATTACCAACGAAGACAAGACAGTTACACAACTAGCATGGCAATGTTTGTTTATAAAAATAATATATTAACTATTTCTCATTTTATTTTCAATTAATCTTTTGTATTTTATCTTGAAGTATTCAGTCAAATCACTTATCTGTGGTATAAGAAATTGCACGATTATGATAAACAGTACAAAGGATGTTTATACTAATATAAAAACGTAAGAAAATATTTGTTTAATGTGTAGTGTAATTATTTTGATTTTAAGTAAAGTTTTAGAAATGTATTGGCTGAGCGCTGTACGTTGACAAATCGGTTAGAACAGGTCACATGGGGAAGTTGATCACGTAGGGGGAAAAAACCCCGGCAGTTGAGCTTTTGGCACGCGCGCGCGAGGGCAGGAAGTGAGGTCTCCGGAGCACGTGGTGAGCTGTCCGGGCGGCGTCACTCTGCATCAGTCGGCATGTGGATCTCGAGGTGCTGACTTGAGATTTGTCTGTGGCAATCGCCACATGTGGTTGCTCGTCGTAGACTGCACCAAGTTAAATCGAGTGCTAATGTGTGTTTGTGAACATTTAGCCGGTGGAACAAGGTGTGCATCACATTGATTTAAAGTGACTGTGATTTGTTAATGTAACACGTGTCGTCGCATAGGCATGAACATAAAAGGTGTTTGAGACAACCACGTGGTGTGAAAACAATTCGCGACAAATATTCATATTGTCTGGGGGCTCTCGAGCTATAACTTTATTTGATAAATGTGCCGACGTACAGACGTATCAGCCACAGGGTTCAAGTATTGTGAAATAAACAACATAAAGTGAATTTTTACGTGTTTCCAAAAATAGTAGTTAGCACACCCTTTTCTCTCATGAACTTGATTTTATTATGAATTTGTTTTGTTAATCATATGCAGGGAAGGAAAGCTGTGAACGTGTGATATCATCCCCTAGAAAACGAGTCAAACAGTCGCAATAACAGTTCCAGTGTTTTTGCATGTTTAGGAATTTGGTTCGCAGCTGGTGGTTGTGAGTTTCAAATATTAAACTTTCTCTAATTTTAAACTCTCACCCCAACCTTCACCCTCGCACCATCTAGACTTGACCTATACAGGTAAAGTCTAGTTACCGATACCAGCCCTTCATATTTTGTGGTTCACCAATATTTATTAGGTATCGGTATCTGGAATTGAGCTATATAGGTCCAGTCCAGGCACTTATAGCAGCCCTTAATATTTTGTAGTTCACCGTATTTATTAGATAACACTATCTAATATTCACCTGTATAAGTAAAGTCTATTTTTATTTCAAATATAGATCGTAAATAGGGGTGACTAGACTTGACCTGTATTGGTATATATCTGAAAAAATTAGGATAGCTGGTATCGGGAACTAAAATATCCGTATGTAAGCATTTAGTAGGTGTCGATATCTACATATGCCCTATAAAATTAGGACATATCGTAATCGTAATATCGTAATTGGAATTAAAAAGACAAGTTCAATTTCTCTAACGGAAATGAAATTATTATACAAGGGCTAAACGAAAAAAAGGTATAAATCGATATTTTAGCAATTACGAACATTAAAAATCAGTAACACTAAATATAATAAATATCAAAATACATGTAACATAGCCATAAAACAATTTACACTCAATTAACAAAGGACAAAATTTAATACATTCCATGAGTTTAATAATCATTATATTACATATTTTAAACTTGTATGAAATCATATATTAAAAAGGGGCTTTTATTATAAAAAATCACGAAATAGTGACATACACAAACATTCTCATGTAAGTATTATCTGTGGAACAGATTTATCATCGAAAATATAAATAGAAACGTTGATGGAAATAATGACGTAATAAGTCATTGGTCAAAGCCGACGGGTGGTATCGGAGACTAGACTTGACCCGAAGTTTTCACTTTATTCACATATGAAAAAATACGCCAACTGTGTGTCTTCAAATGCCTTAAATTCCACAATAGTGCGCCTGGGCCCATAACCTGTTAAATTTTATCACAAAAAAACACAGTTTCCACCATTAAAAAGAGAAACATTGATTTATTTTAAAGCATAACATTAAGACACACAAGATTGCACAACAACACAGGCTGGTGCCTAGCAACGCAATAGTGATTTGTTTACAGCAAAGATTATAGAACAACACATCTCTGGTGTCAGAGAGTTAAAATCAAGTTATTAAATACAATCGTATAGAAAACACAAAACTTTAACAAGTACATTTGAGAGTAATCAGTCAATCGTAAGTTATTGTTGAGCTTGAAGTGTTGTATTTAGTATATATTGTATTTAGTGTGTATTTTCTGTACAATTTTGTTGCTCTACACTCAAACAAAATTCCTGACTAATGACACTCAGCTGCCCCAAAAGTGAAGCTTCAAGGCCAATTCACACTCTCCGTCACGTCACCATCCGTCAGAACATTCCGCAATGTATTTCTAATGGCGGCGTTCACACTGTCCGTCACGGACCGTCACATCACGTCAAGCTTTCTCGCGAAGAATGTTTTGATGAACGGTCGTCTGCTAGCATCCAAAGTTACCCTATTTTCGACACGCGAATTAAATGTTGCAGTCGACAATTGCACTGTTTATATGCAAGTAAGTCTTATTCGCCTTTATTTTGTTGTTATACTTCGTTTTAGGGTTAAATCTCAAATGTTTCATGACGACTTAAATGTTTTTGTCAATTGAGTGTCCCCCTAAAATCGAGGTCGGATATCTGAAACCAAAAAATGGTTAATGTTACTTAAAATTGTAACAGAAAAGACAGAAGCAAACTGTTTATTAGAATAAGATTGTAATTTGATTACGCATTTCTCATTAAATAACATTTTAAATGAAAAAGTCAGTTCTAACAAAAGACAAAAATTCAGTTGTTTATGACGGTATTAACAATGTCAACGGGCAAATTGTAATGGATAAAGTAAACAGGAGCTATTTATGCTCTTATAAGTGTTGCTTGATGTATTCATATGTTTATTTTTTTTTTGCTTGAAAATAGATGACAATGTTTTGAAATGTTGTTTCAGTTCCCAGTAAGTTGGCCAAAAAGATACACTGTAAAATTTTATTTGGCTGTCAATAACATTTAGCGATGTTGCTCCTTCAATTCTATGACTTTCTACATAACAGATCGCTACTCATAACCTCACTTTTAACATCGCGTATTGAGATCGGCGAATTGACGTGACGGACACTGACGGATAGTGTGAATACAACTTGACGTGATGGTGCCGTGACGTGACGTTGACATGACGGACAGTGTGAATTGGCCTTCAGACGACCTATCCTGCAGTTCCCTTGAAGTACACCACCATAAAACAATAATAATTAAAAAAAAATTTTCAGTTTTCTACCTAGTGTTAGTGTGTTTCTGAGATATTTCTTCTTCTGTCGCTCTTGTGGTTGATGATACTACACTTCTGAGTGTGTACACCTTCTTTATAAATATTTTCATTTTTTGTTGATAATACTTGATCGAGGGTGGCAGACATGCAACTAGTGCTAAGTGTGGAAGCAGTAGTGACAGCCAGAATTTCTTCACTTGTATATGTCTGTGTTCTTTGCAACAAATCTGTACTTATTTCAGCGTGGCAACAACAAAAGTTAATAATGAAACATTATTTCGACGTGGAATGCTTGTGTGGTAACTGAACTAGGCGCATTTTTGTTGCAATATTCTGTTGTCACTTTCGTCTCTGTACTTAAATTTCATCCAACAAAGTTTACAACCAAGCCCTTTAATAGCAATATTACAAGAATGTAGACTTAATAGGTATATTCAACTTCATGAAAGCAGTTGTTGAAACACCAGATGCAAATCCATGGTTGGTTATATTTCATTATCGCATTTTTAAGAAATTTACTATCAACTTATCAATTCGCAGCTTCGTGAAAGTGTGACAGAACGTGATCCAGATCCGTATACAATAGTCAATCTTTATTTAAAACGTGGAAGTGTAAATAGGTAAAATTCTCTAGTCGGTGTGGCATACCAGCAGTCAGCCGATAGCCCAAATAACATGGCGGTTGCCAGTTCAATTTGCCTCAAATATGGCGGACCTATCGCCACTCTATGAAATTTAAGCTCGTTGAGCCAGACGCTACCCGGAAAAATATTTCTGGAGCGCTCAAGCTGCCTATTTGGGCATGCGCAGAAATGTTTCAGTTAGAGTGGGGGGGAGGGTAGCCATCACGTGATGTGTGTGTGTTTGTAGCGTGTTTTTCGATTATTCTGAAGTTACTGCAAACCCACTTGAGATCAGATATTTCTCGTTTACACTTCATCGTTATTAGGAAGGAAAGTATTTTAATTATTTCTTTAAACTCACCTTCGCCTGCAGCCAGAAACAGTGCAAAAATCGTTCCAGCAGTTCTAGTATCAAACAAGGGTTTTAACGTCATAGTAGCTGCGCAAGGCAGTAGCATCTGTTTCTTAGCGCTTGAAAGCAGCCGTCTGGCAACTGCTGGAACGAACAAGACGTTTTAAACCTCCTAGGGCGCATCTGCTTCAAACGGAAGAGACGTCAGAAGTACGTCAGAAGTACGTCGTCTTAGCCAATTGCATTCGCTTCAGCGAGAGCCAATACGATTGCAGATTTGTTGATATACGCATGTGTTGTCATCCGATCCGCGTTTGTGAAATGTTAGGGGGAAAAGTTCGGGAATAATGAATTTGCAGCTACTTTCTGATGAACACAGTCTTCTGGAATGTTATTAATGATTAGTCGTAACGTAGATACTTCTGTCTTTTGAATATGGGGATGTAGATGAGTCTTCAAAGCGGACTAGGCCTACTGTGCTATCTGTTTAGTTATCTTTGCAGCAAAAGTATTTCAAGAAAAGGAAAGATAACCGTAATGATTATCAAATAAAGTGACAATACCTGAAACAGTTGCACATTATTAAATTTCAATGTCCCTGTCAGCAGTACACAATGTAGGTCTAGTTAGTAAGGAGTGAAGTGCAAAACATTATGTGACGTTTTCTTGAGTAATGTTACGACTAATGAGAATATAAAAAAAAATTTCATTTTGCTCACTAGCCCGTGATTTTAAGTCAAAGTCCAATTTTATAAGTTGTGTTCATAGGTAGATAATATGTGATTGAAATTAAGGACGCTTTACACCATCCTCTTTTAGTTTTTTATACATAAGGCATCATCGGTAGTTGGTGTCTACAAACTACGATGGCGGGAATAAATGTTGTACTGTACTATACTACCTTTCAGAACCGGAGATTCACATACTTAAAAAAAAAACCTTCTCGTTTATCCGATACCTAACCTTCTTAAGGCTATGCAGTACCGCTTTAGCGTGTGTAAATGTCACTTCCGGACAATGTTTGAAGTAAAAATGAAACATCACATTAAAGATATTTTCATAATACGCATTTTAAGACAAGATTCGTTGAGGTGAAGTACCTAGAAGTGATATTTACATACGGTAAAATTTAACCTATGAAGAAAATGAGTAATTTCACTTACGTTACTCACCACGCACACCTTCTGAGCTGTATGCAAGTGGCACCAATCCTTTCCTTCCGTAGCCGGGATACACTTTCGGAATGTCTGTTAAGAAAACTGGTAGTTTCTCACACGCGATATTTTTTCCACTTAGTTTCAAATTATGGAAATGTAGAAACTGGAAAAGAAACAGATCTTTATCTCCCAGTATCCTCTCTTTTAGTAGAAGATTTAAGATATTTCCACAGTCTCTCTACATTCTGTGTATGTACTGAAGGGTCCTCAGACGACACAAATTCCAGTGAATGATTTATAAACTCATGTTGGAAACCCTCTTCATTGAGACACTGATAAGACTGCCACACGTCAGTAATTACTCTTGTACCAGGTAAGACGAAATGTTTAATAAGAGGAACTAGTGTCTCTTTTCCACGTGAATGTACTCGCAATGTGAAACATTTTTTGGATTCGCGTTCGATACCATCAAAACCCCTAATTTTTTCACTTTCACTTTTTAGAAGTCCTTTTCCATGTTTGCGAGTCACAATATGCGATTCGTCGATTTCAATGACTTTCCCTTCACCTGTTATAGGAACACTGATGTTAGTCACAATCACGTAGCACACCTCTCTACAGAAATTGAAAATAGTCGACCACTGTCTTCACGTTCACTCCGGACTCAGAAGCTGCCTCTTCCACAGTGTAATTGCGAAGCCAAGATAAGTACACTCTGTTCCACACTCAATTTTGACATCTCGAACCATGTATTTTTAGTGATGCTGGTCCTCTTCCTGCATTTCCTGCGCATAAATTGCCACGGGGAAATCAATGTTGTCTGCTCTTGTCACCAATGTGACGCACTCGTCGTTCCCGCAGGCTACACATTTCCTTCGTTTATCGTCGGGAGTAATCCGTATTCACGGCAGAATTCAAAAGATTTCACTGGATCACTCAGACGAGGGATCAACAGTTTCCACGTCAATGACACTGAAGCACACTTTAAAAACAACGGAGTGACGCAGACTTACAAGAAAGCAATAACACGACCTTTCTCAATTCTAAATCACAATTCAAAACTGTCGCCTCGCGCTTCTCACAACATCGACAGCGTAGTGAGAGTCGAAGTAGCAGTATATAGGCCAATTCACACTGTCCGTTACTCCACGGAACCGTCACGTAAAGTTGTATTCACTCTGTCCGTCACGTCAATTCGCCCATCTCAATTCGCAATGTTAAAAGTGAGGTTATTAGTAGTGATCTGTTATGTAGAAAGTCATAGTTTAATACTAGAATTGAGGGAACAACAGCGCTAAATGTTATTCACGGTCAAAGAAAACTTTACAGTGTATGTTCTTGGCCAACATACTGGGAACTGAAACAACATTTCAAAACATCGACATCTATTTTCAAGCGAAAAAATAAACATATGAAAACATCAAAACAATACTTGTAAGATCATAAATAGCGCCTGTTTACTTTATCCATTACGATTTGCCTGCTGACATTGTTAATACCATCGTAAACAACTGAATTTTAGTTTTTCATTAGAACTGACTTTTTCATTTAAAATGCGTAATCGAATTATAATCTTATTCAAATAAACAGTTTGCTTCAGTCTTTTCTCTTACAATGTTACGCAACATAAACCATTTTTTGGTTTCAGATATCCGATCTCGATTTTAGTGGGACACTCAATTGACAAAAATATTTATGTCGTCATGAAACATTTGAGATTTACCTCTAAAACGACGTATAACAACAAAATAAAGATTAATAAGACATATTTGCATATAAACAGTGCAACCGTCGACTGCAGCATGTAATTCGCATGACGAAAATAGGTTAACTTCCTATGTTAGCAGTGACGGTCCGGTGACGGACAGTGTAAATGCCGCCATAGAAATACATTGCGGAATGTTCTGACGGACGGACGGTGACGTGACGGATAGTGTGAATTGGCCTATCGTTAGTGCTACCATTCCGTGCGATGTACACGAGTCCTGGTAAATTATCGAATCATTTCCCTAAACAGCAAGTTTCAGGAAAAGGTGTAATGTTCTGTTCATGAGCATGAAGGCGTGAAATTCCTAAAATTTCAACAAACTTAATATATTTTGTACGATGTACAGGCGATGTTATTAAATTCAACTGTTATTTGCTTCTGTGTGACATGTAAATCTCAATTACAGAACAGATTTAGCACAACAAGCACGCAAAATTCAGAACTCGTTGTTTTAAGACTTCCGGGACAATTCGGAGTTATTTTAATTTCCCCACATTTCACGATTCTGTCCTCACGAAATATGTGCAATTCATAGGAACTACGAAAATACCTAGACACTTTAAATTATACACATGTTATGCTCATAATACAATAGAATCCACAATTTCCAACATTCTACAGCTGCATAGTTTCCACTTTCCATTTTTGAATGAAGTTCGCGGTTCTGCGATCAAAGGTTCAGCTAGTCACAAGCGGTTCCTTATCCGACTTGGGCTTTTGAACACTCCCCTCCAAACTTTCCGAGACACAGAATAATGCTCCCTATTCTGTGTCCGAGCTCTAGCCAAGCAACCAATGAAAAGACAGAATTGAAAGACCAATAGAAAGGTGCTGTTTAAATGTGCTTGGCACGTTTGTCATGTCACCTGGAAAGACTGGAAGCAACACGGCGTTGAGAAAGCCGATTTTGACTTCTGGTTACCTGGGGCTGCCTCTAAGTCTGTTCAACATATTGACCTAAAGACCTGCTGCTTCTTTGAAAAGTTCATTTGTGAAAATTCTGTTTCCTGTGAAAATAATATTTATTTATATTTGTTCTTGTGAGTGAACATTATATTTTGTCATGATTATGACGCCAAATGTGTTGTTTCCCAGATGCTGTTTTGTACAGTGAAATGAGATAATGGGTGTAGGAACTCGAAATCTTCTGAACGTTTAAAGAACTGGAAAACAATAAATATCGTATTTACGCCGCATTATTTAATATATAAACGTGTGCATAAATTGTTAATGTGATGAAATTGGCGATAAATAAATTACAGAAAGTGTAATAGACGACAAACGAACAGAGCTATATGATAAAATTGTGTTCGTTGTAATATGTAGTACAATATTCACAAACAGTATCAATTATTTTTATGTGTAATTTGTGTCATCGAAGATTATACAGCTATAGCTCCAGTATCCATCCCCATGAACCACAGACATTGCTGAGGTGGGGTGGCTTGTGTGCCTCAACGATACAAATAGCCGTACCGTAGGTACAAACCAGAATGGAAGGGTGTCTGTGGAGAGGCCAGACAAACGTGTGGTACCTGAAGAGTGGCAGCAGCCTTTTCAGTAGTTACAGGGGCAGCAGTCTGGATGATTGACTGAGCTGGCCTTGTAACATCAGCTAATGTGGCTTTGCCACACAGCTACTGCGAACGGTTGAAAGCAAGGGGAAACTACAGCCATTACCTTTCCCGAGGACATGCAACTCTACTGTATGAACATATGATGATGGCATCCCATCGAGTAAAATATTCCGGAGGTAAAATAGTCCCCCATTCGCATCTCCGGGCGGGGACTACTCAGGAGAATGTGATCATCAGGAAAGACAACACTGGCATTCTACGGATCAGAGCGTGGAATGTTAGATCCCTTAATAAGGTAGGGAAGTTAGAAAATTTAAAAATGGAAATGGATAGGCTGAAATTAGATATAGTGAAGCGAAGTTTGATGGAAAGAGGAACAGGATTTCAAGTCAAGCGAGTACAGGATTATAAATACAAAATCAGTTGGGAGTATTACAGGAGTAGGTCTGATAATGAATAAGAAAATAGAATTGCGGGTAAACTACTATCAACAGCGCAGTGATCGCATTATCATAGTCAAGATAGATACAAAGCCAACAACGACCACAGTAGCACTAGTTTATATGCCAACTAGCTCTGCCGCTGATGAGGAGATCGAATAAATGTATGAGGAGGTAAACGAAATTATTCACACAATTAAGGGAGAGGAAAACTTAATTGTGATGGGAGACTGGAATTCGGTAGTAGGAAAAGGAAGGGAAGGTAAAATAGTGGGTGAATATGGACTGGGCAAAAGGAATGAAAGAGGAGATCGCCTGGTAGAATTTTGCATGGAACATAGCATTCATAACAAACACCTGGTTTAAGAATCACAAACGAGTGTTATATATGTGGAAGAGACCAGGAAACACAGGGAGGTACCAGATAGATTTTATAATGGTAACTCTAAAACATACCCAGGGGCAGATATAGACTCTGACCATAACTTGTTGGTCATGAACTATAGGCTGACACTGAAGAAAACTGCAAAAAGGTAGGAAAATAAGGAGATGGGACCTGGATAAATAGAAGGAACCTGAAGTTTTTGAGAATTTCAGTAGGTGCTTTAGGCAACAATTGACAGAAACAGGGGAAAATTAAACAGTAGAAGAAGAATGGGTAGCATTGAGAAATGAAATAGTGAAGGCAGCAGAGGACAAAATAGAAAGGCAAGACCTGCAAAAAATCCTTGGATATCACAGCAAATACTAAATTTAATTGATGAAAGGAGATAATATAAACATGCAGTAAATAAAACAGGCAAAATGGAGTACAGGCGACTAAGAAATGAGATTCACAGGAAGTGTAAAATAGTTAAGCAGAAGCGACTAGAAGACAAATGCAAGTCAGTAGAAGAATATATGAATAGGGGAAGAATAGTTACCGCCTATAGGAAAATAAAAGAAACATTTGGAGACAAGAAAAACAGCTCTATGAATATCAAGAACACAGATGGAAAACCAATTCTTAGCAAAGAAGGGAAAGCTGAAAGAGTATACAGAGAAGCTCTACGAAGGAAATGAACTTAGAGACAATGGTGTAGCATGGGAAGAAGAAGTAGATGAGGATGAAATAGAAAATACTATACTGAGAGATGAATTTGACAGAGCACTGAAAGACCTAAGTCGAAACAAGGCTCCTGGAGTGGCCGACATTCCCGCAGAACTACTGAAGTCTCTGGGAGAGCCAGCCATGACAAAACTATTTCACCTGGTCCGTAAGATGTATGAGACTTAAGAAAAATGTAATGATCCCCATTTCAAACAAAGCAGGTGCAGACGGGTGTGAAAATTACAGAACCATCAGTTCAATAAGTCATGCTTGCAAAATTTTAACACAAATTATTTACAGAAGGATGGAAAAGTTGGTAGAAACCGACCTTGCGGAAGATCAATTTGGATTCAGGAGAAATGTAGGAACTTGGGAGGCAATCCTGACTTTACGGCTTATCTTGGAAGATAGATTAAGGAAAGGAAAACCTACATTTCTAGCTTTTGTAGATTTGGAGAAAGCTTTTGATAATGTCGATTGGAATACACTATTTCAGATCTTGAAATCAGCAGGAGTAAAATATAGGGAACGGAAGGTTATTTACAACTTGTACAAAAACCAGACAGCAGTTATCAGAGTTGAAGGGCACGAAAGAGATGCAGAGGTTGGGAAGGGTGTCAGGAAGGGTTGTAGCCTCTCTCCAATGTTGTTCAATTTCTGCATTGAGCAAGCTAAAAAGGAAAGCAAGGAGAAATTTGGAGAAGGAATTAAAGTTCAGGGTGAATAAATAAAAGCACTGTGTTTTTCCGATGACATTGTAATTCTGTCAGAGACAGCAAAGAACCTGGAGGAGCAATTGAATGGAATGGACAGTGTGTTGAAAGGATCATATAAGATGAACATTAACAAGAGCAAAACAAGGGTAATGGAGTGCAGCCTAAGAAAATTCAGGTGATGCTGAAGGAATTAGATTAGGTAACGAAATAATAAAGGAGGTAGATGAGTTTTGTTACTTGGGCAGTAAAATAACAAATGATGATCGCTGTACAGAGGATATAAAATGCAGAATGGCAAATGGAAGAAAAGTGTTCCTGAAAAAGAGAAATTTGTTAATATTGAATATTGATTTAAGCATAAGGAAGTCCTTTCTGGAGGCATTTGTGTGGAGTGTTGCTTTGTATGGGAGTGAAACATGGACGATAAACAGTGCGGACAGGAAGAAGATAGAGGCTTTTGAAATGTGCTGTTACAGAAGAATGCTGAAGATTAGGTGGGTGGATCACGTAACTAATGAGGAGGTACTGAACAGAATTGGGGAGAAAAGGAATTTCTGGCATACCTTGACTAAAAGAAGGGATAGATTAGTAGGACACATTCTTAGACATCAAGGAATTGTGAAATTAGCGTTGGAGGGAAGTTTGTTGGGTAAAAATCGCAGAGGGAGACCAAGAGATGAATATAGTAAGCAAATTCAAATGGATGTAGGTTGCCGTTCTTATGAGGAGATGAAAAGGCTTGCTCAGGATAGATTAGGTTGGAGAGCTGCATCAAACCAGTCTCTGGACTGATGACCACAACAACAACAGCTCCAGTATTACATAAGTTATAAAACTTAAATGGTTGTTACCATGTGGTATTTTCACAGGTTATTGTTTTAGCTTAGTAAAATGGTTTTGAATCATACTTAATAACCTTGTGGAATTTTCCGATTTATTATATGTGTTTTATGACGTAAGCTGTTACTAAATACTTTTGTGCCTCGATTCAGTGGTTGGTTGTGTTTTATTGGTCTACATTATATACACAGTGCATGTAATGTGTTCTATACATTGGACATATTGTTTGTTACACTAACGCACACAATTGTGAGCAATTGTGATATGGAACTGTACCTACATTACATTTCAGTATTAATCCCATATTTGAAAACTTATTCATGCCATTTAATTTTGAAAAGATATGATGACACAGCAGATTAGGAAATTTTTGGTGTCCCTTGTCAGAAGTGTAGGCCCTAACTCGGGCAGTTGGTACTAAGTCAAAATTTCTTTTCAATTAGAAAGTGTGTTCAGTGTGTAGATTGTGTGGCACCTGTTGCTATGAAACTGCAAATTTCCGTACTAAAACGAGTGGACAAGGTGGTGCATGTATATTCAATGTGGTTTGAAAGGTTGTAGATAAATGGAATGACATTTATTTCCATGCAACACCAATCATGTGATTCTTACTACTTTTCTTGTACAGGACTTGTTTATGTATATTTTTAAGATCTGTGGTTGAATATCATTTATGATACGAATATTATAGACAAAATATTCCTAGCAGGAAAAATATATATTAAAAAATAGATGAAGATTACTCACCAGGCGAAGGAGCACAGGTGCCCACATCAAAAAAACTATCCAATCACCTGGTCACTCACCTCTGGAAAGGCAGTACTCTCTCCCTGTCCTTCTGCCTGAAGAAGAAACTGGGTTGCGAAAGCTTGCATTTGTGTGTGTGTGTGTTTAAATATTTGTGCTACTATCACCACCTGTGCTCCTTCGCTTGGTGAATAATCTTCATCTATTTTTTATATGTATTAATACATAATTTATAATTTTTGTAAAATGTTCATTTTATTCCCCATAAATATAATAAGAGAATTATGAAGACCACAGTGATCCTCGTTCTTGATGTACTTAGTTTAACTACTGATTCATTGACCTATTTAATGGTTCTCTAAGTCTAGTTAATTTTCTCCTTTGATACACAGCAGTGTCTCTGTCTACATATTATTCTATCTTGATACCTGAGGGGATTTAAATACTTAATTTTCTTTTGATAGTTCTTTGGTACAGGAACTTACTTGGTAAGTTAAAATGCATTTGCCAATTTTCTCCCTTTATTTTTTAACTAGAAATGTGTCCTTATTGTACTAAAAATATCAGCTGGTTCGCTAATGTGCTACTGTGTCAGACTTGGCTTAAGAAGTGACCTACTTTCAATTTTCCAGGTGTTTAGCACAGATATATATTTCTTCTTTCTGGCTACCATATCTTAAGGAATGAATGGTAGTCATTATATTTTGTATCATGTGAATATTTTCTTGCAATTCTTAGGTTCAGCTTTTATCTTCTAGAATATCTGCAGCAGAATATTTTATTGTTCAGAGGTAGTCTTTAAGTCAAAACTTGATCGTACACATAATGCACAGCGTTAGTTCAGATTTCACTCAATTGAAAACTGTGTTATACTACACTCCACCCCCAACCCCCCCCCCCCTCTCTCTCTCTCTCTCTCACACACACACACACACACACACACACACACACACACACACACAACCACCACCACCACATTTGTAGGTCTGCCTAGGTGTGTTTGCATGTGGATATGTGTGAGTATTTGTTTACCTTCCTTTTTGTCCCCCAAGCTAAGTCCTTCCACTCCTGAGATTGGAATGGCTCCTTTTCCACTTCCTTACAACCTGTATCCTTCCCTTTCTCCTCTCCTTCCTTCCTCTTTTTCCCGAAGAAGCCACCAGTGGTGGCGAAAGCTCGAATGTTTGTGCGTGTTTTATGTTTCTGTCGACGAGCCTGTACTTTAGGTAAGTCAAATATCTTTATGTTATACCTATATATATATATCATTGGTTATGCCTATGAATGATTGTGTGTTTTGCACTGATGAAGACTGTGGCCACTAGAGGTCTGCACCTCGCTCGGTTGCTCGCTCGAATCGCGTGATACACGTCGTTCTATGACAGTCCGGCAGGTGCCGGTGCTGCAGCTTGCGGCAAAGCGTGTGTCTGCGCTCGACTTCCTCCACGCTCGTTCGAGCGGGGCACGACTCGACACTGCCCGCTCGCCACTCGGTCGCCCACCACAGCGCCACTCGAGTAGAGATGGGTAGGTCCGGATGGAAACGGATCCTTGGACCCGCATCAGCTGCGCTAGTGATGGATGCAAATCCGAGTGCAGGTCGGACACGCATCCTCGGACACGCATCGGTTGTGGGTCCAGGCTAGTAAACAGGTCAGGCGCGGCCGGAGTTGGAAACGCAGTGGTGGAGTGGCAGGGAGACAGTTGTAAAGCTGGAGCCCGCCATAAACACAGCAGGGTGAGGCGACCTGCTGGGGTGGCTGGGCTGGGCGGCTACCTGCTCGCCGAATTCCGCCAGCTCTGAGTGACGCTGGCCTGGCAGTTCGCTGTACAACAGGCGAGGCTGGTAGGCAGGCGTATTTTTTCTGTCCGAGACTGTACTGGCCTTGGGCTGCGTCGTCTAACAGGAGTCGCACTACTAACAGATGTGTGGCTGAAACAGTTCAACAAACATAGTGATTTTGTTCGATTTCCTGAATTTGTGCTGCACTATTGTTCAACGGAAGATTATTATTGTAAGGTTATTTCCAATAACACTATTGATTGTGCCCCCCAAAAAAGTTGGTAGTAACATTTGAGTCCACGGTTATTGTGTATTTCATGGTATGGTTTTAAAGCGTGCCAACAAGGAATGGACAATGCACTCATGTCTGTCAAGCAAACATTGCAAGTCGATTTTGACCATGGCATACGATGTTATGGACACTAATCTTGGTCCAGTAATTTATTTACCAAACGAATTAAGCTTTTTAGTGATACACACATGTATGAGTGCCCGTGCTGGCCAGGTGTCATAGAACAGTTTTTTTTCCCTTGTTTTCGTAGATTTCATTATCCCACCACCGAAGAACAGTGAAGTTTGGAATCAATTTACAGTCCGAGATAATAAAGGTAAATGCCGATATTGCTGTCTGGATCTCTCGTACAATCCAAGAACTCGAACAGGAAATCTCGTCAGACATGTGAAGAGGAAAAACACTTAAACACGTGAAACACTTGAAATAAATTTACCTAGCAATGAAGAATTCACCAATAGCAGTAGCAATTCTAATAAAATTAATCACAATTCTTTACCTGAATCTGTGCCATCCAGTTCAGAACAAATATTACCGTCCACTTCAGCATTCAAGTTCTTTATCAGATCAAATTTCTTTACAATTTATCGTTCCAAGCAAATTGGTAATCAGTGACTAAAAATGATTGTAAAAGAATACCATCAATTTAAGATTATAGAAGATCCAGAGTTCCGAAAACTAATGAATTTAATTTGTCCATCATATAATATACCAACTAGAAAATAGTATCTTGCAGTTTGTTGCCTGCCATCCACAACGAATTAAAAGAGGAAACTCGAAATTTATTGACGGTAGGAACAGATGTCAGGCGTCATAAAATAATCAGAATAATTTCTATTAAGACAGCTCACTTCATTGATGAAAACACAATCTTGCAGTGGTTTACAGTAAGAGCTTAGTTCACAAAGATTTTAATTTTCTACAAATAATTAGAAAAATACTAATGTGATCTGGGTGTCATGTATAGCAAATGATGACTGTGATTTTATAATGCGACAGTGTTCGTGATTTTCTGGCAATAAAACATTTTTATCACAGTTAACTTGGTCTGTCTTTTACATCATTACTATATATTAATAAATTTCTACATATTCCTGTGTAACGCAACTGAAATCCTTCTCGTGCAGGTCCAGTGGACGCGGATCCACCCGACAGACACGGTCCGTCCGGCCGGCCGGCTGCAGGGCCGGACCCACACGGGTCCGGCGGACACGGAACCTGGATGCAGGTCCGCAGAGCTCGATGCAGATCCGGACCCGACTCCTTTAAAATCTCGGACCTACCCATCTCTACACTCGAGTCCAAGGTGAGTGTCGGGAGCAAACTAGACGCTACAGAATACATCCTGACTGCGAAATTTGGAATTGTTTCCTTTCCCGGGTGCTTCGAAAGCTGTTCTCTCGATCCAGTTGAACTAGCCATCAGTTTCGCATTTTATACTTTACCATACAGGTTATTATACGTGATTAATATAAAGTTTCTGTGCTAAGATCATTTACTAAATGAGTTTTCCACGATCTTTCTTTCTTGTTCCCATTTTGTGGAATGTTAGTGCCTGTTTAGCGGTATGTGTTACTTGCCGTCTTAACAAGGAGTAATTGTATTTTATATCCATTCCTCTTATCACTCTCAAGCCCTGGAGTACTTTGTCCGTATTTTACATTGATATTAAACACACGATATTGATGTACACCCGTTAGGTTAGGTTTGTGCATCTCTCTGTGTTGCACCGCGTTAATACATATTCCCGTCGCATTTTGGCCCTGTGCGTGGTTACTGCGCCTCTACCTTTTGCGAGTGAGTCCTTAACGGGCATTTTTCCAGTTGCAACATTCATATATCCCCCACTGCCACTGTCGTCTTTCTTATCTACATAATAAACAACGTATGCAAGCTTTTGTGCAATATATAGGATCCGCGGTTTCTTCCGTGTCAGGTTCATATGCCGATCTTAATGCTCATATAACCGTTTTAAATCCTCCTATTCCAATTCTTTACTTTACACAACTGTACGAATTTATGGTGCTCCTGTTTCAGTAATATCTGTGTAGTATTTAGTTAGGGACGTTTCCCTTCAAAACGAATAAAAAAATCTGAACAATGTCACCCGGGTGCACCAGGCAAAAGAATAAATTGCATGTTTTCGGAATGGCTGGATTGTGAAATGCGTGAGGCACAATCCACCAATAAGATGGATCTTTATTTAGGACTAATTGATGGTGATGACGACGATCCTCATGAATGGTAGAAACGCAACAGTACTCTCTTTCCTAAGCTAGCTGTATTGGCAAACAGAGTATTTTGAGTGCCCTCCTCAAATGCAGCTAGTGAACGCACTTTCAGTGCGGCAGGGAACCTGATCTCTGATACAAGAACTCGACTCGATCTACAACGTGTCAATCATATTTTAACAGTACATTGCAATTACAATGCCACCAACGAATAGTTTGGAGATAATGTTGTTACTTTTCGATGTATACTTTGTTGTACGGTAACATTCACTTTTGTGCATTGCAATAAAAACGTCGTTCGTTCCGTAGTTTCTCTTTGGATCCTTTACACTACTTCCAGATGTCGTAATTGGTGAAAACAACCTTTTTTTCTCGTTTGCGGTATAATGATATTGCGGCTACTTGCTACTATGCAGGAATGCACGTCTACAGCCCACACCTCAGAGCCACAGAGCCGCTGCCGCAGCGACTGACAAAGAAACCTACCCAAGTTGTACCCTCCGATTTTTATGAAATTTGGATATGTTATAATACATGAAAAACTGTGGGACACATTTTTTTAGCGGCGGAAAAACATATTTAAGTGGGGAAACCGTCCCTCCAAAATTGTCACTAAAATAGAAATATGGTGATAACTTAGACTAGTGAAACGATTTTAATAATTTTTGAAAGTATATCTTGATAAGAGATCGGCCTAGGTAGATTTCAGGGGGAGTGACAATAAGGGGGACAGCTATCCCTAAAGTGACAATTTTTTGTGCTCAAAAAATTATTTTGATTTAATCGAAGTTGATTCTATGAAATTTGTCTTTAATCAAAATATACTTTCATACCAAAAATCATTAAAATCGCTTCACTAGTCTCTAAGTTATCGCCATGTTTCTATTTTAGTGACAATTTTGGAGGGACCGTTCCACCCCTTAAATATGTTTCTCCGCCGCTAAAAAAATACGTGTCCCATAGTTTTTCATGTATTATAACATATGCAAATTTCATAAAAATCGGAGAGTGACTTGGGTAGGTTTCCTTGTGAGTACAGCTGCAGCGCCACGCTGTGCGGCCTCTGCCCGCCCCGCCCCACGCAGCCTCGTTCGAGTGTCAACACGCTCGCTGCTCGCTGCGAGCGAACACACTCGGCGCGCCACCGCCGAGCGTTGCGCACTCGACCGAGTACGAGCGAGCGAAACCGGCGATTTGCAGACCTCTTGTGGCAACATGCTAAGTTGTTTTTGTTAATGTTAGTGAGAGAGAGAGAGAGAGGGGGGGGTCCTGTTTGCGGCATCATGATCACAATCAAAAATTTATCAAAAACATTGACACATTAAATTTTTCCCTTAAAGGGGCAACTAAGTTTCTAATGATCTCATATTAATAGCTAAGTCTTCATTGTGATTATGACTGCAATTTACAGGTACAACTATAATTCCTAATAATGGAATAAATATGACAGTAGAGTAAGAGGAAAATAATTCCACATTTTCATTTTTTCTACATGAAGGCAGTTTCCCAATAATATTTAGAGTGTGTTCTACACTACAATGTAACTAATTTATAGTCATCAACACACAGAATTCTATTTACAGGGTACTCAATGTCCATTCAAAAAGAGCACAATAGAGCTTAGCCAAAAGAAGTATTTTTTACTATGACAAACTAAATATTTCATTCGCAGGTTACAGCTAACTAATTCATGCAGTTTTCAGGTATTGGTACATAATTTGTGACGGTATGATTAACCATAGGCACTGTATTGTATGGCACATTCCCTGTCACAAGTGTGTTGTAGCCAATAGTGATTACTCTGATGAGCAGTAAAGTCATTTTGCTCCTATTTCCCTTTTATTTTAAGACTATTTAATGAACTTATAAGACATGCCTTCTATTACTCTGAAAATCAATTGCATTTGTAGCACAGTAAACAGATCTAAGCAAAATTTCTGCATTTTAATTTATAGACTGCACAGCTTTAGTTTATTATCTGCCTGTATATTGTATACATTGGCAAAGATACATAAGAATACAGTACATATTAATAAAATATTATGGTTCAAGTATACTAATGGTTGGGTTGTTTGGTTGGTTTAGGGAGACTAAATGACGGAGGTTATCAGTCTCCTGGTGGGGAGGGGAAGGAGTGATGATAGGAAAGGAGGGGAGGGGGAATGGAAATGCAGTCAGGTAAGTAAAGAAGGAAGGAAGACTGCATTAGCTCGGGGCCCGTGCTCGCCACGCATGTACTCATGAAAGAACCGTGAGCACCCTGGGGGGTATACTTATGGCAGCAGTGGCACGTTGTGCTAATATTGGCACTGGAATGTTGCCTATATGAATGATAATTAATTTACTAACTGGACAAGATTACATACAAGAAACTGTCAAATACAGAGCAGGAGCAGCATTAATTATTTATTTCATGATTTCACAAAATATTATTCTCCTAAGTCTATGTTGGGTTTTCAAAGAATAGTCAACACCTGTTGCCAACATCAGATCACTCTGCTGCTGTTACCTTAAGTAAAATTTTACACAGTGTTAAAAGAAAAAGAGGATGAAATACGTTTATTTAAACTATGCTTTATGGGGCAATGGAGCACTTTTATCTTTTTACAAAAACACCTGTAAATCTTAGAAATAAACACGCGAAACAAAAGTAGGCATGAATTCTCAATGCTACTGTTCACTGTGCATGAAAGAAAATCAGTAGTCTGTGGCGAAAAAAAGTGTCTAAACAGAAGATTCAAATGGTATGAATGCCAGAAACACTAATGGAAGTGATCAACAGTGGACTGTCTGGTATAAACAGATGAACTACAATGTGAACAGAGCAAAATTAAGGAATTCAGCAGAGTTAAGTATGCAGGAGAATGGCTATCAATCTCACTGAAGTAGCAGCACTAACAAACCGCATCAACAAACTGAAGCTAGTATGCCATATGACCAAGCACAACTGCAAGAAATTCTGTTGTGTAACACAGATTGATGCACTACTATATAGTTACTCACTCAAAAGACCTTGTTTGGTGTTTAATATTGACTTCATTTTGAGGTAAATCACCAAAATTGATGTTTAAAAAAAGTATTTAGTATTGAACTGTTAATTTTTTTAAACAATTACTGGACTCTTTCACATTCGTTAATGTGTTCAAATGTCTGTAAATCTATCGGACCAAACTGCGTGGTCATCAGTCCGTAGTAGCTTACAAACTACTTAAACCTAGGTAAACTAATCTACGGACAACACATACACCCATGCCCCAGGAAGGACTCGAACGTCCACGGCGAGCAACCGCGCGCTCTGCAACGAGACACTTTAGACCGCTCAGCTACTCCACCGCGGCCGTTAATGCATCATAAGTAAGGTAATCCATTATCTTTGTACCTACTTATTATGACAAAAGTGACATCATGCTGTGTAAATTATGCTCTTACTAGTGCAGGTCATGGATGTACATAGCTACACCTCAGCTATGGGTTAGAAAACTTTATGGAACAACATGAGGTTGATGTTCTGAATGGTGCCACAAAGATCTGAACAATGGAAACGTGGGATCAAGGGAAACCAACAACTTAGTGTGTGTCTCCTCTGACAGAGAGAAAAGCACAACTCTGTATATACCTGTGGTAAGTTAGTCTGTTCATCAATGCTCTGTTCTTGTTGGCAGTATTAGTTAAGTTCACATCAATTGCACCTTTTTGCCAACTGAAGTGTATGAAAACTTCATCTGGGATCAACAGTTGATGAAAATTCATGGCGTAATTTTGTTGATTTTATGTCCAGATTGAGAGAATGAATAGTTTTCACATGTAAGGCATGCTTACCCAAACTCTCAACAATTAAGGTTCACTCTTGAAGCCTAAACAATCTGAAACAGCACATGAGGAGATGCTACTAATCACACTCTGTACAGTTTGAAGAAAGAGTCAAGGAAGGTTCTGGTTGAGGAAAATCCAAAGAAAAAGGTATTTTGACTCCCAAATGTATCTCACTATCAGACAATAATTTTAATGTGTTAATGTTTCTTAAAAGAAGTCAATTGATATTCAGTGAAGTTAGATATTCTGAGCCTCCAGCAAATTGTTTTATTGCTACATAATTATTAATACAATCTAAGGTTTATATATTACTAGGACACTATATCGTGGTACCTCGCCACAAGTGTAAACAAATGCCAAACATTCTTCTTTACATACAAAATGACAAGTAAGACATTTCCCCCAAATAAAACAACTCTTGAGGTGGATTTATCTTTGTTTACCCTCAGGGCAAACAGCCACAATAGTGTGAGTAATACTAGTTTTCATTTATACTCTGAGCCCTGGTTAAAGTTCTCCAACCAAAACATTTTTTTAAATATTACATAAGATAATATGTTTTATTTAATTGCTTACTTCGATAATACAACACAAATATATAAATTCTAAGGCTGAGGTGAGTTTTCATATCTGCACAATACTTTCAAGAGTTAAGGATTAACAGTAACTCCCATTAAATTGTGCACAAAGTAACGCTTTAATGTTTAATGAAGTTAACTTTCTGGTAATGGATTAACAAAGATAAGTTTTTGATTAATGGTACCCAGCTCTAAATATGAATAGCGAACAACAATGTCACAACCACAAAATAAATTAGTTTGTTCTGACTGTGGCTTATAAAAGTGCATATGGCCCCACTGAGAGAAGGTGATAGTTGTTCGCAAGCAGAATAAATGGGGCAATGTCTAGAAATAGATTTGACAAATTGTGAACATACATTCATTTTGTAAAGAATGGTGCCGAGATATCACCCAAATCTTGATAGACTTCAGAGTTTTTCCATTTGTCATTGCTTTGAAACAAAAATGTAACAAAAGTAGATACTGATGAACATCTTTGTGTAGATGAAGTAATTATTCCCTTCAAACATGCAATAATGAAACAAAAACTGCATAAAAGGGTTTGTAATACAAGCAGCAATGGCATTTTGCATGACTAAAATACCTGTGTGAAAAGGCATTCAGAGTAATAGTGGCATGGGGATTAGTCATGAGATTGTCTGAGATTATACTTGACCATAAAAACCGCAAACTTGATTTCGGCTCTGAAAGAAAGGGGTAGGTGGGCATATTGCACAGTTAGGCTCGATAGAACGAAAGGTGTATTTTGAGTTAGTCAGCTATTGTCAAAAAATACAGTTAAGTTATGGAGTGTGTTGACCATTGTATATGCTTGTTAAACTGCTCAGTATAAATACTAGGGTAAAAAGATGTTATCTCAGAATGCTCGTTAATCTTACAGACATATGTGTTGTCATTGCTTGGCTTCCTTTTACAAATGACACTATTGACAGCTGGAGCAAAGAAATAGGCTGTACATCCACCATCATTAATGATTTGAATTTTATCAAACTGGACACTGGCCATTAGTCTAATAGTAGCAGATGTGCAAGCAGTGTGTGAAGGCAAAATCCTGAGTAATGTGCTCAAAGCGTGATGTGGCATCATGCCTTCATAATGGTTTTCACTGTAGTAACAATGAATAAACAACTTCTGTTTACCTATACAGATTGTGTACCATATGACACAAAGTTCACTTAAAGAATATTAAGCATCAGGAATATAAAAAACTGCATGGCACCATTTCTAAATAACATGAATGACGTGTGCTGCTTTAATGCTGTTTTCCACATTTTAAAGTGAAATTTTTATTACTTGTTACTTACAGCCTGTTCATCAATTAAATGAACCACGCTTCTCATTTTACCAAATGGTCCACATGGACCCATTAAAAAAAAAAAAAAAAAACACCCTGTATCAAAGGTTTCACAAACTAATATTTTTAATGTTTTGAAAACATCTGAAACCATAAAATATAATTTTTTCCCCAATATCCTCATTAATTTGGGCTATAAGGGGTTAATATGACAGAAGTACTGACAGATAAAGGAGAAATATATTAGGACCCATCAAACAACAGCATGAATATAGAACATCATTCTCATCAGGAACTGCACAGTCACAAGGAAACAATTACATATGTGGACAGGAAAATGTGTATTACATTTCATGAATATCTGTCTCTGATGAATACAGCCAAGTTTACCTTGAAACTCTTCAGTCATTGTCACAGCAGGCAGATAAAAACAATTTGGTTAACAAAAATAACAAAAGACATGCATGAAAATTCAAAAATGTTCTATGCCTTGAGAAACTTCAGGATGAACCAGCCCATAGCTACAAAAACACAGAAACATAGAATAACACTATACTAAAATAAAGTATGTTTACTGGGAGCAGATTAAATACAAGAGTGAGTGCTGAATGTGAAATTCATGGCCCTTTGCCAGCCCATTTGTTAGAAGAAAAAAATAAACACCCAAAGAGGGCATGGCTCTGCCAGTGCTAGTCATGCCAGGTTAAAATTTTTAAATACAGTGACTGAAGCATTACAAATTATTACTACTTACAAAAGAAAAAGTGAGTTAAAAAAAATCCTTCCTAATAATGCAAATGTACATATAAATTCAGTAAAATATGTAACACAGTAAATTAGCAAGAGTATGCTGAGCATGCTGTCAGTAATGCTGATGAAAGGAAGGCTAAGTAGACAAAGAAAAATATGAATGGTTGATTTTTTTAACAGTCGTGAAGGAAGTGGTGGTTTGGCTCTGATTACTGATTTGCAACTGCAGGCTTCACTTGTTTTATTTGAAAATTGCAGCCGCATGTAGAGATACCTGGACTTTCCATTATTATATTTATTAATGTTGTGCTTGAAAGTGACAACCAGTGGATCATAATCCAACATTTGCGAATGGTGAATGATATTTGCGTACGACCGAACACTGCGCACAATGCTTTTACAGTTCCTATTGGTCTTGCATTTCTGACTTTTCATTGGTTGCTTGGCTAGCACTCGGAGGGTGTGGAGGGGATCGTGCAAAAGCCCTTGTCGGATAAGGAACCACTAGTCACAACTACTACTTTTGATATACCCACACATTTAGTCAATTTATGTCAGTTCTACGTCACGATGACATCACATTCACCTGGAACAGGGTGAAAAGTAGGTTACCCTAGTAATGGCAGACAGAGCGGTGCTTAGAAGCCTGTCAAGATTTATTTTAGTCAGCAATTTCAAGATATGAATAAAAAAAATTTAAAAAAATCATATAGTTACAATCAAGAAGAGATGACTTTGCAATTCCCTTGCATCACAAACTTTTTAGCATAGTCATTTATAACATGCATTTGGTGGCAACAGGCAGGTGTAATAACTCCATAATTCTTTGTTCAATCCATGTAAAGTGCTTTTTTCTCTAATAATGTTTGGAAACTGTCATTTTATTTACAGCCGCTTGGTGATCATGGTGCTTTAAGGATCGAAATTTTTTTTCTGCTGTTAAATGCTCAAGAACATATTTTCGATTTGTACAATTAAGAAATGTATTTATATCAAATTTTGTATTTGTAACTGATTCAATAGTATATTTATGCTAAAGGCCATATAAATAATAGTAATAATAGTAATAATAATAATAATAATAATAATAATAGTCACTCAGGAGAGTCTTGCAACAGTAGCCCACGCGGCTGTGATGACATTTCGGACCGGAAATCAATGTCACATGACAAGGTGCTTCTAATATCCACCTGGCTATAACAACATGGGAACAGCTGAAGCAAATTTCCAGTTTCAATTGAAATTTATGACTGTATATTCTTAGGCCACCCCCATCAACCACAGACATTGCCGAGGTGTGGTGGCTTGCGTGCCTCAACGATTCAGATAGCCATACCATAGGTGCAACTACATTGGAGGGGTATTGTGGAGAGGCCAGACAAATGTGTGGTTCCTGAAGAGGGGCAGCAGCCTTTTCCGTACTTACAGGGGCAACAGTCTGGATGATTGACTGAGCTGGCTTTGCCATAGAGTTACTGTGAACGGCTGAAAGCAAGGGGATACTACAGTCGTTACTTCTCCTGAGAACATGCAGCTCTACTGTATGACTATATGATGATGGCATCTTCTTGGGTAGAATATTCCAGAGGTAAAATAGTCCCCCATTCGGATCTCCGGGTGGGGACCACTCAGGAGGATGTCGTCATCAAGAAAACCAAAACAGGCATTCTACGGGTCGCAATGTGGAATGTTCTAATCCTTAATCGTGTAAGCTAACAAATTTGAAAAGAGAAATGGCTAGGTTGAAGTTAGATATGGTAGGTAATAGTGAAGTTTAGTGGAAGGATGAACAGGATTTCTGGTCAGATGAGTACAGGGTTATTAATACAAAATCAGTTGGTGGTAACACAGGAGTAGGTCTGATAATGAATAAGAAAATAGGAATGTGGGTAAGTTACTATGTACAGCATAGTGAACGCATTATCGTAGTAATGATAGACACGAAGCCAACACTGACAACAGTAGTGCATGTTTATTTGCCAACATATCCAGGGGTAGATATAGACCCTGACCATAATTTATTGGTTATGAACTGCAGATTAACACTTAGAGACAGCAGAAAGGTAGAAAGGTTAGGAAATCGAACCTGGAAAAATTGAAGGAACTGGAAGGAGGAGGAAAGAAGCTTGGAGTTTAACGTCCCGTTGACAGTGTGGTCATTTGAGACGGAGCTAACAATCAGATTTTTGGGGAAGGATGGGGGGAGGAAATCGGCCATGCCCTTTCAAAGGAACCATCCTGGCATTTGCCTGGAGTGATTTAGGGAAAGCACGGAAAACCTAAATCTGGATGGCCGGAGGTGGATTTGAACCACCATCCTTCCGAATGCAAGTCCAGTGTGTTACCACTGCGTCACCTCGCTCGGTCGAAGGAACCAGAGGTGGTTGAGAGTTTCAGAGGGAGCATTAGGCAAGAATTGGCTGAAACGGGGGGAAATAATGCAGTAGAAGAAGAATGGGTAGCTCTGAGAGATAGGGTAGTGAAGGCAGCAGAGGATCATATCGGCAGAAGGACAACATCTAATAGAAATCCCTGGATGACACAGGATATACTGAATTTAATTGATGAGAGGAGAAAATATAAAAATTCAGCAAGTGAAACAGGAAAAAGGGAGTACAAACGTCTGAAAAATTAGATTGACAGGAAGTGCACACTGGCTAAGCAGGAGTGGCTAGAGGACAAATGCAGAACCGTAGAATAATGCATAACTAGGGGAAAGATAGATACCACCTACAGGAAAATAAAAGAGATAATTGTAGACAAAAGCAGCTGTATGAATATCAAGAACTCAGACGGAAAACCAGTACTAAGGAAAGAGGAGAAAGCTGAACTGTGGAAGGAGTATATAGAGGGCCTATACAAATGAATAAACTTGAAGGCAGTATTCTAGAAATGGAAGACGAAGTGGAGAAAGATGAGATAGGAGATATGATACTGCGAGAAGAATTTGACAGAGCGCTGAAGGACTTGAGTAGAACAAGGCCCCTGGAGTAGATTATATTCCATTTGAACTGTTGATGTCGTTAGAAGAGCCAGTCATGAAAAAATTGTATCACCTATTATGCAAGACGTATGAGACAGGGGAAATACTCTCAGACTTCAAGAAGAATATTGTAATTCCAATTCCAAAGAAAGCAAGTGCAGACAAGTGTGTAAATTACAGAACTATCAGTCTAATAAGTTATGGTTGCAAAATACTAACATGTATTATTTACAGACGAATGGAAAAACTTGTGGAATCCGACCTAGGGGAAGATCAGTTTGGATTTAGGAGAAATGTAGGAACACGAGAGGCAATACTCAAATTAGGACTTATCTTGGAAGATAGGCTAAGGAAAGGGAAACTTACGTTTTTAGCATTTGTCGATTTGGAGAAAGCTTTTGACAATGTTGACTGGAATACACTCTTCCAAATTCTGAACGTAGCAGGGGTAAAATAAAGGGAGCGAAGAGTTTTATTCAACCTATACAAAAACCAGACAGTGGTTATTAGAGTCGAAGGGCAAGAAAAGGACGCAGAGTTTGGGAAGGGAGTAAGACAGGGTTGTAGCCTTTCCCCAATGTTGTTCAATCTGTACATTGAGCATGCAGTGAAGGAATGGGAGGAGAAATTTGGAGAGGGCATTAAAGTGCAGGGAGAAGAAATAAAAACATTGCGGTTTGCTGATGACATAGTAATACTGTCAGAGACCTCAAAAGATCTGGAAGAGCAATTGAATGGGATGGACAGTTTCTTGAAAAGAAGATGAACATTAACAAGAGTAAAACGAAGGTAATGGAATGCAATGTCAGAAAAATCAGGCAATGCTGAAGGAATTAGATTAGGTAATAAGACAATAAAAGTAGTTGATGAATTTTGTTATTTGGGTAGCAAGGTAACTTCCAATGGCTGAAGTAATGAAGATATAAAATGCAGAATGGCTATGGGAAAAAAAGGATTTCTAAAGAAGTGAATCTTGTTAACATCCAATATTAATGTAAATGTTAGGAAGTCCTTTCTGAAAGCATTTGTCTGGAGTGTAGCATTGTATGGGAGTGAAACATGGATGATTAGGAGTTCAGATAAAAAGAGGATAGAAGCTTTTGAAATGTGGTGCTACAGACGAATGATGAACATTAGATGGGTAGATGAGCAGGTACTTAACCGAATTGGGGAGAAAAGGTGTTTCTGGCATATCCTGACTAAGAGAAGGGATAGATTGGTTGGACACATTCTGAGACATCAAGGAATTATCAACTTAGCATTAGAAATAAGTGTGTGGGGTAAAAATGGTAGAGGGAGACCGAAGGGCAAATATAGTAAGCAGATTCAAAAGGATGTAGGTTGCCGAACGTATTCTCAGAAGAAGAGACTTGCACAGGACCCGGTAGCGTGGAGAGCTGCATCAAACCAGTCTGTGGACTGAAGACAACAACAACAACAACAACAACAAATTCTTAGGTGAAAAATTCACCTTATTGTGATCCTTGGTGTATCTATATGCTCCAAACATTAGCGGGTGTAGCAAAATAGTGGACTTCTTTTAAACAGTAATATCGTGTTATACATTCAGTTGCACTTTGACCTTTCATTTGACAGAAAAAAAGTGTTAAATCGTAACATTTACCCAACTGTTATTGATATCAAATGAATAAAAAGTTTATTGTTGCCAGTCACTGTTTATTTTCTTGCATAAGCTGCATGATTACTACTATTTTTGTGACACATGTTGTGGGAGACTAAACAGATTAACATTTGTTGTAACATTTGTTCATGTTAATTATTAGCATACACTGAATATGGATGAATGTATTTCAGTATCGTTTTCAAGAGTTTGTCATACAATTAATATAATGAGAGCATATTATGCACTATTGACATACACAGGATTACATAAAATGCAATTATGCCTATTATGGTACGTAATCTTAACTCCATAAGCATAAATTACTTTAACACTTTCACTGCGGCTGACACTATCCTACTTTGAGCGCAGACGCTTATAAGCATCAGCTGCAGCGAAAGTGTTAATGATGTTTGTGTAAACCAAATAAAAGAACCTTTATGTTTGAAAATGTTTTTCTGATATCACTTGGACTATGACTCCACACTCATTTTTCTAGGAGTCTGTTGAAATTGCAAATCACAGAGAAGGGTGGCCTATGTGTTTCAGTTAAATATATAATTTTACTGCTTTGCTTATTTGCCAACTGTTAACAAAGGTACTAATACAAAGAAGAAGAAATTAATAGAAGGAATCATATGTAAGCAACTGTGTTTTAATGTAGGCCTATAATGGTTAGTGATTTGTTAATATATATATATATATATATATATATATATATATAGTGTGTCTGCCTAAGTGTACTTGCGTCTGTGTAAATGTGTGGGTGTGTGTGTTATTGTTTACCCTCTTTTTTTCCCCCCAAGGTAAGTCTTTCCTGTCCCGGGATTGGAATGACTCCTTATCCACTCCCTTGAAACCCTCATCATTTCCTTTTCCCTCTCCTTCCCTTCTGCCTGACGAAGCAGCTAGGCTGCGAAAGCTTGTATGTGTGTTTGTGTGTGATTTATATATATATATATATATATATATATATATATATATATATATATATGTACTTGTGTCTGTGTAAATGTGTGGGTGTATGTGCATTTATTTACCTTCCATTTTTTCCCCCAAGGTAAGTCTTTCCTGTCCCGGGATTGGAATGGCTCCTTACCCCCTTCCTTAAATCCCTCATCATTTCCTTTTCCCTCTCCTTCCCTTCTGCCTGATGAAGCAGCTAGGCTGCGAAAGCTAGCATTTTTGAGTGTGTGTGTGTCTGTGTGTTTATTTGTTGCTATTACTGCCTGTGCCCCTTCGCCTGGTAAGTGTTCATCTATTTTTTACGTATATATATATATATATATATATATATATATATATAGTATAAAATAAAGATTTTTGACTTACCTAAAGTACAGGCTGGTCGATAGGAACACTAAACACACACAAAAACACACAACCATTCGAGCTTTCGCCACCAGTGGTGGCTTCTTCGGGAAAAAGAGGGAGGAAGGAGAGGAGAAAGGGAAGGATACGGGTTTTAAGGAAGTGGAAAAGGAGCCATTCCAATCCCAGGAGTGGAAGGACTTACCTTAGGGGACAAAAAGGAAGGTAAACAAATACACACACACTCACACATATCCACATCCAAACACACTTAGGCAGACATTTGTAGAAACCAAAGAAGTTGGACAGAGATACCACTTCAGGCAGAGGCTCTGTCCACAGAACCGAGGCAAAGATGTTAAAGATGGCGGGCGGGAATTAGAATTTAGCGGAGGTTGAGACCAGGCGGGCAACGGGAAGAGAGAATGTGTTGAAGGGCAAGTTCCCATCTCCGGAGTTCTGAAAGATTGGTGTTGATGGGAAGTATCCAGATAACCCGGACGGTGTAACACTGTGCCAAGATGTGCTGGCCGTGCACCAAGGCATGTTTAGCCACAGGGTGATCCTCATTACCAACAAACACTGTCTGCCTGTGACCGTTCATGCGAATGGACAGTTTGTTGCTGGTCATTCCCACATAGAACGCTTCACAGTGCAGGCATGTCAGTTGGTAAATCACGTGGGTGCTATCGCAAGTGGCTCTGCCCTTGATCGTGTACACCCTCCGGGTTACGGGACTGGAGTAAGTGGTGGTGGAAGGGTGCATAGGGCAGGTTTTACAACGGGGGCGGTTACAAGGGTAGGAGCCAGAGGGTAGGGAAGGTGGTTTGGGGATTTCATATGGATGGACTAGGAGGTTACGGAGGTTAGGTGGGCGGCGGAAAGACACTCTTGGTGGAGTGGGAAGGATGTCATGAAGCATGGATCTCATTTCGGGGCAGGATTTAAGGAAGTCGTATCCTTGCTGGAGAGCCACATTCAGAGTCCGCTCCAGTCCCGGAAAGTATCCGGTGACAAGAGGGGCACTTCTGGGGTTCTTCTGTGGAAGGTTCTGAATTTGGGGGGATGAGGAAGTGGCTCTGGAAATTTGTTTCTGTACCAGATCAGGAGGATAGCCGCGGGATGTGAAAGCTGATATTAGGTTGTTGGTGTACTGGTTCAGGGATTCGGGACTGGAGCAGACTCGTTTGCCACGAAGACCTAAGCTGTAGGGAAGGGAACGTTTGATGTGGAATGGATGGCAGCTGTCATAGTGTAGGTACTGTTGTTTGTTGGTTGGTTTGATGTGGACGGATGTGTGAAGTTGGCCGTTGGACAGATGGAGGTCGACATCAAGGAAAGTGGCATGGGATTTGGAATAGGACCAGGTGAATTTGATGGGACCAAAGGAGTTGAGGTTGAAGAGGAAATTCTGGAGTTCTTCTTCACTGTGAGTCCAAATCATAAAGATGTCGTCAATGAATCTATACCAAACTTTGGGTTGACAGGCTTGGGTGTCCAGGAAGGCTTCCTCTAAGCGTCCCATAAATAAGTTGGCGTACGAGGGGGCCATCCTGGTTCCCATGGCTGTTCCCTTTAGTTGTTGGTATGTTTGGCCCTCAAAAGTGAAGAAGTTGTGGGTTAGGATGAAGCTGGCTAGGGTATTAAGGAAAGAGGTTTTAGGTAGGGAATTGGGTGGTCGGCGTGAAAGGAAATACTCCATCGCAGCAAGGCCCTGGGCATGTGGGATGTTTGTGTACAAGGAAGTGGCATCAATGGTTACAAGGATGGTATCTGGAGGTAACTGGCTAGGCAAGGATTTCAGGCGATCGAGGAAGTGGTTGGTATCTTTGATGAAGGATGGGAGACTGCACATGATGGGTTGAAGGTGTTGGTCTATGTAGGCAGAGATTCGTTCAGTAGGGGCTTGGTAACCGGCCACAATGGGGCGGCCGGGATGATTGGGTTTGTGGATCTTGGGGAGTAGGTAGAAGGTGGGGGTGCGGGGTGTCGGTGGGGTCATGAGGTTAATGGAGTTAGGTGAAAGGTTTTGTAGGGGGCCTAAGGTTTTGAGGATTCCTTGAAGCTCTGCCTGGACATCAGGGATAGGATTGTGTTGACAAACTTTGTAGGTAGTATTGTCTGAAAGCTGACGCAGTCCCTCAGCCACATACTCCCGCCGATCAAGTACCACGGTTGTGGATCCCTTGTCGGCTGGGAGAATGACGATGGAACGGTCAGCTTTCAGATCACGGATGGCTCGGGATTCAGCTGTAGTAATGTTGGGAGTAGGATTAAGGTTTTTTAGGAAAGACTGAGAGGCAAGGTTGGAAGTAAGGAATTCCTGGAAGGTTTGAAGAGGGTGATTTTGAGGAAGAACGGGTGGGTCTAGCTGTGATGGAGGACGGAACTGTTCCAGGCAAGGTTCTATTTGAGTCATGTCTTGTGGAGTTGGATCATTAGGAGTAGGGTTAGTTTTCTTCGTGGCAAAGTGATATCTCCAGCAGAGGCTACGAGTATAGGATAGTAAATCTTTGACAAGGGCTGTTTGGTTGAATTTGGGAGTAGGGCTAAAGGTGAGGCCTTTGGATAGGATAGAGGTTTCAGTTTGGGAGAGCGGTTTAGAGGAGAGGTTAACTACTGAATTGGGATGTCGTGGTTCCGGATTGTGTGCAGTAGGATTTAAAGGTTTGGGGGGGAGTGGAGCTGGAAGTGGGAGATTGAGTAGATGGGAGAGACTGCACAGAAACCCAGTCTCTCCCATCTACTCAATCTCCCACTTCCAGCTCCACTCCCCCCCAAACCTTTAAATCCTACTGCACACAATCCGGAACCACGACATCCCAATTCAGTAGTTAACCTCTCCTCTAAACCGCTCTCCCAAACTGAAACCTCTGTCCTATCCAAAGGCCTCACCTTTAGCCCTACTCCCAAATTCAACCAAACAGCCCTTGTCAAAGATTTACTATCCTATACTCGTAGCCTCTGCTGGAGATATCACTTTGCCACGAAGAAAACTAACCCTACTCCTAATGATCCAACTCCACAAGACATGACTCAAATAGAACCTTGCCTGGAACAGTTCCGTCCTCCATCACAGCTAGACCCACCCGCTCTTCCTCAAAATCACCCTCTTCAAACCTTCCAGGAATTCCTTACTTCCAACCTTGCCTCTCAGTCTTTCCTAAAAAACCTTAATCCTACTCCCAACATTACTACAGCTGAATCCCGAGCCATCCGTGATCTGAAAGCTGACCGTTCCATCGTCATTCTCCCAGCCGACAAGGGATCCACAACCGTGGTACTTGATCGGCAGGAGTATGTGGCTGAGGGACTGCGTCAGCTTTCAGACAATACTACCTACAACGTTTGTCAACACAATCCATCCCTGATGTCCAGGCAGAGCTTCAAGGAATCCTCAAAACCTTAGGCCCCCTACAAAACCTTTCACCTAACTCCATTAACCTCATGACCCCACCGACACCCCGCACCCCCACCTTCTACCTACTCCCCAAGATCCACAAACCCAATCATCCCGGCCGCCCCATTGTGGCCGGTTACCAAGCCCCTACTGAACGAATCTCTGCCTACATAGACCAACACCTTCAACCCATCATGTGCAGTCTCCCATCCTTCATCAAAGATACCAACCACTTCCTCGATCGCCTGAAATCCTTGCCTAGCCAGTTACCTCCAGATACCATCCTTGTAACCATTGATGCCACTTCCTTGTACACAAACATCCCACATGCCCAGGGCCTTGCTGCGATGGAGTATTTCCTTCAACGCCGACCACCCAATTCCCTACCTAAAACCTCTTTCCTTAATACCCTAGCCAGCTTCATCCTAACCCACAACTTCTTCACTTTTGAGGGCCAAACATACCAACAACTAAAGGGAACAGCCATGGGAACCAGGATGGCCCCCTCGTACGCCAACTTATTTATGGGACGCTTAGAGGAAGCCTTCCTGGACACCCAAGCCTTTCAACCCAAAGTTTGGTATAGATTCGTTGACGACATCTTTATGATTTGGACTCACAGTGAAGAAGAACTCCAGAATTTCCTCTTCAACCTCAACTCCTTTGGTCCCATCAAATTCACCTGGTCCTATTCCAAATCCCATGTCACTTTCCTTGATGTCGACCTCCATCTGTCCAACGGCCAACTTCACACATCCGTCCACATCAAACCAACCAACAAACAACAGTACCTACACTATGACAGCTGCCATCCATTCCACATCAAACGTTCCCTTCCCTACAGCTTAGGTCTTCGTGGCAAACGAGTCTGCTCCAGTCCCGAATCCCTGAACCAGTACACCAACAACCTAATATCAGCTTTCACATCCCGCGGCTATCCTCCTGATCTGGTACAGAAACAAATTTCCAGAGCCACTTCCTCATCCCCCCAAATTCAGAACCTTCCACAGAAGAACCCCAGAAGTGCCCCTCTTGTCACCGGATACTTTCCGGGACTGGAGCGGACTCTGAATGTGGCTCTCCAGCAAGGATACGACTTCCTTAAATCCTGCCCCGAAATGAGATCCATGCTTCATGACATCCTTCCCACTCCACCAAGAGTGTCTTTCCGCCGCCCACCTAACCTCCGTAACCTCCTAGTCCATCCATATGAAATCCCCAAACCACCTTCCCTACCCTCTGGCTCCTACCCTTGTAACCGCCCCCGTTGTAAAACCTGCCCTATGCACCCTTCCACCACCACTTACTCCAGTCCCGTAACCCGGAGGGTGTACACGATCAAGGGCAGAGCCACTTGCGATAGCACCCACGTGATTTACCAACTGACATGCCTGCACTGTGAAGCGTTCTATGTGGGAATGACCAGCAACAAACTGTCCATTCGCATGAACGGTCACAGGCAGACAGTGTTTGTTGGTAATGAGGATCACCCTGTGGCTAAACATGCCTTGGTGCACGGCCAGCACATCTTGGCACAGTGTTACACCGTCCGGGTTATCTGGATACTTCCCATCAACACCAATCTTTCAGAACTCCGGAGATGGGAACTTGCCCTTCAACACATTCTCTCTTCCCGTTGCCCGCCTGGTCTCAACCTCCGCTAAATTCTAATTCCCAACCGCCATCTTTAACATCTTTGCCTCGGTTCTGTGGACAGAGCCTCTGCCTGAAGTGGTATCTCTGTCCAACTTCTTTGGTTTCTACAAATGTCTGCCTAAGTGTGTTTGGATGTGGATATGTGTGAGTGTGTGTGTATTTGTTTACCTTCCTTTTTGTCCCCTAAGGTAAGTCCTTCCACTCCTGGGATTGGAATGGCTCCTTTTCCACTTCCTTAAAACCCGTATCCTTCCCTTTCTCCTCTCCTTCCTCCCTCTTTTTCCCGAAGAAGCCACCACTGGTGGCGAAAGCTCGAATGGTTGTGTGTGTTTAGTGTTCCTATCGACCAGCCTGTACTTTAGGTAAGTCAAAAATCTTTATTATTTTATACTATATATATATATATATATATATATATATATATACGTAAAAAATAGATGAACACTTACCAGGCGAAGGGGCACAGGCAGTAATAGCAACAAATAAACACACAGACACACACACACTCAAAAATGCTAGCTTTCGCAGCCTAGCTGCTTCATCAGGCAGAAGGGAAGGAGAGGGAAAAGGAAATGATGAGGGATTTAAGGAAGGGGGTAAGGAGCCATTCCAATCCCGGGAGAGGAAAGACTTACCTTGGGGGAAAAAATGGAGGGTAAACAAATGCACACATGCCCACACATTCACACAGACACAAGTACACCTAGGCAGACATACTGTAGAAAGCAAAGAAGTTAAGTTATAGAAGTTAAGAAGTTAGAAAGAGATACCACTTGAGGCAGAGGCTCTGTCCAGAGAACTGATGCAAAGATGTTAAGAAGGTGGGTGGGAATTCAAATTTAGCGGAGGTTGAGACCAGGTGGGCAACGGGAAGAGAGAATATGCTGAAGGGCTAGTTCCCATCTCCGGAGTTCTGAAGGATTGGTGTCAGTGGGAAGTATCCAGATAACCCGGACGGTGTAGCACTGTGCCAAGATGTGCTGGCCGTGCACCAATGCGTGTTTAGCCACAGGGTGATCCTCGTTACCAACAAACACTGTCTGCCTGTGTCCATTCATGCGAATGGACAGTTTGTTGCTGGTCATTCCCACATAGAACGCTTCACAGTGCAGGCATGTCAGTTGGTAGATCACGTGGGTACTATCGCAAGTGGCTCTGCCTTTGATCGTGTACACCTTCCGGGTTACGGGACTGGAGTAAGTGGTGGTGGAAGGGTGCATAGGGCAGGTTTTACAACGGGGGCGGTTACAAGGGTAGGAGCCAGAAGGTAGGGAAGGTGGTTTGGGGATTTCATAGGGGTGGACTAGGAGGTTACGGAGGTTAGGTGGGCGGCGGAAAGACACTCTCGGTGGAGTAGGAAGGATGTCATGAAGGACGGATCTCATTTCGGGGCAGGATTTAAGGAAGTCGTATCCTTGCTGGAGAGCCACATTTAGAGTCCGCTCCAGTCCCGGAAAGTATCCGGTGACAAGAGGGGCACTTCTGGGATTCTTCTGTTGAAGGTTCTGAATTTGGGGGGATGAGGTAGTAGCTCTGGCAATTTGTTTCTCTACCAGATTAGGAGGATAGCCGCGGGATGTGAAAGCTGTTAATAGGTTGTTGGAGTACTGGTTCAGAGCTTCAGGACTGGAGCAGACTCGTTTGCCACGAAGACCTAAGCTGTAAGGAAGGGAGCGTTTGATATGGAATGGATGACAGCTATCATAATGCAGGTACTGTTGTTTATTGGTAGGTTTGATGTGGACGGATGTGTGGAGTTGGCCGTTGGACAGATGGAGGTCGACATCGAGGAATGTGGCATGGGATTTGGAATAGGACCAGGTGAATTTGATGGGACCAAAGGAGTTGAGGTTGAAGAGGAAATTCTGGAGTTCTTCTTCACTGTGTGTCCAGATCATGGACAGAGCCTCTGCCTCAAGTGGTATCTCTGTCTAACTTCTTAACTTCTATAACTTAACTTCTTTGCTTTCTACAGTATGTCTGCCTAGGTGTACTTGTGTCTGTGTGAATGTGTGGGCATGTGTGCATTTGTTTACCCTCCATTTTTTCCCCCAAGGTAAGTCTTTCCTCTCCCGGGATTGGAATGGCTCCTTACCCCCTTCCTTAAAACCCTCATCATTTCCTTTTCCCTCTCCTTCCCTACTGCCTGAAGACGCAACTGGGTTGCGAAAGCTTGCGATTGTGTGTGTGTGTGTATTCATTTATTTATTTGTGATGCTGTCACACCTGTGCTCCTTCGCCTGGTGAGTAATCTTCGTCTATTTTTTATATTTTATTTTTCCTGCTAGGAATTTTTCGTCTTAATAATCGTTTTATATATATATATATATATATATATATATATATATATATATATATATATATATATATGTGTGTGTGTGTGTGTGTGTGTGTGTGTGTGTGTGTGTGTGTGTTCTCTCTTTCTTTTCTTTTCTTCTTCTCCTCTCTCTATCTCTCTCTCTTTCTCTCCCTCTCCCTCTGTTTTTTTTTTTTTTTTTTTTTTTTTTTTTTGTAACAAATGTTTTGACTGAGCTATGCATCAATTCCATTACACAGTTTGTAAGGAAAAAGTAAATAACATCAGCATCAATGTTGCTTAAGATACGGATGACAATTACGAAAAGGGAGAGGGGTCAATTAGGAGTACCTCTCTTGTCCATGTTACTTCATACCCTAAATATGGGTGTATTCTGTCGTAATACGGCACTGATGAAGAGTTTTCAAAGCGTAAAAAAGGGCCATGATAATCAAGGCAAATGTAAGAACTCCTCTAAAGTGCTGTTTTATATATTCTACTTTTACTATGTATTTACACTCTAGACACGACAATTTTTTAAAACTAACAAATTTGGCACAGATAAGACTATTTAAAAAGTTACAATCACCACCATAATATCTGGCACAGATATGCTTTGGTTGATGGCTCAAATCTTGGCCTTGCTTCCACTATTTTGGTAGTCAATTTAGAAAAACTATGTCAATAACAATAATAGTAAATTTTCATCAATTAAAGAAACTGCTTAATCCATGCAGTGACTGGTTTTTAATGTACTTTTTGCCTGACAAATGTGAATGTTTTGTCATGGATTTTTTATTTTATGAGCTTTTACCGAGCAGACAAGGGTATGTCAAGAACCTGTCAGCCATAGAGCAGGAAAAGCATTATTTATTTGCTTCATGGTCTGTACGAAATACTAATAGATCACGGCTGACATTAGCAACATACTCTTCAAGGTAAGAGTGCGGATGACCCTTTGCAAAGTTTGCCAATTTTATTGCTAACTTGAACAAAATTTACAAGTAATTACTGATGTTAAGCTGTCTGTAAAAATCAGGATTAGTGTAGATGAAGATATCACCTGTCAACTTTGACCAAGGCACTGAAGGTAACAAAGGAGTGGTGTTCGGGCAGCCAATAAGAAATTAGCTTTCATTTTAGATGAGGCACTGTGAATGGTGCCAAACATGACATTAAATTTTCATACACTAAAATTGCTATTGTAAATGAGCAATGTTTAAAATGATCTGTATTTTTAATTAAACATGGGGCTTGGTAAGTGGATGTGTGAGCATAATATATATTATTCTCTTCATTATGTCTGGGTTTTGACATAGCAACCATCTTTTCTGTTCATCATGTAACATATAATTAATGCTATTCCTATTCTATGATTGACAGATTCTCGATGTACTCCTGACCGCATTTAACTGTAATCCTCTCTGGAACAGTGCATAACAAAACTCAAAACGACACGAAAATCTCAAAAGAAATGTCAAAATTGACAACTATTTTGCATACGCCTGAAACACCCAATCATATGGGCTAGCTGAACGCCACTGTTCTTGGCTGAATGACGTGCTTGTACAAAGCTGATGGGTGGTATCCTCATGTACACTATACCCGAAAAATCTTAAGATCAGATTTACAATATTACTATTTGTACTCACTCCAATACAGTCCTTAAATGCACACAATAAATTCTGCTTTTTAAATGTGTAGTTTTCTTACTAAAATTTACAATTATATCATCTTTCACAAATGTTTGGTAGAGTGCATAAATCAGAAAATTTGGAATTACTGAGTGCACAAAATAATTGTAGGTATGTAAACACACTTATATGCCTTTTGCACTTGATGTGCTCAATCTGTTAAATATGGTCTGTGTATGTAGATAAGTTTGACTAATAATATACACTACAGTATTGGTGCCAAAACAGCCGTTCATTATTAATTTGTATTTTATATCTTGTATAGTGGTGTCTGCTGAAACTAAAGCTATATTGTTAGCACCTGATACTGAACTTCATAGAGTATATGCTCAGGGTTTTTGTGTCATTACATGTTATAAATTTCATCACCTGTGATATCATAGTAGTCTGATTCAGAGATTGCAAAAAAACTTTGTTTACATTTAATGGCAAAATTGAAGCATGCAGCTTCAACCTGTCAGCTTTAACCCATGACATCCTGGTGGTCTCACATGGTTATGTTATCAACAACAAAGTAGAAAATCTTTGCCAAGAAGTTAATATTCTAAAAAATCCAAACAATGTAGGATAAATAAATAATGCTGTTCCAAGTCTATTGTTCACAGATTCTTGATGTACCCTTGTCCACTCAGTAAAACATAGAGCCCACCACCACATACTGTTGCTGCCACAGGTCAAAACTGACAGGTGGTATTGTGTGCTCCAATTGACCACATTTCGAAGAGTTATTTCTAAACTTTTATAGCACTTGTGTAATTATTTGTTCAACCCTACGAGTCCCGATGTGAAAGCAAAGAGGGTGCTAGTGATTGTATTAGATTCATAATAGAGTAGCTGTTCCTTAACATGTAACATTGTTTGTTATTCAATTGACAAATATGGGCCAGAAGCTGTTGGCACTATTTCATCCACATTCTTACAAACTGGCACTACAATTGTAACCTTATGAAATTTGCTAAGTCTTAACTGTTAGTTGTGGCCCTAGTTAATGCAATCCTAGTTAACTATTTCAGTATAAAATTTAGGACTAATCATACTGAAGATTCCTTTAATGCATGTACTTTGTGTCTAGTTTTCTTCTGCCACATGAAGTGAAGCCTGGCAGCAGCTAAAATTGTTAAACATGGAACTGTTCTTTTACCACTGAAGGGGAAATAAGCAGTTGTAGCCTGTTCAATAAACACAATCAGTATTCACTTGCTGCGATTTGGGAAATAATAGAAAACCCAAACCTTGAGACCAACATGGGGACTGAACCTTGATTAGCTGCATGTGTTTTGAAAGAACTAGCCACACTGTCACCATCCTGGGTATTATTGTGTCAGACTAGATATATTTTTTGTAGTGTTTGTCTGGCATTTTGCTCTATGATCTAATACGTACTTGAATTTATATCTATACATGCGTAGAACATAGGCTGTGAATTCTCAAATGTTAGCTCTATTAAAGACAGACAGACAGACAGACAGACAGACACACACACACACACACACACACACACACACACACACACACACACAATCATTTTGGGGATTTTTGGTAAGGAATGAACTGGACTCAGTACAAACATTCACAAATCCATACACTACACTTTATTACTATTCATCTATCACTAGAAGACCTAATATCTCAAGATCTTTGAATGCTATCTAAGTTAAGTGTGCATTCCTCACATCAATTTCATGCAGGTGAGAGTTTATAATTTCCTTTTTATCTGTTGCTCCATCCGGAATTTCTATTATAATTATACAGACATGTATTTCTCTTACAGTTACCTTACTCACAATATCAAATTAACATAATTGTCATAAACCTAATTTATTCTCTCCTGGATTTTATATATTTAAACATTATATTAGTTGAAATTTGTAGAATGTTCGTGTAAGAGTTTGGACATCTGATGTTATTTGGAGAGTACAGTTAGTTGAATCAATGTACATAAATCTGAAACAATTAGGCATTGATACAAAAATTGATCCTCTTTTAGCTGTCCAGTTGCCTTCTTTTTTCCCCCCTCAAAATATAAAATTATTCAGTTCAATTTTACTTTACATCCTGGCAACTTTGTGTGATGATGTTGGCAATGAATGAGTACGGTGAGAGTTATGTGATGTTATTAGCCAATCACATGACACCACAAATGATTAGCCATTAAAGCTTCACTTTACAAGGACAATTACTTTTACTGAGCAGACAGGGGTACATACAAGAAACTGTCAACTATAGAGCACAAACTGCGTTATTTACTTCATCGTGTGTATGAAACACTAATCAGGTCATCCTGTGTGGTTCGTTTTCCAAGAATATTTTCGCATTGAAATGGAAGCAGGCTTGACTTCGAAGGCAGGGTTGTCAACTAAACACAGCACTTATACTGAAATCAGGTTTATTGTGAACTTAACATACACGCAGCACTAACTGCCTCTCAGGCAGAGTGCTCTGCTGTTTATATACAGACAGAATGTACCAGAAATTAGAATAATAGTTAACATAAGAAACATGTAGAAATTATAAGTGAACATAAGAAACATGGAAATGATAATTACAAAGAAATAAATTTTTGCTGACAGACGGGATTGAACCAACGACCTTAAGCACCACAATCGGTGATGCTATCCATTGCGCCACACTGGCAGTTGGTTATCCCAGAGTCTCATGGCAATATTAATATCTTGGCAAAGATGGTTCTTGATGTTGCCAACACACAAGGTGCCACTGTTCAATTTCATTTTCCAAATCGGAGAACGACTATGAAGTGTATAAATGTTTTTGAAGCTTTTGGGACCTAACTGTGTCATCAGTCCCTAAACTTACAAACTTACAATATGCACTCGGTGTGTCTGCCGTGGGGCCTCATCCGAGATGTGGAGGCGGCCTTGCCGATGGCTATCGAGGGTGCAAGGTGCGGTCGACTGCAAGTTGTAGCTCATATCGGCACCAATGACGCTTGTCGCTTGGGTTCTGAGGACATCCTCACGTCCTACGAGCGGCTGGCGGAATTGGTGAAGGCTGCTGCCTTCGCACGCTGTGTGCAAGCAGAGCTGTCGATTTGTAGCATTGTTCCCAGGGTTGATCGGGGTCCTTTGTTTTGGAGCCGAGTGGAGGGTCTGAACCAGAGGCTTCGCCGACTCTGTGACAATCATGGCTGCAGATTTCTGGATCTGCGTCATCAAGTGGGGAATTGTAGGGTGCCCCTAGATAGATCAGGGGTGCACTACGCTAAGGAAGCGGCTACTTGGGTAGCAGAGTACTTGTGGAGTGCACATGGTTTTTTTTTAGGCTAGGCGCTGACTCTGATGAGCACTCGCCTGTCAGCATGCAAACAGTGAATTTAGGCCATGTTTGGAACAAAAATTCGAACATCAAAATATTAGCCGCGAACTTACAGAGTATTAGAAAAAAAGTTCCCGAATTTGCCGCACTGCATGGAAGTTATTGTGCTCAGATAGTTTTAGGCACCGAAAGCTGGCTAAATCATGATGTGGCAAGTTCAGAAATATTTAGCTAAGCGTGGAATGTATATCGGAAAGATAGATCGGATACAACTGGAGGAGGAGTGTTCATCGCTGTGGACAAAGGTATTGTTTCTACTGAGATCGAAGTTGAAAGTAACTGAAGTTATCTGGGCACTTATAACAGGTCTAAAAGAAGTAAAGTTAATAGTTGGGTGTTTTTACTGGCCCCCCAAGTGCTGCTGTAGCAGTTTTAGAATGAATGGGCATCGTTTAATTCGGGGACTATGGATGTAGAGGAATTGTGGACTAAATTTAAGTGCATTGTTAATAAAGGGTTAGAGAAATATGTGCCAGTAAAGACAATTAAGGATGGAAAAGATCCACCTTGGTATAATAATAATGTTGAAAAGCTGCTGAGAAAGCAAAGGCTGTTGCACTCTCGATTCAAAAAAGAACATGCAAATGATGACAGGCAAAAGTTAGTAGAGGTTCATGCGTCTATAAAAAGATCGATGCACGAAGCATACAATAATTATCACAGCCATACCTTAGCAAAAAATCTTTCCGAGAACCTGAAAAAATTCTGGTCTTATGTAAAATCGATAAGCGGGTCAAAGCCCACTCTCCAGTCACTCGTTGATCATTCCGAGGCAGTAATACAAGAAAGCAAATGGAAAGCTGAAGTTCTAAATTTAACCTTTAAGAAATCTTTCACGCAGGAGGACCGCACAAATGTACCATAATTTGATCAACGTACTAATTCCGAAATGGGGGACATAGCAATAGGTATTTCCGGTAGAGAGAAGCAGCTGAGAGAGCTAAATACAAAAAAGTCCGCTGGTACAGATGGAATACCAGTTCGGTTTTACAAAGACTATTCAGTGGCATTGGCCCCCTACTTAGCTTGCTTTTATCACGAATATTTTATTCAGCGCAAAGTTCCTATTGATTGGAAAAAAGCGCAGGTGACTCCCGTTTATAAGAAAGGAAATTACAGGCCAATATTGTTGACATCAGTTTCATGTAGAATTTTAAAGCATATTCTCAGTTCAAATATAGTAAATTTCCTTGAAACGGAAAAGCTTCTTTCCATGAATCAGCACGGGTTTAGGAAACATCGTTCATTGTTCAGCTTGCCCTTTTCTCACATGACATCTTGCGAGCCATGGATGAAGGGCAACAGGTGGATTGTGTTTTTCTCGACTTCAAAAAGGCATTCGATGCGATGCCACACTGCAGACTGTTAACAAAGATACGAGCTTATGGAATAGGTTCACAGATTTGTGACTGGCTGGAAGACTTCCTAAGTAATAGAACGCAGTATGTTCTTCTCAATGGCGAGTGTTCATCAGAGACGAGTGTATCGTCAGGCATGCCCCTGGGGAGTGTGATAGGACCGCTATTATTTTCTGTCTATATAAATGATCTGATGGACAGAGTAACTTGTAATTTGCGGCTGTCTGCTGATGATGCTGTGGTGTATGGAAGGGTGTCATCTGTAACTGATTGTAATAGCATACAGGATGACTTAGACAAAACTTCTAGTTGGTGCAAAGAATGGCAGCTAGCTCTCAATGTATAAAAATGTAAGGTGATGCGCATGAGTAGAAAAAGCAATCACATAATGTTCGAATACAGCATTAGTAGTGAGCTTCTTGATGCTGTCGCATCGTTCAAATATCTAGGTGAACATTGCAGAGTGATATGAAATGGAACAAGAATGTAAGGACAGTTGCGAGTTAGGCGGACAGCCAACTTCGGTTTATTGGGAAAATTTTGGGAAGATGTGCTTCACCTGTAAAGGAGACCGCGTATAAAATGCCTGTACGACCACGTCTTTAGTATTGCTCAAGTGTTTGGGACCCACAGCAGATCAGTTTAAAGGAAGACATATAGGCGGTTCAGAGGCGAGCGGCTAGATTTGTTATCGGTGTCACAGAAATGCTCTGGACTCAATTGAGGATCGCTGGAAGAAAGACGACATACTTTTCGTGAATTTCTGCTAAGTAAATTTAGAGGGCCGTAATTTGAAGCTGAGTGTAGTACGATCCTGCTGCTGCCTACTTACATTTCGCGTAAAGATCACAAAGACAAGATAAGAGAAATCACGGCTCGTACGGAGGCATATAGGCATTCTTTATTTCCTTGTTCAATTTGGGAGTGGAACAGGAAAGGAAATGCCTAGTAGTGGTACAGTGTACCCTCCGCCATGCACCTTACGGTGAATTGCGGAGTATGTATGTAGATGTACTTATGAACAACCTTATATTAAAGACGGCTCAAACATCCATGCCCGAGGGGGGATTTGAACCCCTGACGGGGAACGGCCTCTGGCATCGCACCTTAGTGCCTCAATGCGTACGGCTGCAGCGATAACTATGAAAAGAATATAGTAAATGTAGTATGCAGCATTGATCTTATTTTGATTGCTTTAGCAAATCTATTTCGATAATATAAGAATCATCTTCAATGCACCAGTCATCGAAATCATTGTATGATCGAAATCACTCCACTAAAGCAACAAAAATACAACCAATGTTGCATACTACATTTACTATATTCATTATTCTGTGGTCAATGAGCACAGCGTTCAAACAGAAAAAGACAAAACTGAATAAAACCTCAACTATGAAAAGCCCATTGAGTTTTCCTAATCAAATTAATGAAACACTATTCTTTGATAGTGAAACAACAAAAATGTATTAGTTATGGACGATGAATAAAGAGAAACCTTGTTTTCTATAACTGTATAAAAAAAACCTTTCTCAGATGCTACTTATCTCCGTTTGCATGGAAAAAGTTTCACAATACACGAGATTTGAAGTTACTGTTTGTCATCAAATCCAGGCACTATTCATTTAAGGATGATTCCTTGCAAGAGTACAAACAGTGGAATCTTGTGAATCTGTATAAGGCCACTACGTGGTATAGCATGCATCATGCTGTGGGAGCCACCAGCTGTCAAACATGCCAGGTTGTTATGAGGTATAAAACATTTTGTACTAGAACTATCAGCATTCGTATACTATTAAATGAAGATCTGAAATAATAGTTGCTGTAAGACATTTACCCTTTCATGGGTGAGCTGTGGGCGATATTCTGCATTCATGCTACCATATCTGTATGCTCCTGGCATACCACTTTTAGGGCTGTGGGAAGCATATATCCCACCGAACACCAGCGTCTTCAGAGTTCTTGGGAAGTATATTTGTCATTAAAGTAGTTTCTGAAAGGGACTTGGGAACAATACTTACCACAACATCAGTCTGTCATGGTCCTTAGGAATCGTAATTACCACGAACTTAGGGGTATCCCAAAGTTTCTGGGAATACATCTTACAACCTCTGTATGCAGTGTGTTTCTGGCATTTTGTGGTATTACACATCATTTATTGTTTGACTCAGAAGTAAAATAAAAAAGTAAGTAGATATATATTTTTTAATCGATTACATGTAATATAGTCCATCTGTAAACTCATGCCTGATCAGTACTGTTGTTGGGGGAAGTAGCCTTTGTCGGAAGAGCTGTAAAGGGCAGGTAAAGTGGGGACGCGCTTGCTCAGTCATGAGTTTACCAACAGACTGTAACAACATGTAACAGGCCACGGAATAACTGTAGACTGGGATACCACCCATTTGCTTTGACCCATGATGTCATAAACATGTCGGAAAACCAGTATACGGGATATCTTAATACTTCTGTATTGTAGATACAAATAATCTGTAGTTATTATAGATAAAAGAATGTACCACCGGCCAGAGGCCATAGCCCAAAATTTTGCACCTTCAGTGCTCACATACGAAAGAAAATTCTCGGTCAACCTACAAGTAACCATCAGAGAGAAGCTACAGATCACTTTTAAACACAAAATATTAATCTGCAATAATTAAACATCCCACTGATGATGCTGCAATGCCAGCGGAACATGTATGGGAGAAATAAAAAAACATTTGTGTTTTTTGAAGGCAGGCCTTACCTATAAAGCAAATTTATTTTGTAAGCAAACACGGAGATTGAAGAGCTTTTCAAACCTCAAGATGAATTGTTCATTTATTATTATTATTATTTTGCTGCGCTAGTTTTTCCAACAGTGAAGAAGCATGGGACTTTGTACAACCTCGTGTACTTCACAATATTTGATGCACATCAATGAATTTATAGAAATATGGTGATACAGTTAATGTTAATTTCCTTTTTTGTCAACTAAATTTGCCCCTACTCCCTCTCCCAGGACAGTTAGTTACACATGAACAAATGAAGGCACAGGATGGAATCTCTATACATCCATAACAGCATGTCAAAGTACTAGAAAAATGTAATATGACTAACTGCAAGGCGATGAAGTTCAACAGCAGGAAACAAGTGAAAAATCCTAATGATTAAAACATTAAATTTCCTTACCATGAATGACCAGTAAGTCTGCATCATGCAAGAGTAGACCAGACCTTGATTTTAAAGTGTGTGTGATATTTGAATGTGTGTAGAGAACATTCCAAGGAAATAAATAAGAGTGCCGAGTTATGCAGACAAAGTGCTCCTCAAATTGTCAAATCAGGACATTACTTGAACAAAGCAAATGTGAAATTTTACATAATTTAACTTTATGACAATAATTTTACTTGAAGTCTGAAGAGAGGAGAAGAAACTTGCTTTTCGATTGTAGCAAACCGGCTGCTGAGAATCCCTGGTTCTTCCTCTCAGGGCACCTAACTTATGGCATACAGCTTACTGTAGGCCTACATATGAACTTGAAAGGGTTAATGTGTCAAGAAATGTAGGATACTCGAATTAACCAGTACGGTACTTTAGAGTAATTGAAAGTGGAATCCCAAAGAATAACATCACATATGATTTATCAATAAATTCAAACTGGCTACAACACACAACATAGCACTGTTACACAGCTGAAGTTGACAGAGCATAAATAATCTGAAAACAAGGTAAACTGACTTTTGCCAATCGCAGAAGTATAGTACAGAGAAGGTTTGTTGAAGATAATGTATTAACAGAATGGCAAATGGCAAACATACTGACCAAAGCCCAGCTAACATCAGACCTGAAGAAAATTCCAAATGCTATCATGAAACAATTACCATAACTCATTGTTTTAGAAAGATATTACACAAAACAGTTTGGTTTAAACTGTTAAACTTGTTTTACAGTTTATTATTGAAAATAAACGTATATTAAGGGAAATGTTTGAAGTTTTTGAAGAACAGTATATGCTGTGTGTCGATTGAAGGGTTGGCAACCATAAGAAATAAAATATTGGTACTTCAACAAGAATCACAAATAATGCTTTCCTTCCACTGATGTCGCTTTAAAGAATCGGCTCTCTCCAAGTAAAACTGTAAAAGTCTCAACCGGCGGCATGGCCTAATGTACTTACGTGACGTAGTGCGCTAGTGTTGGCAACAGTCGCTGTGGATGCTGGGATGAATGGCGGCACACAATCCTTATAAGATGTGAAAATGAATGTATTAATATCACGTTTCTCTGATTTTATTTTCGAATCACGGTATTGGAATGTAGAACATTGCACACTATAATACTACGCTTCTCCACATGCAATGTCTTTCTGTTCAGATATAACACTTAGGCATACGCATTTGAATTTTCGTAACAACTATTTCTAAAATGTTCTTTTAAATGTCATAATTTGGTAGAACGAAAGCAACAATTTAATTTGTACTCTTCGATTCCTGCCTAACCACATCCGTTACAATCACGACATGTTCGTAAAAATCATAACATTGGCTCACATCAATTGAAGCTGTAGGTTCCTACCTTACCACATCCTTTAATATCACGACCTATTCGTAAAAATCATAACACTCGCAACAATTTAAACTCTACTATTAGATTCCTGCCTAACCACAACCTTGAAAATCTTGAATTTTTCGTAAAAATAATATTTTTCGATGTACTCCTTACCAGTCAGTAAAAGTAATTAGCCTCGTAAAGGGAAGGTTAAAACGCACTTCAGTACTGTTTCGTACAGATCATATGTTGCCAACCTAAAGCTGCTACGGACGCACCGAGACGCTTCTCATGCGCTGAGCGAGACTTTGGTCTAGTCTAAGTCTATGCTGCCTTTCGCTTTCGTCATTACCGGGTCGTGAACATCGTTTCCTCATATTATATAGGTTCTTTCACATCGTGAACTCTGGGATGCATTGTTCACACTTGAACAAATCGTGCGAACTGCTCCTGGGCGAGACACTTACGATTTCCCAAAACAGACACTGTAAAAGGATTCGCAGCACTGAACCTAAATACTAAGCAAAACAAACAAAAACAAGCAACTGAAAACTCAAACAAAATGAAAGCTAATAAACAAGTGCGCGAGACATAAAAAACGAACAAGCCATGCACACAGCTTAGCAGCTGTGCTTCCAACATGTTTTGTTTACTGTGCAACTGGGTGCGTAACATCACGTGACTGATTTCCCGTCCGTAACGTCATCGCAGCCGTGTAAGGGACTGCCGCCAAGACTCTCACTCGTATAGCAGTTTTATTCGTTACCAACTGTCAAAGTACTTTTAGTTGGTGGTCTCTGCTTTGTCTTGTGATGTTTCACTGAAACTGTTTGAGGTTATTTTAACCTCCTTGGATACAGCTATCTGTGTTTTGTTGTGTTGTTGTGCTATTTTCATTCTATGACATGGCAATAGAAACAGTAAACTCAATGTCGACAGCGTGAAGTAACTGAAACTTAAATCCGTTGATAGTATTTAGGGTCTAATTAAAGTATTTGAAATGGAAACTATTGGGAAATTGTTTTCTATGATTGGCAACCCTGTATGGGACTTCCCTTCATGGACCTTGACTGTCTGACTGTGACGCAGATGTCAGGTAGTGCTAACGAGCTGCACACGTTGTGACAGTAAGTAATCTAATTTTTTTTCTGTTGGCAATTTTATGTCAAACGAAAACTCGTGGTGCAGTGCGAGAATCTCTATCTCCTTTTCAAAGACTCGGCATCATTGTATGGAAATAGGATTAACACTTCGGCCGGGCGCGATTTTTTGTGCTGAGACCCGTGATCGATGTTACGGTACTTTATTTATTATCTTCAATACATAAGTGTTAAAGATATTATTCCGTATACTGTACGGGTTTTGACATCTTGATGAGATAATGGGTCAAAATAAAGCACTAGATATACAGTGCTCTAGGTCAAAGCAGACAGGTGGAATTGCTTCGTAAAGTGACAATGCTCATTTCACAAGACATTCTGCAAACGTGACGTCATTTGACGTCACGCGTAATATCTAAGTTTGCAGGAACTGCTATCAATTTCTGATAACGTTGTTTTGATGTCTCCAGTGATCTGCATGTGTATGGCTTGATAAAATTGCGTCTAGTTTGCTGGAAGCATTGTAGAATGTTTGCGTAAGAGGTAGGGAACGGCACACTTAGGAATTATAAAAAGAACACCGTGTTTAAGCTTTCAAGTTACAGAATGAAACTGTATTATAATATTAAGAGTGTTCAGTGTTCAGTGTTAATTGCTATCAATCTATGAATTTAATTTAATTGTGCATATTCTCTAAGACTTTGGAGGTATTCTTCAACTGAGTAATAAATTAGATTTCGTCTTCTGCAAAATTAGTCGTGAGTAAACACACGGCGCGTAGCAGGTTAGCAGCGCTCCACTCATAAGAATACTGGCGTGTATCCCACTATTTGTTCGTCCGGCGTAAACACAACGACGCTGCCATTGTGGCGAGGAAAAAAATTAGCCCTCCTCCCTCCCCTTGGTCAACAGGGGCGGCCGGCAGGTAGTCGAGGCGCCGTGCCACAGTTCCCAAAGCCGCTCCCTCCGAGGTTTGGTTTCTAATCCCCTCTTGGGCATGAATGTTGAGTTTGTCAAAAAAAAAACGGGGGTGGGATGGCAGATTTGCTGCCCCGTGCGGCCGCACGTATCGCACGTGCCTTGCGCCGGCCCTGAATAAACAGCTTTGAGAAAACATAATTTTTAGAAAGGATTTAAAAGATAGAGGCCTTACTTAGGCTAGGCTTTTCGGTAATTTATAGCTATACTGGAAAATTTAGTTCTAGGTCATTTCTAAAAAGAAATAAAGTATTCAGTTAAAGTAACCCTCAACTACTATTGAGGCCCTTTTTCATCAAATTGGTGTTTTGAAATATTTATTTATGAGTCATAAGTTAAATGAGCCATTGATTTAATTTTTGCTACCTGACTGCTTAACTAGGTTTTAGAGTTTTTTTTTAAATTAAATACTTGCTGCTGAGACCTTAATGAACACAGTAGGGTATGTAAATTATTGGAATCAATGCTGGCTGGGTTCATCTTTTTTTGCTTTGGTGAAGGTACCTTCCTCACATATACCTGAAGTGATTCACAATCAATCTAAATCAGGGCGAGAGCAGCTCCATCATTATGAAAGCACAATCTTGTAAAACTTCACACTCTTATTTGGTTGACGCCATTGATCACCTCTTTATTTATTTTTATTTAGCCCACACAATATATTACAATTACCATGTAGGCCCTACTACAAAACAGTTTTGTATTGCATTGTTTCACACATAAAGCATACCCATTGCCAACTTTTGGACCATGAATATCCTCTGCCTTTCACATTAACTCAGACTACTTGTAAAACGGATGTCATGTGCATGGATGCCCATCTACATGTTCTTTGCTCAGTTCTCCTCCTGATCAGTGAGATGCTGTGTTCAGAAGAATGACTAGAGACTACTATTATCTATTTCACATCTTCACACTTGATTTCGTTATGAAATTGTGATTGTTATTGTTGTTGTGGTCTTCAGTCCGGAGACTGGTTTGATGCAGCTCTCCACAAAACCCTATCCTGAGCAAGCCTCTTCAACTCCACATAAGAATGGCAACCTACATCTGTCTGAATCTGCTTACTGTATCCATCTCTAGGTCTTCCTCTGCGGTTTTTACCCCACACACTTCCCTCCAACGCTAAATTCACAATTCCTTGATGTCCAAATATGTGTCCTATCAATCGATCCCTTCTTTTAGTCAAGGTATGCCAGAAATTTCTTTTCTCCCCAATTCTGTTCAGTACCTCCTCATTAGTTACGCAATCCACCCACCTAATTTTGAGCATTCTTCTGTAGCACCACATTTCAAAAGCCTCAATCCTCTTCCTGTCCGCCCTGTTTATCGTCCATGTTTCACTCCCATACAAAGCAACACTCCACACAAATGCCTTCAGAAAGGACTTCCTTAGGCTTAAATCAATATTCGATGTTAACAAATTTCTCTTTTTCAATAACGCTTTTCTACCCATTGCCATTCTGCATTTTATATCCTCTGTACTGTGAGCATCATTTGTTATTTTACTGCCCAAGTAACAAAACTCATCTACCTCCTTTATTGCTTTGTTACCAAATCTAACTCCTTCAGCATCACCTGATTTTCTTAGACTGCACTCCATTACCCTAGTTTTGCTCTTGTTAATGTTCATCTTATATGCATCTTTCAGCACACTGTTCATTCCATTAAATTTCTCTTCCAGGTCCTTTGCTGTATCTGACAGAATTACTATGTTGTCGGCAAAACACAATGTGTTCAATGCTTCCCCCTGAACTTTAATTCCTTCTCCAAATTTCTCATTGCTTTCCTGTATAGCTTGCTCAATGTACAAATTGAATAACATTGGAGAAAGGCTACAACCCTGTCTTACTCCCTTTGCAACCACTGCATCCCTTTCATGCCCTTCAACTCTGACAACCGCTGTCTGGTTTTTGTACAAGTTATAAATAACCTTACGCTCCCTATATTTTACTCCTGCTTGCTTCAGAACTTGAAAGAGTTTCTTCCAATCAACATTGTCAAAAGCCTTCTCCAAATCTACAAAAGCTAGATATGTAGGTTTGCCTTTCCTTAATCTATCTTCTAGGATAAGCCGTAAAGTGAGTATTGCCTCCCGAGTTCCCTCATTTCTCCTGAACCCAAACTGATCTTCCCCAAGGTCGGCTTCTACCAGCTTTTCCATCCTTCTGTAAATAATTTGTGTTAATATTTTGCAACCATGACTTATTGAACTGATGGTTCTGTAGTTTTCACATCTGACTGCACCTGCTTTCTTTGGAATGGGGATTATAACATTTTTCTTAAAGTCTGAGGGTACTTCACCTGTCTCATACATCTTACACACCAGGTGAAACAATTTTGTCATGGCTGGTTCTCCCAGAGATTTCAGTAACTCTGAGGGAATATCATCTACTCCAGGGGCCTTGTTTTGACTTAGGTCTTTCAGTGCTCTGTCAAATTCATCTCTCAGTATAGTATCTCCTATTTCATCCTCATCTACTTCTTCTCCCCTTTCTCTAATATTGCCGCTAAGTTCATTTCCTTCATAGAGCCTCTCTATATACTCTTTTCGCCTTTCAGCTTTCCCTTCTTTGCTAAGAACTGGTTTTCCATCAGTGTCCTTGATATTCTTAGAGCTGTTTTTCTTATCTCCAAATGTTTCTTTTATTTTCATGTAGGCTGTATCTAACTTTCCCCCTATTACACATTCTTCTACATCCTTGCATTTGCCTTCTAGCTATCCTGCTTAGCCATTTTGCACTTCCAGTCACTCATTTCTTAGTCGTCTGTACTCCATTTTGCCTGTTTCATTTACTGCATTTGTGATTATGCTTTGAAATGTGACATTATGTTCTGTTTTTTTAGTATTACCCACTGTGCTATGTCCTGCTTTTCTCCTTTTTTAAGCCCTTTGTGAATGTATGTCTAAACTGCCTCTTGTTAAAAATAAATAAAAAAAATAGAAAAAAGATGACTTACCAAAAGGACCGGCTCGTCGATAGAAACAAATAAAATCACACACAAACACACATACAAGCTTTTGCCACCACTGGCAGCTTCTTCAGGAAAAAAGGGGAGGAAAAGGGGAAGGATGTGGGTTTTAAGGAAGTGGAAAAGGAGTCATTCCAATCCCAGGAGTGGAAGGACTTAACTTAGGGGGGCAAAAAGGAAGGTAAACAAATACACACACACTCAGACATATCGAAACGCAAACACTCCTAGACAGACATTTGTAAAAAGCAAAGAAGTTGGACAGAGATACCAATTGAGGCAGAGGCTCTGTCCATAGAACCAAGGCAAAGATGCTAAAGATGGTGGGCGGGAATTTGAATTAGCGGAGATTGAGACCAGGTGGGCAACGGGAGGAGAGAATAAGCTGAAGGGCAAGTTCCCATCTCCGGAGTTCTGAAAGGTTGGTGTCGGTGGGAAGTATCCAGATAACCCGGACGGTGTAACAATGCGCCAAGATATGCTGGCCGTGCACCAAGGCATGTTTAGCCACAGGGTGATCCTCATTACCAACAAACACTGTCTGCCTGTGACCATTCATGCGAATGGACAGTTTGTTGCTGGTCATTCCCACATAGAATGCTTCACAGTGCAGGCATGTCAGTTGGAAAATCACGTGGGTGCTATCGCAAGTGGCTCTGACCTTGATTGTGTACACCTTCCGGGTTACTGGACTGGAGTAAGTGGTGGTGGAAGGGTGCATAGGGCAGGTTTTACAACGGGGGCGGTTGCATGGGTAGGAGCCAGAGGGTAGGGAAGGTGGTTTGGGGGTTTCATAGGGATGGACTAAGAGGTTACGGAGGTTAGGTGGGCGGCGGAAAGACACTCTTGGTGGAGTGGGAAGGATGTCATTAAGGATGGATCTCATTTCGGGGCAGGATTTAAGAAAGTTGTATCCCTGCTGGAGAGCCACATTCAGAGTCCGCTCCAGTCCCGGAAAGTATCCGGTGACAAAAGGGGCACTTCTGGGATTCTTCGGTGGAAGGTTCTGGATTTGGAGGAATGAGGAGTATATATATATATATATATATATATATATATATATATATATATATATATATATATATATATATATATATATATATATAATGACGAAAAATTCCTAGCAGGAAAAATTGAATATAAAAAATAGACTAAGATTACTCACCAGGCGAAGGAGCACAGGTGTAACAGCATCACAAATAAATAAATGAATACACACAAACGCAAGCTTTCGCAACCCATTTGCTTCTTCAGGCAGAAGGGAAGGAGAGGGAAAAGGAAATGATGAGGGTTTTAAGGAAGGGGGTAAGGAGCCATTCCAATCCCGGGAGAGGAAAGACTTATCTTGGGGGAAAAATGGAGGGTAAACAAATGCGCACACACACCCACACATTCATACAGACACAAGTACACCTAGACAGACATACTGTAGAAAGCAAAGAACTTCTTTGCTTTCTACAGTATGTCTGCCTAGGTGTACTTGTGTCTGTATGAATGTGTGGGTGTGTGTGCATAAAAGGCACTTGATAGATTTTTAATTACTCTGTTGTGTATCTGATTCAGGTTGGCATGAATCTTACTATATTAAAAATCATGTTAAAAGATTGATTATGTCAAGGTACGGTATTGAGTTAAGACCTTACCAATATGTGTATTAAGACAAACTTCTGAAAGAATGTCTGGAACCCTCAAGAATTGGAGCACTTGCTTGAAATATCACAAAATACTTTGGAACAAGTACCAGGTAGACCTACTAGTAAACAATGTAATACGAGACAAATCCTTACGGTTCCTGATTATTCTAGGAATGAAGACCTATTGGAAGAATAAATTCTTGATGAAATTTCAGACAAAGATTGAGAATCATACAGCAGAAATTAAATGTAAATGTTAGCTGCATCTACAGAAAATGAAGAGCCACCATCAGAAGCACATAAAGAACTGAAACAAATTAACAAGCAGTTTTGTTGATGGTAATTGAGTTTGAAAATAAAAATTACTGTGGTGTTATGGATGATTTAATATAGATGGTGCAGTCTTAACCGAGATGAGACTGACGTCCTACATGTAAGGAACTATACATAACTTTGTTTGGTGCCTACTGTAAGAAAGTTTGAATTGAAGTAAACAATCAGAATCTTGTAGTAGCCTATAGGTTTGTATTTGTGACTGGAAAGCTGTGTTACTGTGCCTGTACTTTGTAAAATGGCAAAATGCCATCCCATTGTCTATGAGAGGTTTATGTGATATGCATTATATATATAAAGTTCTAGTAATCTATACATAACTCAGATCAATGCAATTTATTATTCTGTGTGTGTAGTTAATAAATTTTTTCATGGATTCTAGGAATTCTAACCTTGGGAGAGAGAGAGAACTAATACACAGATCATAAACACTATTGCCAATAACAAAACGGGGAAACAGGCAACAAAACAATCCCATTGCCAGAAAAATCAAAAGTTGAAGCATGTAAATTGGTATTTGTGAGCATTGAAGACCAGGATATCATTTGTCTGCTTTGGCATCATTGATGACGACATAATAAACTGAAAAAGATGCAGAAAGCAATGTTCCCAATATTCAAAAGGTGAAACAATGTAACATTCCTTTGCAATAGTGTTTTGCATAGAAGTTGCCTAAATTTCATCTGATTAGGGTTTAATTAAATTGTGGGTTTAATTAAATTTAATAGGTGGATGAGTGAATGTAAATTCATAAATTTGTATTGTAAAAAATGATAATGATTTCATGTGGCATTTTTGGCCTTTAGACCCCAGCTGGGATCATTTTCGGCCTGCCTGGTGCAAGTCTTTAGGTGACACCACATGGGCAACTTGCATGTCAATGATGATGATGGAATGATAACACAACACCCTGTCCCCGAGTGGAGAAAAATCTCCAACCCAACTGGGAATTGAACCTGGCCCCCCTGTGTGGCAATCTAGCATGCTGTCCACTGGACTAAGGAGGCTGACATTATAAAAAAGTAATGCCACATTTGTAAAATAAGTGTTTCAAATCATATAAGGCAACATGCTGACATCATGGATCAAAGCTGACTGTTGTTTTTTGGTCTCCCATTACAGTATTGTAACTACTAGTGATTTGAACAGGTGATAGTCACAGCCTTACCACAAAAACCTAGCTGGTAGGCCTATTTGCCTGAAATGATGTAGTCAAAACCAATGCAGGGTAGTCAGATGGAGCAAACTACTTGCACACAAATACTGTATTCTGATCATACTTATGATTAAGCTGATAATCTAGACCTGGATCGTGCTACAAAACAGCCTGACACTTGACACATAATTACAGCCAACATCAACCTCAGCAAATAAGAAGGGAAAGATCAATATGATCCAGAACACATAAATAATACACACAAACACCAACCACAGAAGACATTTTACAAACAGAAAGCAAAACAGATGCTGTGGAAGATGGCTACAAATATAGTGGATTTTTGCTATTACTTTCATTGGCTTCAGTCTATTCCTTTACGATTTTATATATATATATAGAATTGTCTCCCACCACCTTCAAGTTTTACCATAAGACTGCAGCAGTGATAGGTCACCAAACTATGCAATTTTGAAGACAGCGGCAGAGTATTTCTATGGTTAAACAATGGCTGCTAGTGATACATTACGGTACTTGAAATAAGCAAAATCTCTTGTACTTGCCATTCATACTGCACTGTATTAAGATATTTGTGAATCATTATTTATGACTGAAGCAAAAGGTACACTAGCTCTATTTATTGCTGCAGAGGTAAAGTAAGCGTAAAAACACAAACTTTCCAGTAAGTGCTGTATTTCACAATTGGTTTTATGTCACATGTTTGGGTTCCCCAACTACCTACATCCCATCCCTCAGATCTAATCATTTGTTCTCCAGCACTCCAAACACCACCTCCACAAGTTATCCAGCCTGCTGACATCATATTAGGCTCAATCCATGTCAAATCAACAAGGCTCTCAACCTCACCATCTTCGATTTCAATAATATTTGAGGTATAGCTTGTCTGCAGCTAGATATAAAAGTTAGCAAAGTTTCAGATGATTGGCTTAATTATTAAAAGACCTATCATAAATAGAAATATTAAAAATCAGCCACATTCCACCACGACAGCTCACAAACGACACAGATACTTCGACAGTGGGAGACGCCCACCCCGCCGCTCCAACCTGACACAAGCGTCCCAATCATCACCTAGTGAAGCTATCATGAGAAACAACAGGAATAAAAGTACTGCTACTTCTACACCAAGTTTGGCGAAGCAGCGGAAAGATGCAGAGCACCGTGCGAGTACCCAAACACCGGTTGCAGGTAGACAGCGGCGCCACCTCCTGCGAAGGCGTCATGGGCGCCAACGTACCCTGCACTCAGTAGCACACAAGAACGACACCTCCGGTCTAGTGTACATAAAAGACCTAAGTTCGGGCCGCTGCTTTCTGATCGACACAGGAGCAGATGTTTCTATCCTGCCCTCCTCTTTAGCAAAAAACAGCATTAAGCCACAACGCACTTTATTACAGGGCTTAAACGCTACGTGTTTGGAGTGTGCAGGTACGACCTCTTACACTGTGAACATTGTGCCAGCCCCCCCCCCCCCCCCCCAGGGGGCCCACAGCTCTTTTGTGGGTATGTGTGTGGCGCGCACGGGGCCCCGAGACGAAGCGACCTTTCTTCCGTCCCAGGCCGCTTCCCTCTTTCCCCCCCGGTTTGTGCCTTCGCCTGGAGACGGGCGTTTATCATCAAAGGTTTCTTTTTCGCTTCCTGTCTTCTCTTCTTGGTCCTCTTCCTTTCCAGTTCTTCAGCCTACTCCTCTTTTTCCTTCCTCCTTGTTCTTGATTCACCCTTTAATCTCCGCCTCGGCGTTTGAGATTCTCCCTCCTCCTTCATCCCTTTCTCTCCTTCCTCCTTTCTTTCCTCCCTGTGCGTGTCTGAAGGTCGACCCACGCTCTGCGTTGCCGGTGACAGGGTAAGGCGTAACTCCCCACCCCGGGTAGACATGTAGGGCACGTAAGTACCCCCCGGTAAAGGCCGGGCCCAGGGAGGGGTGATTACCCGAGCTGATACCTTCCGAACATGCCGATTGGTCCCTCCGTCCGTTCTCGGGAGGTGTGACCTGAGGTGCGAACAGTCACCTAAGGCGGGTGCGCCATCAGTGAGGGCCCCCACAAGGAAGGAGCGCGCCATCGGAGACGCCGGTAATCATGGGGGACACCTTCGCTATGAAACCTTCCACATCATCTATAACCCTGACCCATAAGCGGAAACATGATTCTCAGCCACAGAAAGCATTGCCTAACATACCAAAGTTCCTGGTGTTATCACGTACCGATGATAAGGATTTTTCTTCAGTCAATCCGTTTATCATTCAGAAGGGTGTCGATGCGATCGCAGGTCCCTTGAAGACCTGCTCCAGGCAGCGCAACGGGACCTTGTTGCTCGAAATAGAAAATGCATTCCAGGCGCAGAAGTTACTTCGAGCTACCCTTGTACATACTTTCCCTGTGAAGGTGGAGGCTCACCGCACCCTCAACTCTTCGCGGGGGTAGTGTTCTCCAGATCACTGGATGGGTTATCGGGCGAGACGATATTGAACTATATGTCGGATCAGGGAGTCACGGATGTTCATCGCGTGATGAAAAAGATTAACAATGACCTCGTGCCAACCCGTACTGTCTTCTTAACTTTTGACAGGGTTGACCTACCATCGAAAGTGAAAGCAGGCTACAAGGTCATTTCCGTCCGCCCGTACATACCAAATCCTACACGCTGCATCCATTGCCAAAGGTACAATCATACCAGTAAATCTTGTCCAAATGCAGCGAACTGCGCCACCTGTGGCAGGGACGCTCATGAGGGTGAATGTCTACCTCCATCCCCTCGCTGCATTAATTGCATGGGTGACCGTGCTGCTTCTTCACGGGACTGCCCCGTTTATAAAGAAGAGCGGGTCATCCAAGAGATTCGCGTGAAGGAGAAGGTCTCGACCTATGCCGCTCGGAAGTTATTAGCTAGTAGGAAGCCCGCAGTACTCCCATCAGGTACTTTCAGCCAGGTCCTTGCCTCCCCTCGACCAACTAAGGAGGTAGGCATTCAGACTTGCGATTTAACGTTCAGTGACACTGTCGTCAGGTCGGCTAGCCCGAAAATTGCTCGTTCCACCTCTCCGATCCCTTCTGCCCGTTCTACAGCGAATTCGTCGACCAGTTCACACACATCCCGGGCACCCAAATCTGCTGCCCGGAGTTCAAAAAAAGAACCAGTCCGTGACGATTTTCTCAAGACTAAGACTTCTCAATCGTCAACCGCATCTTCCACGCATCATACTTCTAAGAAGGCTTCCAGAAAAAACAGCCCCCCCCCCTTCCCCACCGAGGCGTGACTCTTCGATCACACCATCCAACAGTTGCCGGCCTCGGCCGTCTTCTGTTTCACCGGGACGCTCCATCTGTCGGGCACCCGGCCGTTTACCTGTGATGGAAGCTGCCCCTCCTGATCAACTCCGGGAGGTGGCAGACGCGTCGATCGAACCAATGGAACATGACCCTTTGCCACTAGATGGCGATAGCAGTGCTCCCTCGAAGTCCGATCCTCAGCGGCCGTCGAGTGACCCCATCTGCTTGTTCCTTTTTATCTTCTTTTCTTCTCTCATTTTTTATCATGGCGCTCCTTCAATGGAATATTCGCGGCATTCGTTCCAATCGGGAGGAATTAAAACTACTCCTTCGATTGCACTGCCCGCTTCTAGTCTGTCTCCAAGAAACTATGTTGCGTCCAAGTGATCGTGCAGACTTTTCACACTACACCTCTGTGCGGTTCGACCTGCCACCTGTGGAAGGTATCCCAGCCCACGGAGGGGTTCTGATGCTCCTTCGAGACGTCTATTTCCATCCCATTTCATTGCATACTAACCTACAGACAGTTGCCGTCCGCATCACTTTATCCACATTTACCTTTTCCCTCTGTAGTATATATTCGCCATCGTCATCTGCCCTTACTAGGGCAGATGTGCTCCACCTTGTTGACCAGCTCCCTTCACCTTTCGTGTTGGTAGGCGACTTTAATGCCCACCACCCCCTATGGGGCTCTCCGGCACCTTGTCCAAGAGACTCCCTTTTGGTGGACCTTCTCCACCACCTCGATCTTGTCTGCCTCAACACCGGTGCACCAACCTTCCTTTCAGACACAACACACACCTATTCCCATATAGACCTCGCAATATGCACTCCTCAGCTTGCCGGTCGGTTTGAGTGGTATGCACTTTCTGACATGTACTCAAATGACCATTTCCCTTGTATCATCCACTTCCTGCATCATTCCCCATCTCCTCGTCCCACCAATTGGAACATTTCTAAAGCCGACTGGGGGCTTTATTCTTCCATGCCTGTTTTTCACGATCAGAATTTTCCCAACTGTGACAGTCAGGTCGACTACCTCACAGAGGTTATTCTCACAGCTGCTGAACGTTCCATACCTCGTACATCCTCTTCTCCACGTCGTGTCCAGGTCCCTTGGTGGACTGCAGCATGCCGCGACGCGCTTCGAGCCCGGCGCCGTGCTTTACGCACCTTCCGCCGCCACCCAACTTTGGAGAATTGCATCAATTATAAACGTATGAGACCGCAGTGCCGTTGTATCATAAACGACAGCAAGAAAGCTTGCTGGACTGCTTTTACTAGTTCTTTTAACCATTTTACTCCCTACACGGTTGTTTGGGGTGGCCTACGCCGTTTATCCGGCATCAAGGTCCACTCCCCAATTCCTGGCCTGACTGTGGAGAATGCAGTACTCGTGGACCCCGCTGATGTTTCAAACGCATTGGGACGTTTCTTTTGCGGAGGTTTCGAGCTCTGCCCATTATCACCCTGCCTTTCTCCCTCGCAAACAGGTAGAGGAGGCACGGCTGCCTTTCTTCCACTCCTTTAATCGTGAAAATTATAACGTCGCCTTCACCATGCAGGAGCTAGACCGTGCTCTTGCCCTGTCCCGATCTTCTGCTCCTGGGCCCGATTCAATCCATATAGATATGCTGAAGAACCTCTCTCCTGCGGGCAAGTGCTTTCTTCTTAGTACCTACAATCGCATTTGGACTGAGGGTCATGTTCCCACAAGTTGGCATGAAGCCATTGTAGTCCCCATCCCCAAACCAGGGAAGGACAAACACCTTCCTTCCAGTTATCGCCCCATTTCTCTGATGAGTTGCGTCTGTAAGGTGATGGAACGCATGGTTAACGCTCGGTTGGTCTGGCTCCTCGAATCTCGCTGCCTCCTGACTAATATCCAATGCGGTTTTCGTCAACACCGCTCTGCTGCTGATCACCTCGTTACGTTGTCGACCTTCATTATGAACAACTTTCTAAAGAAGCGTCAAACAGTAGCAGTGTTCTTCGACTTGGAGAAGGCATACGATACCTGTTGGAGAGCGGGCATTCTCCGCACATTGCACACATGGGGCCTTCGGGGCTGCCTTCCTCTTTTCATTCAAGCGTTTTTGGCGGATCGCAAGTTCCGGGTACGGGTGGGCTCTGTTTTGTCAGATACCTTTTGCCAGGAGAATGGGGTACCACAGGGCTCCGTCTTGAGTGTGGCACTCTTTGCCATTGCAATCAATCCAATCGTAGATTGCCTTTCAGCCGACGTCTCCGGATCTCTTTTTGTTGACGATTTTGCAATTTATTGCAGCGCCCAGCGGACGTGTCTCTTTGAGCGTTCTCTTCAACGCTGTCTTGACCGTCTATATTCCTGGAGCATCGCAAACGGCTTCCAGTTCTCCACTGAGAAAACTGTGTGTATAAACTTCTGGAGATACAAGGAATTTCTTCCACCTTCTCTACATCTCGGCCCCGTTGCTCTCCCTTTCGTGGAGACTACGAAATTCTTGGGACTCATGTTGGATCGGAAACTTTGCTGGTCCACACACGTGTCCTACCTGGCTGCCCGTTGTGCCCGATCCCTTAACGTTCATCGTGTCCTCAGTGGCACGTCATGGGGAGCGGATCGTACCGTCCTGCTTCACCTTTACCCGGCCATTGTTCAGTCGAAGCTCGACTACGGAAGCCTTGTATACTCTTCTGCACGGCCGTCGATTCTTCGCCGTCTCAACTCTATTCACCATCGGGGATTACGTCTGGCGACCGGTGCATTTTATACCAGCCCTGTTGAAAGTCTGTATGCCGAGGCTGCTGTATTACCCTTGACCATTCGACGTGACATACTCTTGTGTCGGTACGCATGCCGCCTGCGGTCGATGCCCAACCATCCATCTTACCGACTATTGTTTGACGACTCACTCGATCGCCAATATCAGTTGTCTGCGATTGCCTTGCTTCCACCTGGAGTTCGGTTTCGCCGCCTGCTACAGCGGCTCGATTTTACACTTCCTTCCATCTTTCGGTTGAGCGAAAGCCCATTGCCACCATGGCATCAGGCCCAGGTTCACACACACCTTGAACTTAGTTCGCTCGCCAAGGAGAGCACTCCGGATTTGGTATATCGCTCGAGGCTTGTCGAACTCCGTTCACGGTTCGATAATGCCATATTTATTTACACTGATGGTTCCAAGAGCACTGCCGGTGTCGGATCTGCCTTCGTCATCGGGGACAACCGTTTTCAATACAAGCTCCCTGACCGGTGCTCGAACTTCACGGCTGAGCTTTTTGCCCTCCACCAGGCTGTTTTGTATACCTGCCACCACCGCCAACCTTTCTATGCCATATGTTCTGACTCCCTCAGTGCCCTGCAGAGTCTTGAGGACCCTTTTTCGAACCATCCTCTCGTGTATCGGATCCAACGCTCCCTCCAGTTGCTAGCTGATGACAGCTGTCACGTTTCTTTCCTGTGGGTCCCTGGCCATGTGGGTGTGCCCGGGAATGAGGCCGTCGACATAGCAGCCAAGGCAGCAGCTCTTTTGCCTCGCATGGCTACCTTTTGCGTCCCACCGGACGATGTTCAACGGGCTCTTCGCCGGAGTATCGTGTTGTCATGGCACAGTGCGTGGCTTTCACTGAACAACAATAAATTGCGAACTGTCAAACCGACCCCGACCGCTTGGGGGACCTCCTCACGCTCCTCTCGGCGGGAGGAGGTCATCCTGGCCCGGTTGCGGATCGGTCACTACTGTTTCAGCCACCGTCACTTGCTATCCGCCAAACCTGCACCGCTATGCTCCTGCGGCGAACTGCTGACAGTGCGACATGTTTTACTGACTTGTGTTAATTTTAATCATCTCCGTGTAGCCCTTCACTTGCCGTCTACTCTGGAGGAAATTTTAGCTGATGGCACACGGGCAGCTGCTAGAGTTTTGCGTTTTATCAACTTGGCCAACTTATCCAAGGATATTTAACCCCTTTAATTGTCTTTTATCTTTTGTTTTTAGCTTCTTGTTGTTGTTCTGACAGTCACCATTTTTTTAATTTTTTATGAGATCATAGCTAATCTGTTCTTGGCTGGGCGCTAATGACCATAGAAGTTGTGCGCCCTAAAACCACAAAAAAACATTGTGTCAGCCTGCCAACTCAAGTGGACTTTTTTAGTGGCTAACATAGCCGATCCAATATTAGGAATAGATCTTCTTCGCCATCACAAAATTTAGCCTGACCTGGTGAATAATACAGTTTTTCACTATGTCACAGATAAACACTATCAGTGTGCATCGTCGAGCATTCTGTCTACGTACAGTGACAGTAAACAACGCCTCACTGACCAGTGTTTTGCCCCCTCAGTGAATATCCAAGTGTATCAAGGCAAATCCCTTGCCGAGCAGGAATCTACCCTGAAACTCGGGCAAGAACACGACAAACTACTCCGTCGAGTGTTGGCAGTCTCAGCAGACATCGAGTCGACCCTCCGTCAACTCGCTGCAGCTCGCAAGGATTTTCTGGAGATTCATAAACAGGTCAGTCAGTGCAAAAACAGTGCAAACGCGTCCGCATGCTGGTTAGATTGTGACAGTGAACATTTAAAACATTCCTTTTATGCTCCTTCGCTGCACGAAGCAGACAATTTTTTGTGCTCACAGTCCGATGTTCAGTTGCACACTGCTAGTCAGCTACTGCAGCCAGTGCCGCCCTCAGCGTGCCGCCAGCAGCGTACACACTCTCTCTCTCTCTCTCTCTCTCTCTCTCTCTCTCTCTCTCTCTCTCTCTCTCTCTCTCTCTCTCTCTCTCTCTCTCTCAAGCAGTGCACCAATCTTCCAGGCCAAAACACCCAAGTGGAGACAGTAGGGACTTCAGATAGTTGGCAGCGCTGTAAAACCCAGACAGCAGCGCCGCAGTTTACCGCTCCTGCCGCGCGACACTTAACATCTGAGACAGCCGACCCGCGCTCACCGTCTATGGTTGCTATCATAACGAACAGAATGGTTTACAAGCTGCGCCTAATAGATGGCCGTCCCGTTTCTAGTAAGCCACGCCGCCTTCCGCCAGAATGCATGAAAATAGTGAGGGAGCAGATAGAAGAACTTTTGAACACTGGCATACTTAAACCGTTGTCTGGTTGCTGGTAGACACCTATGCATTTTGTGCCTAAAAGTGATGGTCTGCTGCATATGTGCGGGGACTTACAGACGTTTAAATGCACGAACCATCATGGACAAATATCCGGTGCCAAACATTGCGGATTTCACACATGCACTGGCTGGCGCAACATTCTTCTCAGTAGTCGACTGCAAGCGAGCATACCACCAAATCCCTATGGCACCAAAGGATGCATGCCATTAGGGTTAAAGAATGCCGCCCATACTTGGCAGAGGTTTATTAACCAGGTACTCTTTAATTTAGACTTTTGCTTCGTCTACCTTGATGACATTTTAATCTTCAGCTCCTCACTCGAGAATAATGACACACATGCTAGTAGTAGTAGAGACGCTCGCAAAGGCCGGCATTGAACTGAACTCAAAAAAACTTCAGCTGCACCAGCCGACAGTCGTTTTTTTAGGCTTCACTATTTCTGCGACAGGCATCTCCCCGCCGAAAGACAAAGTTGCCCCAATCCTGGACATGCAACGCCCCTCCATGTACAAGGAGCTTCGTCATTTTTTAGGCACAATTAACTACTACAGAAACCATTTACCGGCTGCTGCCCAAGTTCAGGCCCCGCTCACAGATGCCCTGGCAGGTCCAAATACTTCTGGTACACGCCCTGTTCCTTGGAACTTGGACATGGAGGAAGCATTTCACAAACTTAAGGAACTTCTGGCCAACGCTGTCATGATTGCACACGCTAACTCTGAGGCAGAACTTTTCATAACCACAGATGCTAGTGACACAGCTGTAGGTGCAGTTCTTAGTCAGACAGTGAACACCACCACCTCCCCACTTTGTTTCTCCTCCTAAAACTGAATGGGACACAAAGAAAATACTCCGCTTTTGACCATGAATTATTGGCTGCATACAAAGCCATCAAACATTTCAGAGTTGAACTAGACGTTAGAAACTTTTATATACTCACTGACCACAAACCAATCGCAGCAGCAATAAAAAACCCTCCTGCAGACCCTCCGCCGCGGTGCTTCAGACAACTTGATTTTATATCACAATTAACAACAGATGTGCGATATATCAAGGGTGCAGACAATGTTGTCGCAGATTTGTTGTCGCGTGTCAGTGCAGTTTCCACGTTACTCGATTTTTCAAACCTTTCCACCCTCCAGTCAGCTGATGAAGACACAATAGCCCTTATCTCCGACCATATTTCATCATTTCAGCCAGTGTGGGTCTCCTTCCCAGGAGTCAATGGAGAGGTGCGGTGTGATGAATCATTGGGGACCCTTCGTCCTTTCATACCCCAATCACTATGCCATGATGTCTTCAATTCCCTTCATAACCTTGTGCACCCCGGTAGTCGTGCATCTACTAGGCTGGTAACAGAACATTTTGTTTGGCGCAATGTCCGGTGGGACTGTCAGACACGGGCAAAAAAGTGTTTACAATGCCAATGCTGCAAAATCAATAGACACACATCATCTCCTCTCGGCTCATTCCCCGTGCCTAAGGGTAGGTTTCAGCACATTCACATGGACATTGTCAGCCCCCTCCCACTCTGACAGGTTCCATCATATCCTCTCTATGATAGAAACAACTAACCGCTGGGTCGAAGCTGCCCTCATCTCAAACATGATAGCAGAAACAGTGGCATGCACATTTTTAGCCTATTGGATTGCCAGGTTCGGGTGTCCAGCTGTTATTACCACAGACCAGGGTCGGCAGTTTGAGTCGAATTTGTTCTCCCATCTATGCCAACTGTGCGGCATTAATAAAGTACACACCACGGCCTACCACCCTCAAAGCAATGGTTTGGTTGAGAGATGGCATATATCCCTAAAAGCCTCTCTTCGTTGCCATGGCAACATGTGGACAGAAGCTCTGCCACTTGTCCTGCTTGGACTCCGAGCTACTTTCAAGGAAGATTTAAATGGTTCAATGGTTCGTGCGCAGAGTTTGTCTTGGCCAGAAGCTGGTGCTCCCCGGTGAGCTTGTCGTGCCCTCCCCTCTCCCCCTCATCAAGGAACTACATAACCTGGTAGGAGGACAGTGAGGACCCACTGCGCAATCCTCAACATCAGACCTCCCGCTAGTCACACCCCTCCCCGCACATACGTGTCTCGCACCCTGGCGGCTTGCAAGTTTGTTTCCTTACGTGACGACACCGTCAAGCCCCCCCTCGAGGCACCATACACTGGCCCTTATCGGGTGGTATCGTCTAAAGAACAAACTATGGATATCCTGATTGATGACTGTGTCACCACAGTTTCCCTCCACAGAATAAAACCTGCATTCGTGAAGCTCGACCCACCACCATTATTGCCCAACGACGACGGGCCACTACCTCCAGATCACCCTCACAACAGCCCCATACACAACCTGGGACGGCAGTCGATTGACACTTCAGGTGCCTCACCTTTTCGAGGATTCAGTTCTTCCCACTCCCAGTCGAGCACATTCCTCGAGCCGCTCCCAACCCCCTCCTCGTCCCCGAGCTCTCTTTCCAACTTCAATTCAAGTGGACCATTAGGTAGCCAACGCCCTAATCCGAGCCAGCACAGCAATCAGCCTGCATCTGCCACCCCCACTCTACCTCATACTCCTCCAGTGTCGCCAGAACCATCCCCCCTCCCCCCTCTTCGGTTTCCGTGACGCAGACGATTCAGTGGTTTTCACGTGTGATGAGACGTGTGTTGAAGCCTCAACTGACGTCCCAGCAGAGGACATCACAAACGTGTACATTACAGTGCAACAGCGTGCAGTCTTCGTGGTGTTAGTGTGTGTGTGTGTGTGACGGAAGCTACCTCCTATCCCAACGGGTTGTGCGACGTTTCCCACTGCCTCGAGGGATGGCAGCCAACCGTGTGAAGGCATTTGTGTGCCCATCAGGCATGGTTATAATCAGGTTTCCATGTGCTTCTCGACCGCCTCACTCCCACATCGCTGCAGCCTCCGTTGCCCACATTATTTTGCCGACTACGAGGTAGGGTGGCCCCCTCGACCAACCTGCTCCAATCCTCTGCCGCCTGATGCTGAGGAGCTGCACGTCCTTAACCTCAAGGACACCAAACTGCCACTGCAGCCTCCCCTCCCCTTCCACCCTCTCATGACTGGTACTCCATACTGCAAAGGGGGGGGGGGGGGTTATGTGGCGGAGATCGACCCCTAAGTCGACCTTCACCGAACAGTGAATCTGCCGCTTAGCTTCTTTGGGCAGATACTTCCTGTAACGGCCACTGTGCCATGTTCAGTTGTGTTTTTACGTTCTGGCTGTACTGATGTACACATTACCTAATACACGTGTTTTGCTAAACTTAAATGTGGAACGTTATTCGGTACCTCACCAATAATCCCGTTCCCCATAACTATATTGAATGATAGGTAGTATGTGAGACTAAAATTAATTGTGATCTCCACTGGTGGCAGCCTAATTGAAAGTGATATGCAGGTTATGTGTTTATCAACACTGCTCAGCAAAGTGCCATATTTTTGCATTTTACAATGAATGTACATCAGCAGCTGTTCTGTTGTAACCCTTTCAAAGAAGAGAGACACAGTCATGTTGTGAAAAACGTGAGACCTGTTCAAGAATGGACAGTGAGTTTGGTGACTGGTGTAAAGTTAAACAGCAGTAATGTCTGTAGTAAACGCAGAATGAAGCTTAGTAAAATGCATAAAAGGGAAACTGATGATAGTCCAGAAGAAGGAACAGGTGGTGATCCAAATACATTGGTAAAGGATTCTGATGACCTGTTGCTTCGGAAGTTACTATAGAATTGTTCAATAGTAGCTTATAGTCTGTGGGGGACTCTCCTATTAAGATGAAGCGATTGCAAGAGAAACACTATCCTAAGAAAAAGTCAAAGTAGGTGACTGATGTTTTAGAAAATAGTTTTTAAAATTCCTTCCAATGCAAGTGAAGAAGTTACAAGTAAATGTGACTCTGAAATAATTTCACAGATTGAAATTAAATTTAAACTACTACAAAGAGAAGTGAGAAAATCCAAATACTTACAATATTACCATAAAGGTGGAGTATTAAAAAAACTGAATAATTTAAAGTTTTTAACTATATGGCTAAGAAGACAAAAGATCTAGTAAAAAACATGGGATATTATCTATTCTGAATCCAAAACCTGCCAGAACATTGAGTTTAGAAACTGTAAAAGTGATTAAGACATTTTATACTACGCTGACATTAGTCGATGCATTCCTTATGTCATGCGCTGTCCTACCATGTCTACGACCATGACTACTCAGTCTCTTTCTAAGGTTTTTGCCATTGAAGGCCTTCCTCATACACTGGTTTCGGACAACGGGCCTCAGTTTACCTCTTCTGCTTTTTGGGATTTCTGTGCCCAGTTGGGGATCCGTCATGTTCGTACTCCGCCTTTCCACCCCCAGTCTAATGGTGAGATGGAGCGGCCATTGCGCATGTTCAAGGTCCAGATGCGCAAGTATGTGGCCTCTTCTTCGGTGGATGAAGCTGGGCTTAGATTCTTATATTCTTATCACTTCACACCGATGGGGGAGCATAGTCCCGCTGAGCTACTCCGCGGACGATGCTGCAGCTGCTTCTGCCACGACCGCAGCCGGTCCCCGCGGCCTCGCCACATCGCTACGCTACTGGCTCAGCCATATGGGCGTGAGGGTTTGGACACAGCCCCCACTGGCTGCCAGGCGTCGTCACGGGCTGCAGAGGTGGACGGATATGTTCCATATGCACGCGCACACCAGGTACGCTGCCACTGGGACCAGTTACGGCCCTGGGCTCCTGCAGGGTCCACACCACAGGCGCCGCCACCACCACCACCACCACCACCACCACCACCACCACCACCACCACCACTGCCTATGCTGCCAGTAGGTTCCACACCTAACTTGCAAGTACGCATCGGATGCCTCCGCCAGAGTTAATAGTTTCACACCCGGCACTTCCCGTGGTTGTCACATCCTTGGTGAGACCAATACCGATCACGGATGCTGTGCCCCTGCTTGCGGTGGCGCCTGCTGATGACAAGGCCAGCTCCACCTCGCCACCTGTGGGAGGAGCAGCCACTGTACAAGTGCACATCCCACAGTCCGGCCAGGCGGGACCACTGCCAAACAACATGACCGAGCCGTCGCCCCCGACATCTGCAGTCCTGGGTTCATTAGTGTCACCGGGTTCTCCGATCGTAGCGGGCTGCCTTCCGAGAAGGACAAACAACCCTAGATGGCTACGCCCCCACCAGTATTGTCCATATGCCCAGGTGCCGGCTCGCAGTCTTCTCAATGATTCCGCACCACCTTCTGAAGACGCCACGCTGATGGACATTGCCTGGGTCCGTGCAGGGTCGGTCGACATTTCCCCCTGAGAGGGAAGGAGTGATATACATCGTGACACACAGCATACTAATTATGCGCCGCCACACGTGCTTACACCACCAGCTACGAGACGGTGACACTAGTGCGGACCAGCGTTACCGGTCTGCCACGTAGCGGCCGCCGGCACAGCGAAGCCAAGCAAACCGCAATCCGCCTCAGTTGTGTGTGAGACTTGTTCGAGAGCACATAGCATTGGGTGTTATATACTGTCATACTGACGATCGGTTTCTTATTGTTGTTCCACTCGACATATTATTAGTGCTCGTGACAGTCCTACTTAGAAGTTACAATAAACATATTATGTGATGTTTATCTGGGACTGCAACCCCTCTAAATCCCATAACAATTTTTCTTGGAATACTGATCATTGGGAGTGCTATTATAAAGAACGATGTATGCACTTGTACTCTTACTGTCTGTTAAATCCTGTGCATAAACAGCAATAGAGTAGACATTTATGTGAATTGTGTCATCTTCTTACAAAAAAAGGTCCTAATTCTTTTGACTCTCGTATGTATCAAGTTCTTTTTACATTTAAATGATCTTTTTTTTAGGATTCTCTGTGAAATGGCTCTCATAATTGACTGCAAATTGTAGACCAGGTGTGATTTTACATTTCAAATACAGTAGGTAGACTTCCTACAGTTTTACGATATGAAAACTTAGTGTTCATTATCTCAATTTTCTTCATTTGTTATCCCCTCTGGAATTAATGGAGTATTCATAGCCTTACAGTTAGGGCCTAGTCATATTAAATTTTTCTCTTATTTTCTTCACATACTGTTCTTGATGAAGAAATATTCCAATCTCTGTTCATTATATGTATCCCTATATACATATCTTTATTTTCTAATACAAATATTATAGAGGAAAAATTCCTAACAGGGAAAATATACATAAAAAAATAGATGAAGTCCACTTACCAGGCGAAGGAGCACAGGCAGTGATAGCAACAAATAAACACACAGACACACACACACACAAACGCTAGCTTTTGCAGCCTAGCTGCTTCATCAGGCAGAAGGGAAGGAGAGTACTTACACAGACGCAAGTACACTTAGGCAGACATACTGTAGAACCCCAAGGTAAGTCTTTCCTGTCCCGGGATTGGAATGACTCCTTACCCACTCCCTTAAAACCCTCATCATTTCCTTTTCCCTCTCCCTCCCTTCTGCCTGACGAAGCAGCTAGGCTGCGAAAGCTAGCGTTTGAGGTGTGTGTCTGTGTGTGTCTGTGTGTGTGTGTGTGTGTGTGTGTGTGTGTGTGTGTGTGTTTATTTGTTGCTATCACTGCCTGTGCTCCTCCACCTGGTAAGTGGACTTCATCTATTTTTTACGTATATCTTTATTTTCTACTGAAGATGTTTCAAAATTCTTCTTAAATATATATTCTGTTTCCTCCTAGTATTTTCCTATTATGATTACATCATCAACATGAATAGTCATGTACAATGGGGGACAAAAAGATTACCCAACCCAAATAATTTAAAGCCCAAGAACAGAGCATTGTGCATGCCCAATCTCAAAAGTGTGAGTATTGTCAACTCCAGAGGTGTGTACAGCTTCAGCTTGCTGTTTACATAATCAAATAGAAGCAATACAATAAGATAAAGTATATGTCGAGATTCATTGCACTTTAACTCGCATATCATTTATTTTGTAAAACATTATTGGAGCACTTAGAAATGGTTGAGCTATAAGGATTTCACGTGTGCACATTTACAGCAGAAAAACCCCTTCTCACATATGTTTCATTGACTGAGTGAATAGGGTGACATTTTATGAAAGCAATAGGCATGCGTTTGAATCCCACTGGAGTCAATTTATTTTTCTGTTTTTTGGACCTCTTGTAGGTAATACTTGAAATATTAATTCACTAGAAATTGCAGTTGTAGTGTTTGATAGGTTTTCAGAAGATTCTATTTTATAATAATCTAATCTTTAATCAGACGCACACGTGTTCATAGTAATAATATTGAAAATGGATGTATTTTGTTTGTAATAACATAGACCGCCACATAGTGTAGGCTTACCTGCAGTTTTCAGCTGAGAGAAATGTATGAGCTGATTAGCATACGTCATAGTGTAACAAAGCATTTTCGGATTTATTCCCATCTGCTAGCATTACTAAACCTCCCGTTGGGCCTGGTGGTCTCGGGGTGAAGTGCTCAACTGGAAACTGAAGGTCCGTGGCTTTGAAAACCTGTCAGACCTCGAATTTTTTCAGTCTCCTTTTTAACCCAGCCTTCACCTCTCTACGATGTGAAGAGTAACCAGAAATGGTATGTGGATCAGATTCCCTGTTAAGCTGTAGGTCCCTTTACCTGGTTGGATAACTGGGGTAGGCTAGGGGCACACAAGTCGCCCAAGTGGCGTCGAATTGAAAAACCTGCACCAGGCCAATAAGTCACATGAAATTATTATTATTTCTGGACCTCCCAATACCAGTGTTGCATAATAATAGGTGCAAATGTAATTAGTCTATTATCTTTTGTTATTCTTTTTTCTAATGTGACTTGTTGAAGCTATTTTCTATTATTTGCCATCAAAGAAGTTTGTTTAATTAGCAAATTTAATTATTTCATGCAAGAGGCTTATTGTTGTAGGTCTTACATTAGGGCAATTCGTATCTGATAAAATTAATTAAATTCTTTTCTCATAAAATTAAAGGTAGGTATTATTATGTTTCACAAGTAATGTAAGGAAAGTTTGGACCTCATTAGTTTTTATGTAAGTAGGGTACCATTTATTACCAAGTTATAGGGACTGATTACCCCGTAGTTATTACTATTAATTACTATTAATATAACCAAGATTTATATATTAACTAGCTTAAAACCTGACTTTGTTCGGGTATTTCATCTACATCTACATGGGATACTCGACAAATCACATTTAAGTGCCTGGCAGAGGGTTCATCGAACCATTATACTATTTATCTCCCATTCCATTCTCGAATAGTGCGCAGGAAGAAAGAACACCTGAATCTCTCTGTTCGAGCTCTGATTTCTCGTATTTTATTCTGATGATCATTTCTACCTATGTAAGTGGGAGTCAACAATATATTTTTGCATTCGGAGGAGAATGTTAGCGATTGAAGTTTCGCAAGTAGCCCACGCCGCAGCGATAAGTGCCGTTGTTGTAATGCTTCCCATCCCAGATCCTGTATCATTTCCGTAACGCTGTCTCCCCTGTATCGACATATGACAATACCAAATGAGCTGCCCTTCTTTGGACTCTTTTGATATCCTCCATTAAACCCACCTGATAAGGATCCCACACTGGGCTGCAATACTCCAAAAATTGACAGACAAGTGTACTGTATGCAGTTTCTTTTGTAGTTCTGTTGCATGTTTTAAGGGTTCTGCCAATAAAATGCAGTCTCTGGTTTGCCTTTCCCATGACATTATTTATGTGTTCTTTCCAATTTAAGTCTGAAGTAATAGTAATTCCTAGGTATTTGGTAGAGTTTATGGCCTTCGCTTTTGATTGATTTAACTTGTAAACAAAGTTTAACGGATTTCTTTTCGTACTCATGTGGATGACTTCACACTTCTCATTATTTAGAGTCAATTGCCAATTTTTACACTATATTGATATCTTATTCAGATCGTTCTGCAGTTGGTTTTGATCTTCAGATGATTTTACTAGACGGTAAATGACAGTGTCATCTGCAAACAACCTAAGAGAGCTACTTAGATTTTCCCCTAAATTGTTTATGTAAATAAGGAACAGCAGAGGACCAATAACACTACCCTGTGGAATGCCCGATATCACCTCTGTTTTAGTTGATGCCTTACCATCGATTACTACGAACTGTGTCCTCTCTGACAAAAAATCCCCTATCCAATTGCAAATTTGGGATGATATACCATAACCACGCAATTTGATTAAAAGCTGTTCGTTAGGTATGGTGTCAAAAGCTTTCTGGAAATCAAGAAATACGGAATCGATTTGTGAACCCTTGTCGATAGCACCCATCACTTCGTGTGAGTAAAGAGCTAGTTGTGTTTCACATTAAGGATATTTTCTAAATCCGTGTTGAATTTGGGTCAATAGATCGTTCTGTTAGAGATAATTCATAATATTTGAATACAGGATATGTTATAAAACCCTGCTGCAAATTGACGTCAATGAAGTAGGCCTGTAGTTTAGTGTGTTACTCCTAAAGCCTTTCTTGAATATAGGCGTGACCTGTGCAACTTTCCAATCTTTTGGTACAGATCCTTCTGTGAGAGAGCGGTTGTATATGACTGTTAAGTAAGGAGCTATCGCTTCAGCATAATCAGATAGAAATCTAATGGGTATACAGTCCTGACCAGAAGACTTGTTCTTGTTAAGTGATTTTAGTTGCTGCACTACTCCGATGATATCTACTTCTACGTTACTCATTACGGCACCTGTTCGTAATTCGAAATCTGGTATATTGGTTTCGTCTTCGTTGGTGAATGAGTTTCTAAAAGCTATGTTTAGTAACTCTCTTTTAGTAGCGATGTCATTGGCAGGATCGCCATTACCATCACGTAGTAAGGTTATTGTTTGTGTTTTTCCCCTAGTATATTTAATATATTACCAAAATCTCTTTGGGTTTTCAGTCAAATTTTGAGAAAGAGTTTTGTTGTGATAAGTATTGTAGGCATCTCACATTGAAATCCTCGCTAAATTTCGAGCTTCTGAGTACGATTGCCAATTTCGTTTAAATTTAGTATGCCTTTTCCTTTGCTTTTGCAACAGTGTCCTGACCTGTTTTGTGTACCAAGGGGAATCACCTCCTTCTTTTATTAATTTATTTATTTATTTCTGCCTTGAGTTAGTACTTCCCCTATCCTTTCTCTATCTGTCCATGTCTCCACCATACCCTTTCTTCCAGGAGTGCTAGTTTTGCAATTTTGCGGAAGAACTTCTGTGAAGTTTGGAAAGTTGGAGGTGAGGTACTGGCAGAATTTAAGTTGTGGGGCAGGGCCGTGAATCGTGTTGGGATAGCGCAGTGGCAAAGTGCTTGCCCGCGAAAGGCAAAGGTCCTGGTTCCGTCACACAATTTTAGTCTGCCAGGAAGTTTCATATCAGCGCACACTCTACTACAGAGTGAAAGTTTCATTGTGGGAACAAAGCCATTGTTTCTAACCCCACCACCCCTCCGCCCCCTCATAAAGCTAACATGTCATATTTGGTGAATCTCGTATTTACATTTACTTATCTTTTTTGTAGTACTCTACATTGTGCACAGGAAGTGCGACTTGTCAGTGTAAAAGAATTACCAACATGCGAAAAGGTATTTAATTTCTGAAAGAACATAAAACCAATGGGGCAACCACAGAAATTAAGGGTTTTGGGACGTGACTACTACATGTAAGACTTATCAACAAATAAGATATTCAGAGTCAAATGCGAATACAAAAATTAACCAAACTACTCGCACAACAAAAAGGCAAATAAATGTCATTTCTAATTAAATAAATACTTTTTTGTTTACAATTTGTCACATGTAAACAGATAGTTTACTAAATTGCCTCTCAGTTATATTTTGCAGCAGAATGCATGTAAGTTAAGAGTTCAGTATTTTTATATTCAACAGATGAAGTATTCTGAAAATGAGTTTGTTATAATTGTTTCCTTCACAATTTGCACGCTAAATATGTTGTGTACACGGTTCATATACTATCTGTGACACACAACGTTCTTTCTGCAGCAGCATTTGTGCTATTATAGCTTGCATAAACCAAATATTGAGCTAATTTTGTTTTCACACTGGGTATGGAGAGATACAAGTAAGCTGAAAATGAGAGTCCAGTTTTTACCAACTCACTTTAAAGTTCACAGTTAGTAAAATTTCTTTTTACATTTGTTTTTAATATGCTTCATGTCCTCAGAAAGCTGATGATCTTGTCTCTCTTTCAAAATATTTTCAACAAACTCCAGTAAATAAATTTGCTTTATATGTAAGGTCCGCCTTGAGCAAACACAAATGTTTTTTTGCTTTTTCCCATACATGTTTCGCCAGCGTTGCAGCAGCAGCAGCAGCAGCAGCAGCAGCAGCAGCATCATCATCATCATCATCAGTGGGATCTTTAATTCGTATTGTCTGTCAAATTAACAATGAAATGATTGTTACTTTTGTACATTAACAGTAAAAACTACAGATAATTGTGAGACTACTATACATCGTTTCTTGTTTTTATAGGTATGCTAGGCCTACCTTAATACCACATATTGTTATGTTTGTGGTTCTTCCACTCAAAAAACTTAACTGACAATTTTTGACAGTTTGTCATCTGCAAACCAAAATGTGTGTATTTAATGTGGTGAATAGTTATCTTGTAAATATCGGGATTTTTACGAAAATACAGGACGTAGTTTCTGTGTTTTGGTTTGATTATATTGTAGCTACTGCTTCTATAACAAAATGTCTGTGTTTATAGCAAGTTTTTGTCACTTACTTTGGTGGATGTGCACTGTTTTTCATGCTGTGGACAGGCACTGTGTCACTTTCACTTTAACTCAATGTTTATGTTATGAAAACAAGATGGCGGGCAGTTGAATTCTGGAATTAGTGTTAAGAACAGCTGACTGTGTTGGGAGCGGGAATTTTTGAATCATGTTGTTTTCATTTTAGTGTGTGTGTGTGTGTGTGTGTGTGTGTGTGTGTGTGTGTGTGTGTGTGTGTGTGTGTGTGTTTATGGGTTTTCTGTAAGTTCTTTACCGAACGAGGTGGCGCAGTGGTAACGCACTGGACTCGCATTCGGGAGGATGGTGGTTCAAATCCACCTCCGGCCATCCAGATTTAGGTTTTCCATGATTTCCCTAAATCACTCCAGGCATATGCCAGGATGGTTCCTTTCGAAGGGCACGACCGATTTCCTTCCTCATCCTAACCCAAAAACTCAGAGCGTTAGCTCCGTCTCTAATGACCAAGCTGTCGACGGGACGTTAAACGCTACGAATCCATCCATCCATCCATGTAAGTTCTTTGAGGGAAGAGAATATGGTTCCGTTGCAGAGGGCTGTGTATTCTTTTATTATTTCTTTTCTTTCTATTATGGCTTTCTCTATATGGTAGTTCTCTTCGATTGTTAATTTTTGTGGGAGGCTTTTGCTGTGTTTCAGAATTTTTAGATCAGTATTTATGTCAGTTGGTTTGTGGTTCATGTTTGAGGTGTTCTGCAAATGTGGAATGACTGTTGCTTTTTAGTGCTCTTCTGTGTTCTGTGTATCTAGTATTGAAATTTCTGCAAGTCTGTCCAATGAAAACTGAGTTACAATCCCGGCATGTCAGCTGGTAGATGCCAAAAGTGTTATGTTTGTCTGAGTTGGTGTTGGTTGTCTTTAGTTTTCTTTGTATTGAGTTGTCTGTTCTGTATGCTACTTTCAAACCTTGTTTTTTTTAGAATGTTTCCTATTCTGTGTGTTGCTTTGTTGTCATATGTGAGAGTGTGCCATTTATTTGTTGTTTTGTTTGATTTTTGTTCCTGTGTGTGGGTGTTTGGTATATGATAGTTGATTGGGTTTGTTTTGTATGCTTGTGTTGTGTTTCTGGTCTGTTGCTTTTTGTGTGTTGGTTGTTCCTTTTAACTTAGCTTTAATTTTGTGGTTTAATTTGTCTATGATGTTAGTGTCATACCCATTCTCTGTTGCTATTTGTTTGATTGTTTGTAGTTTTTTGTACTGTTCATCACTAAGTGGGGTTTTGTTGAGTCTGTGTAGCATGGATTGGAATCCAGCTTGTTTCTGTGTAATTGGATTGTTTGAGTGTTTGTGTATGGCTGTGCTTGTGGTGGTGGGCTTTCTGTATATGGAGAATTTGTGTTGATTTTTGTCTGTGTATTGAGAGGTCGAGGAAGTTTAGCTTTCTGTCATTTTCTGTTTCTATAGTGAATTTAATTTTTGGGTGAACATTGTTGATGTCATTATGAAGTTCTTGTATGCGACTGGGTGTTTCATCCAGGAGGCATATGTCATCTACCTAACGGTGCCAGTAAATTATTTTGTACTGTTTGGGTTTTACTATGGTGTCAAATATTTTGTTTTCAATGTGGTTGAGGAAAATGTTTGCTAAGAGTCCACTGACTGGTGACCCCATGGGAACTCCATCTTCCTGTGAGTAAAATTGGTTGTCAAATGTGAAATAGTTTTACTCAGTTATTACTTTTAGGATGTTGGTTGTTTCTTTTATGTGTGATTTGGGGGTGTCTGTCTGTTGTTGTAATTGTTGTTTGATGGTGTTGATGGTTTCTGTAATGGTGTACATGGATGTGATGTCAAATGATGTGAGGGTGGCTGTTGAGGGTATGATGATGTGTTTGCTTTTTTGTATTAGCTCTGAGACTCTTGGGAAGATGTGTGTGATGGATTTTAGAAGAGTCTCAGAGCTAATACAAAAAAGCAAACACATCATCATACCCTCAACAGCCACCCTCACATCATTTGACATCACATCCATGTACACCATCACAGAAACCATCAACATCATCAAACAACAATTACAACAACAGACAGACACCCCCATATCACACATAAAAGAAACAACCAACATCCTAAAAGTAATAACTGAGTAAAACTATTTCACATTTGACAACCAATTTTACTCACAGGAAGATGGAGTTCCCATGGGGTCACCAGTCAGTGGACTCCTAGCAAACATTTTCCTCAACCACATTGAAAACAAAATATTTGACACCATAGTAAAACCCAAACAGTACAAAATAATTTACTGGCACCGTTAGGTAGATGACATATGCCTCCTGGATGAAACACCCAGTCGCATACAAGAACTTCATAATGACATCAACAATGTTCACCCAAAAATTAAATTCACCATAGAAACAAAAAAATGACAGAAAGCTAAACTTCCTCGACCTCTCAATACACAGAGACAAAAATAAACACAAATTCTCCATATACAGAAAGCCCACCACCACAAGCACAGCCATACACAAACACTCAAACAATCCAATTACACAGAAACAAGCTGGATTCCAATCCATGCTACACAGACTCAACAAAACCCCACTTAGTGATGAACAGTACAAAAATAAACTACAAACAATCAAATAGCAACAGAGAATGGGTATGACACTAACGTCATAGACAAATTAAACCACAAAATTAAAGCTATGTTAAAAGGAACAACCAACACACAAAAACAAACAGACCAGAAACACAACACAAGCACACAAAACATAAACCCAATCAACTCTCATACACCAAACACCCACACACAGGAACAAAAATCAAACAAAACAACAAATAAATGGCACACTCTCACATATGACAACAAAGCAACACACAGAATAGGAAACATTCTAAAAAAAACAAGGTTTGAAAGTAGCATACAGAACAGACAACTCAATACAAAGAAAACTAAAGACAACCAACACCAACTCAGACAAACATAACACTTCTGGCATCTACCAGCTGACATGCCAGGATTGTAACTCGGTTTACATTGGATAGACTTGCAGAAATTTCAATACCAGATACACAGAAATCAGAAGAGCTCTAAAAAGCAATAGTCATTCCACATTTGCAGAACACCTCATAAACATGAACCACAAACCAACTAACATAAATACTGATCTAAAAATTCTGAAACACAGCAAAAGCCTCCCTCAAAAATTAACAATCGAAGAGAACTACCATATACAGAAAGCCCACCATCTTGTTTTCATAACATAAACATTGAGTTAAAGTGAAAGTGACACAGTGCCTGTCCACAGCATGAAAAACAGTGCACATCCACCAAAGTAAGTGACAAAAACTTGCTATAAACACTTAGACATTTTGTTATAGAAGCAGTAGCTACAATATAATCAAACCAAAACACAGAAACTACATCCTGTATTTTCGTAAAAATCCCGATATTTACAAGATAACTATTCACCACATTAAATACACACATTTTGGTTTGCAGATGACAAACTGTCAAAAAGTGTCAGTGACATTTTGTGAGTGGAAGAACCACAAATATAACAACATGTGGTATTAAGGTAGGCCTAGCATACCTATAAAAACAAGAAACAATGTATAGTAGTCTCACAATTATCTGTAGTTTTTACTGTTAATGTACAAAAGTAACAATCATTTCATTGTTAATTTGACAGGCAATACGAATTAAAGATCCCACTGATGATGCTGCAACGTCAGTGAAACATGTATGGGAGAAAGCAAAAAAACATTTGTGTTTGCTGAAGGCGGACCTTATATAAAAAGCAAATTTATTTTGTAAGCAAACGCGGGGATTGAAGAGCTTTTCAAACCTCAAGATGAAACTCCAGTAAAGTTTTAAGACTTTACTGAACAGACTTCCAAAGAAGAAGATATTTTTGCTGATCCCAGTTAAGTGGTTCCAGCACATGAAATGGACAAACCAATTTTGTGATTAAAGCAATTAAAGTCTTATGAAATGAACTGGAAATGCCCAAGAAACCAGACTCTTTCATAATGCAATCTCCCAACAATCATCTGATGGATGACTGAATTTTTATAATTGGAAAAGCCGCACATGATATGTGATAGCATTATGTAATACCGAATGAAGAAATTCAAAAATCATGCCTTAGTTGCTTTGAGTTGCAACCTAATTTCATTTTTGTTTAGCATGATCACATTTCTTCTCAATTGGGTTGCGCTGCACATTACTTATAACACATTACTTCAAAATATGTGGGACAGTTAGTAAAAAATGGGACAATATATGTCCTGTATTTACTGTGTTGGGACAGTGGGCTAAATAAGGGGCGATCCCGTAAAATACAGGCTGTCTAGTCACCCTAAAGTAGCTGCTAATGATTTGTCTGAAATGTATGTTAGCTTGTCCAGAGATAGAATTAATAAGAATGTTGTATGAAGAAGAAGAAGCAGCAGTTGTAAGTACAGATTAAGGTGTTCCATCCAGTAGTGTCAACTAGTGTGCAAGTTATACCTATAAAATGCTTGCTGGGCAGTGGTAGTGATTTTAATGGTATTTCTCAAGCTTTGTTTGAATTCATTAAGGATACAGATGAAGTAGTGACTCTGCATGTTTCTGGAGTAAGGATTATTGGCACTTCTGGTAAGTTATCCAAGAGGGTGAAGCAGGATGTTCTTATATCAGTGGAGTTAGCTGGATAAAAGTTAGTGTAATTTCTGAGTGATACCAGATCTTAGTATTGACATGATTCTTGGAACTAAATATTTGTGTAAATATTGATTTTGCTAGTGGTAAGTTTAAATGAGAAGGAATGGAGTTTGTCATTCTTTGATGAATACATTACTTGGTGAGTAATGCCTTCCCTCAGCTGGGTGTCCTACTTTTCATTTCTTAGATCACACCATTCTTCTTCCACTATTCTAGGAGTAGTTTGTAAGTTAGTAAATTTGCTCATACTATGTTTCTGCAATAAAGGCAATTGTATCCTTCCAAACACCTCTAAGTGCTTGCATAAATAAAATAAAATCCTCTATTACCTCAATTACCAAAGCTGGAACTGAAATAGTTTTTCAGTGGATACCAGTGGATAACTCTACTTTTCCTGTATTTTATCCCTGCTGACTTCAGAATTTGAAAGAGTGTATTCCAGTCAACATTGTCAAAAGCTTTCTCCAAATCTACAAAAGTTCAATTGTAGGTCTGCCTTTCTTTAATCTATCTTCCAAGATAAGTCGTAAAGTGAGTATGTGACACAACCGCGACTAATCGAACAGTCATGGGCTAGCCTAAGGACAAGACTTGGACCGAAACTCCCCAAAGATTTATCCAAACATGAAATAAATTGTGGAAAGCGATAACTATGTTTGAAGTAGGTGTAGCCTATAGCAGTAAAAGAGATCTGATTACTATGAAACAAAAAATTAACTTAGCTAATCTTGCAATACTATTGTAGTGCCAATTAAAATTAAGAAAACGTTTCATTAATAAAAATTTACACACGGTCGCCAGCCTAATGAGGCATGAGAATAACAAGCAGTGATAAAAGTGCATTTAAATTTAGAAGCTTGGTGTAGAATAAATATAGGGTGGAAAAACTTTATCACCAGTTTCATAAGAGATAAAAAAAATACCAATCACAAAAATAATAAAGATTTAAATGAAAGCAGTAATTATTTAAATTATTGTAAAGGTAAGACTCACCTCATCAGTTACTTTCTGTTACTATAGAATATAGCATGGAATGCAGTATTGCAGTGCAAGTGGCATTCAGAAACAAAGTTACTGAAAGGCTTATAATTAGTGGTAAAAAGTAATAAAAATCTACTGATGTTGTGGTCAGTGCTGTTCCTAATGTTCTTTGTAAATAAGTAAGAAATTGATTATGATTATGACCTCTATTAAAAATCTACTTATAGAACACTGACTCGTATGTATCACTTTGTTGAAAATAATGAAATCTTTCTCCCTACTATGGAACTAATGATTCTGTTACAGTTAACTATTTTTTAATTAACACTTTGCTGAATAGATTCATCAATTAAATCTGCTAGCCTGGAATCTAAAATGAGGTCACTCAAACTGTACTGACAATTTATAGGTACACTGTAATAAATTTTTACTAATACCACAAATAGAAGTTCATGTCCGAACTATTTCAATTATATAAACTGATTTAAATTAGTTATGTAGCAAAACAGTAACTTATTCCTACCAATACTATTGTGCAAGAGCAATGAAATTTATAGTTGCAGCATTGTATATTGCACTAAGAAGATTCTTCAAAAAATTTACATTATTAAACCTGATTGCTACTTACACAATACTTTTAACAGAAATGTAACCTCTATTGAAAAACATTCAAATCACAAGTTAAATCTCTCAACGACCAGTTTATAAACAGCAACAATAAATATTATGACCTGTTATTAATGCAGACCAGTGGCGAGGTGGCGGCACAGCATATACAGCTCAGATTTCATCTTTATGCAGTTTGTGAGCCGACATTATAACAGTGCTTTCCAGTAGCTTCCATTTAGCTCCATATGCAGACAGTAAAAGTGTTACCATTGCATCTGCATGTTCACCGAGGCCATTGTAAGTAGATTGGTCTTCTGGCTCAAATGAAACAAGTATTTGGGCCAGAATACAGTAGCACAAGTCTGCCACTACATCTTGATGCTGTGCATTCTAAACTCAGGCTATCTACTGCTGTGAGCTCCCACCACAGACTGACTGCTTTCAACTCCCAACTCATACCGACTTCTGTCTCCATTAGCTGCGCACCACCACCATCTTTTCTTTTACAACGGAATTCCATTCACATTGGAATCACTACATCTTTTAGATATCATGCTGGTCGTGAGATATTACAAATTTTGCCTAATACTCACATACATAAAATGATTCAAAAATAAAATTGACATTATCGAAGCCAATTAAAATTACAAAAATAATATTCAAAAATGAACATGATATAGATATTCCTAAAACATACAAAGCACATGAAGTACAGACATCACATACATACAATAGTGGAATCAATTGTAACATGAAAGGAATTTAGTATCTTACATAGCATAAAAATGAAATATAATAAAAATATGGCCAAATTGGGCAATGGCATTATAAGTATTGCCTCCCAGGTTCCTACGTTCCTCCCGAATCCAAACTGATCTTCTCCGAGGTCAGCTTCTACCAGCTTTTCCATTCTCCTGTAGATAATTCATGTTAAAATTTTGCAACCATGACTTATCAAACTGATAATCTTGTAAAATATAATAATGGAAAGTCCAGGTTGGAATTAATAATATAGTGAGGACAGTTTACAACTCACTGCAAAGATGTGGCGACGAGCTGCGACAGGCACATACAAAAGATACACACATACAACACATTCAGCTATCGGCCATGGCCTTCTTCAGAAAATAGAACACTCACGCAATCACACAGGCACACAACACAGTCATACAACCATCACCTCTAACTGCCGCACTTCGAATCACGCTCTGCAGCGAATCTGGGTCGGGAGGGGAGGGGAGAGGGGATAGGAAGGTTACGTCATGATGGTGGGGATGGGTTAGATGGGAATAACGAGATGCAGCTTAGGAATGGAGTGGGGAGGCGGGTGAGGGGAGAAAATAAAGTAATATAAATATATATAGAAATTTCGTGCACACTGCAAGTACACAAGACCGCATATATATATATATATATATATATATATATATATATATTAAGACGAAAAATTCCTAGCAGGAAAAATAAAATATAAAAAATAGACGAAGATTACTCACCAGGCGAAGGAGCACAGGTGTGACAGCATCACAAATAAATAAATGAATACACACACACACACAATCGCAAGCTTTCGCAACCCAGTTGCATCTTCAGGCAGTAGGGAAGGAGAGGGAAAAATATATATACATGCGCGCGCACATTCGCACACCACTCTAAATAGACGAGGTTTGGGATAGAGAGGTAGGAACTGTATGGTATGGAGAAAAAATATAGGTAAGTTATTGTAGGTTGAGGGCTGGTTGATTTTGGGATCGGAGAATGTATTTTAGGGATAACTCCCATCAGTTCAGAAAAGCTGGTGGTGGATGGGAGGATCCAGATGGCTTGGGTTGCGAAGCAGCCATTCAAATCAAGCATGTGCTCCACTGCATGCTGTGCCACAGGGTGGTCCACCTTGTTTTTGGCCACAATTTGGCGGTGGCCATTCATCCTAATGGATAGCTGGTTGGTGGTCATGCCAATATAGAAATCTGTACAGTGTTTGCAGCACAGTTGGTAAATTACGTGGCTGCTTTCACAAGTGGCCTGGCCTCTGATAGGGTAGGATAAGCCTGTGACAGGACTGGAAGTGCTGGGTGGGTGGATTGGTCAGGTCTTGCTGCGGGGTCTTCCACAAGGATATGATCCCTGTGGCAGTGAGCTGGGTTTTGGGGTGGCATAAGGATGAATTAGGATGTTGTGAAGGTTGGAAGGGTGACAGAACACCACTTTAGGAGGGGTGGAAAGGATCTTTGGCAGGATGTCTCTCATTTCTGGGCACGAGGATAGAAAATCAAAACCTTGGCGAAGGATGGAATTTAGTTGTTCGGGACCAGGGTAGAACTGGGTGACAAGGGGAGCACTCTTTTATGGTTGGTTACTGGTGTTAGGGGGAGGATTTGGGGTGTGTGAGGATATGGCATGGGAGATTTGTTTGCGGACTAGGTCTGTGGGGTAGTTTCTGTTTCTGAAGGCCTTTGTGAAACCTTCAGCATATTCAGTAAGGGAATTCTTGTCACTGAAGATATGCTGTCCACGGGTGGCCAGGCTGTAAGGGAGGGATTTTTTGATGTGGAAGGGATGGCAACTGTCAAAATGTAGGTACTGTTGGTGGTTGGTAGGTTTTACATGGGTGGAAGTGTGGATGGAGCCATCAGTGAGGTGGAGGTTGACATCCAGGAATGTGGCATGGTAGGTTGAGGAAGACCAGGTGAAGTGGATGGGAGAGAAGGAATTGAGGTTCTGAAGAAAGGAGAATAGGGTGTCCTGGCTCTGAGTCCAGATCATGAAAGTATCATCAATGAACCTGAACCAGGCCAGAGGTTTGAGGTTTTGGGATGCTAGGAAGGATTCCTCCAGATGGCCTATGAACAAGGTGGCATAGGCACAGGCACAGGAACAGGTTGGCATGGCACCCTCCTATGCCAACCTGTTCATGGGCCATATCCTCACACACCCCAAATCCTCCTCCTAACACCAGTAACCATCCACAAGAGTGCTCCCCTTGTCACCCAATACTACCTTGGTCTCAAACAACTAAATTCCATCCTTCGCCAAGGTTTTGATTTTCTATCCTCATGGCCAGAGCTGAGAGACATCCTGCCCAAGATCCTTCCCACCCCTTCTAAAGTTGAGTTGAGTTCTGTGCTTCTTATGGATTAAAAATGCTGTGTCCATAAGCTTAACTTTCTTCCATTATTTGTGTGGAAAACTGATTTACTTTGTGTTTTTGGTTTATTTAATAATGCATCTGAGAATATTCTGTTTTTAATGGTGGCATTCTTTTTTGTTTCAGGAGAGACTATCATTTTGTATTATATGACTCGTGGTCTCTCTAGTGAACCATGAACTTTAATTCAAACACCTGGCGTACTTTCACTGCAGGTACTAAATTTATATTTTTTTCCAAGTATTATAGGCCACAAATACTCTTAATAAGCAAACATTTGAACATTAAATTTGCTGCAAAATTTTTAAATTTTACAGAGATATTCCGATATTCCTGTCTTGCCAGTTATTAACTATAGGGGAGAGTAGTACACAGTGAAACAAAAATTACACTCTTGCTGATTTTGTGTAAAATACTTCTCACAGAGCAAATTTTTTTGTTTATTAGAAAGAAAACTTATTTTTCAATATTGTGAAATAATAAATAATACTTTTGCAGTTAATTAGCGAGTGAAATTACATTTTCTAAAAACCTTTGCAAATGTTTCACTGTGTACCATCTGCAGTACACAGTGAAACAGTTGTCAATTTTCATATATGTTAATTTGTGAGTGACTGTTAAAACATAAATATGTTTGTTTATTGCAATTACAAACATTTACAAACAATACATTTTGTCCAGTGAATATTAAGTCTACCAAAATTTCTTTCAGTGGGCAACTCTGGTGGCAGAATAATTGCAGTGCCTTTATGTGACACATAGGCTATGTCTTCTTTAAGTGAGGAAGGTATGAAACTTCATACTCATCACCACAAACAACTGACTTCAAGATTTGGCTACAAAATATACATAGTTTGGAAATTTCCCCAAAATGTAGTCCCCAATCATAACATTCCATTTAAAGTTCAAAAGATCTAATAATAAACTTCTCTCTTTATTTTCATAAAAGAATTGCAACCAGCTGCCTTTTTGGGTGTTTTTTATTTAATCCAGAATTAGTTTTTGAGCCACTGCAGGCTCATCTTCAGTGAATACTTTACAGGAACATTTCCACCAAGTGTAGGTTATGCTGTCATGTTGGTTCTGGTAACATAACTGAACTTTAAAAAGCGAGAACAGAATAACTGGAATTAAACCTATTGTAATTTAATGTACTTACTGTGTTCTTATTGTAGGTGTATGTGACACAAAGTTATGCATTGGGCACTGACGGTTTTTAACACATGAGAGCATTTTTGCTACACTTAGCGTTACACATTTACAAAATATAAACACTGAATGTGATACAAATGGGATGGCTGTGGTAGATGTTGCACTTCAGTAATTAATTTTCTTTGCTTTTGAGACATTGTGAATGTATAAAGAGTATGTAACAGATTAAAATTATATTTTACACAATATATTGAATTTTGCTAGTATCTAGTTACATTCATAATGAAAGAAGTGAGATACATTAACAAACATAAAATAAATATGAAAGGGTGAAATATTTACAGTCTAGTTGGACAATAACTAATGTGGCTATGCTAATATAAACAGATTAAACAATAACAGGACCTTTATTATTTTGCTGATTGACATTACTAATAGTGCATGACCTATGAATGCATATGGGCAGATCTTTTTTACTGTCTTGGTGCTAGAATCTCGTGGAAGTTTTGAAAGAAAAAGTTATGTGCTGACTGTTTGTTCATTCAGGATTTTGTGGGGTAATTTTAGTTTATGTATGAATATCTCCAATTGTTCAAGGAGATCCATATGTAGCCCTTTATCAGCAACATGTAGTATTGAAAGATGGTCATTAATATCACCAGTTTGGTGTTCGTAGTGAGCTATGTGTGATGCAAAACTGGATTTATTTAAGTTTTTTAGTCTAAGGGCATCCATATGTCCCTTGTAACGTGTTGAAAAAGATCTTCCTGTTTGTTCAACATAAAAGCAAGAGCAGGAGCATTTCGGTTTATATATGCCTGATTTTTGGCGCAATTCACTAGTGGGTTTGTTGTTAACGATAATTTTATTTTGTAATTTATTATCTGTGTACAAGGAGATTTTTATGTTATATGGCCTAAAAAGGTTTGCAGGTTTATGACACTTTGCCGAAGTGTGGAAGACAAGCAAATTTGGGACTTTCCTTTACAGGTTTTAATGTTGATGATGGGTAATTTAGTTTACTTTTTGTGTTTTGGGCTAGGATGTCTATGAGAGTGGGGCTGTATCCATTGTTATGAGCTATATGTTTGAGAATTTCAATTTCTTTGCATGCAGTTGCTTCATTAATGGGGATCCAAAGCATTCAATTCACAGATGACCTGAAGAAGGCAGTCTTATGTTGGTTGGGATGGCATGAAGAATTATTAATTGAAACGTCTGTGGCAGTCGCTTTCCTGTATATTTGGAAGGAACGTTTGTTGTTTTGGCAAGAGATACTCATATTCCCGCGTTGCAATTGAAGCGGGCTTGACTTTGAAGGCAACTGAACACAGCACTTATACTGAAAGCATGTTTATTACGAACTCCACATACATGCAGCACTGACTGCTTCTCGGGCAGAGTGCTCTGCTATTTATACACAGACAGAATTTACCAGAAATTAGAAGAACAGTTAACATAAGAAACAAGTAGAATTTACAAGTGAACATAACAAAGATGTAGAACATTCTGGAATTGTTAATTACAAAGAAATAAGTTTGTGCCGGGGGGCGGGATAGAACCGGCGACCTTCAGCACTGCAGTCCGTGACACTATCCCCTGCGTCACGCCGGCAGTCTGTGTATGTGGTCTCTCGCGGCATTGCTCCCTCTCCTGGAAAAACAGCGACCCGCTGTTATGTTCCCTGTGGAGTTTGCTGCAATGTCCTGGATGTATACTTTGTCATAGGTCCTCTGTTTGGCAGTTCATGGGAATCCTCCCTTTCTCAACGATTGTCGACGATAGACGTTCCTTTCATGGCCTCATTAGTAACATTACCGTCCTTAGCGTCCTTGAACAAGAAGCCATTGTCGTCTACCTGCTCTTCAGGATTGTAGTAAGGCTTCATGCGCAGGATGTGAACAATGTCTCTTCACTTTTGTCGTTTCGACGACAGCTCATAATCCTCAACTTCATATGTGACGTCTGATAGGTGGCGTATGACACGATACGGACCAAATTATCGCTTCAATAACTTTTCTGACAGTCCAACCTTATACAGGGGTAAAAATCCATACAAGATCTCCTGGGCTGTACACAACAGGTCGGTGCTTGTCGTTATACCGCTGAAGCTCTTTCTCCTGGGCGTCCAGTGTCCGTATGCGAGCCAGCTGCCTTGCTTCTTTGACCGTGGTGATGAGCTGTTTAACATAGTCATCCTGTTTGTCGTCCGATTGGAAAGGGAACAGCGTATCCATTGTCGTCCCAGCTTCATGGCCATGGAGCAGGAAAAACGGAGTGTAGCCTGTGGTGTCTTGTCTTGCGGTATTGTAAGCAAATGTCACAACTGGCAGAATTGTATCCCAATCCTTCTGCTCAACATCGACGTACATCGACAGCATTCGTCTAATGTCTTGTTAAAACGTTCCGTAAGACCATTTGTCTGAGAATGGTATGCAGCTGTCATTCTGTGGACATTGTCGCACCATGACATTACTTCTGATACTAGTTTTGACTGGAATACCTTCCCATGATCAGATATCATCACACGTGGTGCTCCGTGCTTCAAAATAATGTCTTCTACAAGGAATTTTGTGATCTCTGGAGCTTCTGCAGTTGGCACAGGTTTGGTGACAGCATAGCGTGTGAGGTAGTCAGTGTAGACTATGATCCATTGGTTAGCGCTTGTCAACTTCGGAAACCTCCCTAAAAGATCGATCCCAACTCGGTGGAATGGAGCTGCTGCCAGCGGAATCGGTACGAGATGCCCTGGAGGTAATTGCGGCACATGCTTCCATCACTGGCACTCTTTACAGTGACTCACATAGTGCTTGACAGATCGGTAGAGACCTTTCCAGTAATACCTGCGTTTGATTCTGTCTAGGGTCTTCACCAATCCCAGATGACCGGAAATTGGAGCATCGTGGAAATATTTAAGAATAGCTGGCTGGAGATGAGCTGGAACGACCAGTAGCCATTTGGGGCCCAGTGGATCGTAGTTGTTCTTATACAATGTTCCGTTTATAAGTTGGAACTCTTCATTGGTCGGTTCTCCTTTCTCCAAGGCCTCTATCGTTTTTAATAATGTTGGATCTTCCCTCTGTTCAGCTGTAACGTCATCTATTCAGTGAGGGCTGAAATTTCATTCCTGCTGTTGTGTTCCACTAATGAATTCCTCGAAAGACAGTTGGCATCCTTGTGTTTGCACCCATTCTTGAATACCACTGTGACATTGTACTCTTGGAGTCTTAGTGCCCATCTTGCTAGTCGACCTGATGGATCCTTCAAGTTAGTCAGCGAACACAAAGAATGGTGGTCTGTCACGACGGTGAATGGTTTGCCAAATAAATACGGCTGGAACTTGTTGATAGCCCAGATAATTGCGAGACATTCTTTTTCAGTTGTAGAGTAGTTTATCTCGGACTTTGAGAGTACTCTTGATGCATAGGCTATCACTTTTTCAGCACCTTCCTGAACTTGTACAAGCACTGCACCAATCCCATAACCACTGGTGCCTGTGTGAAGTTCCGTTTCTCCATTCTCATCGTACAAGGCTAGCACTGGTGGGGAAGTTAGAGCCTCCTTAAGTGCCCGCAAAGCTCTTTGTTTTGTCTCATCCCAGTAAAACTTGGCATCTCCCTGCAGAAGTTCTTGTAATGGACGTGCCTTGTTACAAAATCCTTTTATGAAATGTCGGTAGTATGAGCAAAGCCCGAGAAAACTTCTCACATCACGGATGTGCTGAGGAGTTGGAAATTCTGTGCCTGACCTTACTTTATCTGGATCTGGACGGACACCATCTCCGTTGACTAGGTGCCTCAGGATTTTTATCTCCTTGGCGACGAAGAGGCACTTCTTTGGATTGAGGCGGAGTTCTGCAGTCTGAACACACTTCAACACAATTGAAAGGCGACTCAGATGTTCTTCAAATGTTTTCGAGAAAACGACAATGTCATCTAAATAGCAAAGACACGTTGTCCACTTAAGGTGTCAAAGCAAGTTGTCCACCATGCGTTAGAATGTGGCCGGAGCATTACATAATCCAAATGGCATTACTTTAAATTCATAGAGGCCGTCAGATGTAATAAAAGCCGTCTTCTCCCTGTCAGCTTCGTCAACGTCGATTTGCCAGTAACCTGTCTGCATGTCCATAGTTGAGAAGCATGTTGCTCCTTTCAAACAGTCTAAGGTGTCGTCAATGCACGGCAATGGATAGACATCTTTCTTTGTGATTCTCTTCAGCCACCGATAGTTGACACAGAATCGCCACGTGCCATCCTTCTTTTTTACGAGGACCACCAGAGACGACCAAGGACTCTCCGAAGGTTGAATAATGTCATCTTGCAACATCTTCTCCACTTCCTCCTGAATTATCTGCCTTTAAGCTGGCGACACTCTATACAAACGCTGGCTAATTGGCGGATGATCCGCAGTATTGATACGGTGCTTTATTGTGGACCGTTTCGTCTGATGTTTCCCCTGCTGAGGTGTGAATGCACCCGAAAATTGGCATAGTATACTTAACACCCGCTGGCGTTGTTCCTTGGTCAGTCCAGGCCCTATTGGCAGTTCCACATTTGTTTCCAATGTGTTGTCTGTACTAACAGCAGGGCATGGGTCTTCATTGATGACGTTGAGCTGACCGTCCTGGATTGGTTCAGCTGTCGTGATACACATTCCCTTGGGGATAAGTTGTGACTGCTCATGAGAATTTGTGATCCAAATCTCTCCTTGACCACCGGTAATGCTTATGATAGCCGCTGGTATGTAAATTTCTTTTGTGAGCCTGATAAACTTTTTACTATCAACAAGCACTTCACAGTTTAATCGCCCATCTGTATTTGTGACAGCAACTCTTCTCATCATCAACGGCGGGATCGTCACATTGTCAATGGCAAATAACTTCCCAGAAAATTCTGTATTATGTGTATCCATCAGGACAACTTCTTCAATTTGCAGCTCAGATCTTCCACAGTAAATGATAGCTTGAGATGCCTGAAGGAAGTCCCATCCGAGGATTACATTGTGACTACATTCTGTTAACATGACAAATTCAAACGGCTGGGTCCTGTTGTTGATGGTTATTCTTCAGACACAAGTTCCTGCTGTCTGGATGTACTTTCCATTCGCGACCTTCAGCACAGTTGCCCGAGTATCACAGAACATTGTCTTCTTTAGTGTGCGGCGGTAATTATCGAACAATACAGAAAAAGATTCTCCTGAGTCAACAAGTGCCCGGACAGGTTGGCCATCGATTATGACGTTGATGAGATTTCCTGCCATCTTAGCAACTGTCGTCCGTGGAGGATTTTCATCTGCGGCGGCCTCACCTCCTCCAGACATCTGTTCTACATCTACATAGATACTCTGCAAATCTCATTTAACTGCCTGGCAGAGGCGTTGCATCATAGTTACCTGGGGAGTTGGTTGTGGTTGCGTCGGCCGGTTCATGGGCTGCCGTTTGGCGGCTGCAGCATAAGTCATAGCAGGGCGACGCCATTCTTCACGTCAGGTGCGATTGACGGGGCAGACAGGGGCTATTGTTTGAAATACCTCGTCCTCAGCGGCGTCGGCTACCTCGTGACTTACAGGGCTCACATCCATGGTCATAATCTGATGCTCACTTGGTCTAACAGTCCCGGTTGCCATAAATTCTTGTAATTCTCTTACAATTTGTCGTATGAGAGAAGCGAAGTCATGCTGGTCTTCCATAATGGCCATAGGGACTACATTAGAGAGTCTGTCATACTTCTTGCGTCCAACCCTCCTTTGTTGCATCAATTCCATATGCTGGCACCACTTAATGAACTCTTCTGTCGTAGCAACGTCTTTTATCAGAAGAGCTTGGTACATATCTTCTGCAATACCCTTCATCAGGTGCATGATTTTGTCCGCTTCAGTCATGTTTGGATTGACCATGTTACACAGGGCCAAAACATTCTGTATGTACGATTGTGTCGGCTCACCAAGTCGTTGGGCCCGGTTCTTCAGTTGTTCTTCCACCGAACAGATTTGTCGCTGGCGGTCTCCAAACGTCTTCTTAAGTTCCTCCTGGAAGGTCTCCCAGTCATTCAACTTGTCTTCGTTTTCTCGAACCATTGCTAGGCTGTTCCCTCCAGATAGAAGTAAACGTTGGCCAAGCACATTGTATGATCCCACCTGTTGTACTTGGCGATTCGGTCGAAACCTTTTAGCCATTTGTTGGGGTCCTGTCCAGCGTCTCCAGAGAACACCAACGGGTGTGTGATGTGTAGCTGGCTTACCGCTGGTTTCGTTTCCTTCCGTGGTTCTTCTGAAGATATGGACTTTTGGAAGGATGTACTTGGTGTATCCCTTGTATTCCGGTTCCAGTCCGTGTAAGCAACGGCTTTTACGTTGCCTAATCGGAGCCATGGTGATGCAGCTGTTGCACAGGATACCCGGCGCCTCCACCAACCAATGTCACGTTGCAATGGAAGCAGGCTTGACTTCAAAGGCATCTGAACACAGCACTTATACTGAAAGCACGTTTATTATGAACTCAACATACACGCAAGCACTGACTGCCTCTCGGGCAGAGTGCTCTGCTATTTATACACAGACAGAATTTACCAGAAATTAGAAAAACAGTTAACATAAGGAACAAGTAGAATTTACAAGTGAACATAATAAAGATGTAGAACATTCTGGAATTGTTAATTTCCAAGAAATAAATTGCGCCAGGGGGCGGGATTGAACCTGCGACCTTCAGCACCACAGTCCGTAACGCTATCCCCTGCGCCGTGCCAGCTGTCGGTTTACGTGGTCTCTTGCGGCAATATCAAGGAAATTAATTCCTTCAGTTGTTCGGTGTTCAACTGTAAATTTAATGTTTGGGTGCATTTTATTCATTTCATCAGCCATGCGATTTAGCTCTTCTTTTGGGCCATTAAAAATTGTTACTGTGTCATCTACATATCTTTTATTGTATATTATTGTCTCAGTGAATTGAGGGTAACTGGAGAAGAAATATTGTTCTACGTTGTGTATAAATATGTCAGCTAGTAAGCCTGCAAGTCTGCTGCCCATTGCCAAACCATTGTTTTGCATGTAAAATTTACTGTTGAATGAAAAATAGTTATATGAAAGGATTAGTTCGAGCAATGTTAATAGTTCATGAATTTCAGCGATACTTAGCTTTTGGTGTTTAATTAAATTCTTTTGTACTATTAAGAGTCTCTCTCCAGGGGATGTTGGTGTAAAGGTTAACTATATCAAGAGACGCGAATATTGCTGTGTTTGGTATTGATAGATCTTTAATGCTGTTAATGAGATCAAGGCTATTTTTTATTCAAAAGCTATTTTTTAAAGTGTCATTTCTCTTAAGTATATCATGAAGTTTTCTGGTAATTTTGTAGCCTGGGCTATTAATGGCATTTACGATTGGACGAAGAGGGCAGCCACTTTTATGTATCTTAGGTTGGGACCTTAAGCGGGAGCCTGTGGATTCATTACAGTACAGTACTGGGCCTCATTATTGGTCAACAGGAAATTGCAGTTTTTAAGTAGGTTCTTCAGGGCATCTTGGTACTTCTGTGTTGGGTCTGTTTTAAGTTCTGTAATATTGATAGCTTCAAAAAATTCAAGGGTTTTATTAATATAGTCTTGTTGGTACATGATTACTGCAGTGTTGCTTTTGTCTGCCTTTACTACAAGGGCCTGGTGATTAGTAAGTTTGTTATTAATGTTCTGGAGTACATTATGTTCACTGTATGCTAACACAGAGAGTTTATTGTCTTTTATGATGACACTTGCTTTGTTTGCAATGGCATTTTGTGTATTGTGATTTAGTTTGCCTATGGCACAGGCTGCTTTGGTGCTAATGATTAGTTTTTCTAATATTTTTCTGATTTAATATGGGAGCAATGTTATATTTTAATCCTTTGTTTAGTAGGCACAATTCTTTATTGTTTACGTTATGTCTGTGTTGTTGAAAACTCTTCTCGGGTAAAATATTCCGGAGGTAAAATAGTCCCCCATTCGGATCCCCGGGCGGGGACTACTCAGGAGGATGTGATCATCAGGAAGGACAATACTGGCATTCTACGGGTCGGAGCGTGGAATGTTAGATCCCTTAATAGAGTAGGAAAATAGAAAATTTAAAAAGGGAAATGGATAGGTTGAAGTTAGATATAGTGGGGATTAGTGAAGTTCGGTGGCAGGATGAACAGGATTTCTGGTCAGGTGAGTACAGGATTATAAATACAAAATCAGTTGGGGGTATCACAGGAGTAGGACTGATAATGAATAAGAAAATAGGAATGCGGGTAAACTACTATGACCAGCACAGTGATCGCATTATCATTGTCAAGATAGATACGAAGCCAACACCGACAACAGTAGTACAGGTTTATATGCCAACTAGCTCTGCCGATGATGAGGAAAGCGAAGAAATATATGAGGAGCTAAAGGAAATTATTCAGACAATTAAGGGAGAGGAAAACTTAATTGTTATGGGAGACTGGAATTCGGTAGTAGGACAAGGAAGGGAAGGGAACATAGTAGGTGAATATGGTCTGGGCAAAAGGAATGAAAGAGGAAGCCGCCTGTTAGAATTTTGCACAGAACATAATTTAGTTATAACAAAGACCTGTTTCAAGAATCACAAAAGAAGGTTGTATACATGGAAGAGACCAGGAGACACCGGAAGGTATCAGATAGATTTTATAATGGTAAGACATAGATCCCGGAACCAGGTTATAAACTGCAAGATGTACCCAGGGGCAGATATAGACTCTTACCATAACTTATTAGTCATGAACTGTAGGCTGAAACTGAAAAAACTGCAGAAAGGTAGGAAAATAAGGAGATGGGACTTAGATAAATTGAAGGAAAGTGAAGTTCTGGAGAATTTCAGAGGGAGATTTAGGCAACAATTGACAGAAACGGGGGAAAGTAAAACAGTAGAGGAGGAATGGGTACAATTGAGAGATGAAATAGTGAAGGTAGCAGAGGACAAAATAGGTAGGAAGGCAAGACCTACAAAAAAATCCTTGGGTATCACAGGAGATACTAAATTTAATCGATGAAAGGAGAAAATATAAAAATGCAGTAAATGAAACAGGCAAAATGGAGTACAGACGACTAGGATATGAGATTGACAGGAAGTGCAAAATGGCTAAGCAGGAGTGGCTGGAAGGCAAATGCAAGGATGTAGAAGAATTTATAAATGGGGGAAAAATAGATACAGCCTACAGGAAAATAAGAGTCATTTGGAGATAGGAGAAACAGCTTTATGAATATCAAGGACACGGATGGAAAACCAGTTCTCAGCAAAGAAGGGAAAGCTGAAAGGTGGAAAGAGTATATAGAGGGGCTCTACAAAGGAAATGAACTTTGGGAAAATATTGTAGGAAGGGAAGAGGATGTAGATGAAGATGGAATAGGAGATGCTGTACTGAGAGAAGAATTTGACAGAGCCCTGAAAGACCTAAGTCGAAACAAGGCCCCTGGAGTAGATGATATTCCCTCAGAGCTACTGAAGTCTCTGGGAGAACCAGCCATGACAAACCTGTTTCACCTGATGTGTAAGATGTATGAGACAGGCGAAGTACCCTCAGACTTTAACAAAAATGTTATAATCCCCATTCCAAAGAAAACAGGTGCAGACAGATGTGAAAACTACAGAACCGTCAGTTTAATAAGTCATGGTTACAAAATATTAACACTAATTATATACAGAAGGATGGAAAAGCTGGTAGAAGCCAACCTCGGGGAAGATCATTTTGGGTGCAGGAGATATGTAGGAACACGGGAGGCAATACTCACTTTACAGCTTATCCTAGAAATTAGATTAAGAAAAGGCAAACTTACATTTCTAGCTTTTGTAGATTTGGAGATGGCTTTTGACAATGTTGATTGGAATGAACTCTTTCAAGTTCTGAAGCAAGCAGGAGTAAAATATAGGGAGCGTAAGGTTATTTACAACTTGTACAAAAACCAGACAGCGGTTGTCAGAGTGGAAGGGCATGAAAGGGAAGCAGTGGTTGTAAAGGGAGTAAGACAGGGTTGTAGTCTTTCTCCATTGTTATTCGATTTGTACATTGAGCAAGATGTAAAGGAAAGCAACGAGAAATTTGGAGAAGGAATTAAAGTTGCGTTTTGCTGATGACATAGTAATTTTGTCAGATACAGCAAAGGGCCTGGAAGAGCAATTGAACGGAATGGACATTGTGCTGAAAGGTGCATATAAGATGAACATTAACAAGAGCAAAACTATGGTAATGGAGTGCAGTGTAAGAAAATCAGGTGATGCTGAAGGAATTAAATTGGGAAACGAAGCAATAAAGGAGGTAGATGAGTTTTGTTACTTGGGCAATAAAATAACAAATGATGGTCGCAGTACAGAGGATATAAAATGCAGAATGGCAATGGGTAGAAAAGCGTTCTTGAAAAAGAGAAATTTGTTAATATTGAATATTGATTTAAGCATAAGGAAGTCCTTTCTGGAGGCATTTGTGTGGAGTGTTGCGTTGTATGGGAGTGAAACATGGACGATAAACAGTGCGGATAGGAAGAGGATTGAGGCTTTTGAAATGTGGTGCTACAGAAGAATGCTGAAGATTAGGTGGGTGGTTCGCGTAACTGAGTAGGTACTGAACAGAATTGGGGAGAAAAGAAATTTCTGGCATACCTTGACTAAAAGAAGGGATAGATTGGTAGGACACATTCTTAGACATCAAGGAATGGTGAGTTTAGCGTTGAAGGGAAGAGAGTGGGGTAAAAATCGCAGATTCAGACAGATGTAGGTTGCCGTTCTTATGTGGAGATGAAGAGGCTTGCTCAGGATAGGGTATTGTGGAGAGCTGCATCAAACCAGTCTCCGGACTGAAGACCACAACAACAACAACAACAACAACAACAACAACAAGTGGTCATTTTTCATTTTACCTGGCGAGATAGTGGTAATTTCAAGATATCCATGATGGACACGAACTGCAGTTGTAGCGTAAACTGATGGTTTATTTTCATAAAAGAATTGCAGCCAGGTGCCTTTTTGGATGTTTTTTTATTTAATCCAGAACTAGTTTCCGAGCCACTGCAGGCTCATCTTCAGTGGATACTTTAGAGAAACGTTTCCGCTAAGTGTTACTTTCAGACAACACTACCTACAAAGTTTATCAAGACAATCCTATCCCTGCTGTCCAGGCAGAGCTTCAAGGAATCCTCAAAACCTTAGGTCACCTGCAAAACCTTTCACCTGACTCCATTAACCTCATGATCCCACCAACACCCTGCACCCCCACCTTCTACCTACTTCCCAAGATTCACAATCCCTATCATCCCAGCCGCCCTATTGTGGCCGGTTACCAAGCCCCTACAGAATGAATCTCTGCCTACATAGACCAACACCTTCAACCCATCATATGCAGTCTCACATCCTTCATCAAAGTCACCAACCACTTCCTCAATCGCCTGAAATCCTTACCCAGCCTGTTACCTCCAGAAAACATCCTTGCAACCATTGATGCCACTTCCTGATACTCAAATATCCCACATGCCCAGGGCCTTGCTGCAATGGAATATTTCCTTTCACGCCGACGACCTACTTCCCTACCTAAAACCTCTTTCCTTAATACCCCAGCCAGCTTCATCCTAACCCACAGCTGCTTCACTTTTGAGGACCAGACATACCAACAAATAAAGGGAACAGCCATGGGAACCAGGATGGCTCCCACATATGCAAACTTATTCATGGAACGCTTAGAGGAAGCCTTCCTGGATACCAAAGCCTGTCAACCCAAGGTTTGGTATAGATTTATTGATGAAATCTTCATGATCTGGACTCACAGTGAAGAAGAACTCTAGAATTTCCTCATCAACGTCAACTCCTTTGGTCCCATCAAATTCACCTGGTCCTATTCCAAATCCCATGCCACTTTCCTCGATCTCGACCTTCATCTGTCCAATGGCCAACTTCACACATCCGTCCACATCAAACCTACCAATAAACAACAGTACCTGCATTATGACAGCTGCCATCCATTCCACATCATACGTTCCCTTCCCTACAGCTTAGGTTTTCGTGGCAAACGAGTCTGCTCCAGTCCCAAATCTCTGAACCAGTACACCAACAACCTAACAGCAGCTTTCATGTCCCGCAGCTATCCTCCTGATCTGGTACAGAAGCAAATTGCCAGAGCCACTTAATCATCCCCCCCCCCCCCCCCCCAAATCCAGAACCTTCAACAGAAGAACCCCAGAAGTATTCCTCTTGTCAGCAGATACTTTCCGGGACTGGAGCGGACTCTGCATTTGGCTCTCCAGCAAGGATACGACTTCCTTAAATGCTACCCCAAAATGAGATCAATCCTTCATGACATCCTTCCCACTCCGAGAGTGTCTTTCTGCCGCCCACCTGACCTCTGTAACCTCCTAGTCCATCCCTATGAAATCCACAAATCACCTTCCCTACCTTCTCGTTCCTACCCTTGTAACAACTGCCCTTGTTGTAAAACCTGCCCTATGCACCCTTACACCACCACTTACTCCTGTCCCGTAACTCAGAAGGCGTACACGATAAAGGGTAGAGCCACTTGTGATACTACCCACGTGATTTACCAACTGACATGCCTGCACTGTAAAGTGTTCTATGTGGGAATCACCGGGAACAGACATTCGCATGAATGGTCACAGGCAGACAGTGTTTGTTGGTAATGAGGATCACCCTGTGGCTAAACACGCCTTGGTGCATGGCCAGCACATCTTGGCACACTGTCACATCGTCTGGGTTATCTGGATACTTTCCAACGACACCAGGCATTCAGAACTCTGGAGATGGGAACTTGCCCTTCAGCATATTCTCTCTTCCCTTTGCCCACCTGGTCTCAACCTCTGCTAAATTGAAATTCCCACCCACCAACTTTAACATCTTTGTCTCGATTCTCTGAACAGAGCCTCTACCTCAAGTGGTATCTCTGACCAACTTCTTTGCTTTCTATAGTATGTCTGCCTAGGTGTGTTTGCGTTTGTGTATATGTGTGGGGGTGTGTGTATTTGTTTACCCTCCCCTCCCCAAGGTAAATCTTTCCTCTCCCGGGATTGGAATGGCTCCTTACCCACTCCCTTAAAACCCTCATCATTTCCTTTTTCCTCTCCTTCCCTTCTGCCTGAAGAAGCAGCTAGGCTGTGAAAGCTAGCATTTGTGTCTGTGTCTGTGTCTGTGTGTGTGTGTGTGTGTGTGTGTGTGTGTGTGTGTGCTTTTTTTATTTGTTTTACTATCACTACCTGTGCTCCTTCGCCTAGTAAGTAATCTTCACATACTTTTTATATATATTTTTCCTTCTAGGAATTTTTCCTCTATAATATATAGATGAAGTTTACTTACCAGGCGAAGGAGCACAGGTAGGTAACAGCAGACATAAATAAAACAAATACACACACAGACACACACACACACACACACACACACACACACACACACACACACACACACACACACACACACACACACACACAAAATCAAGCTTTCACAACCTTGTTGCTTCTTCAGGCAGAGTAGGGAAGGAGAGGGGAAAGGAAAGGAATTGGGTATAAAGCAGCAGGTGAGGAGTCATTCCAATCCCAGGAGAGGAAAGACTTACCTTTGGGGAAAAAAGGATAGGTAAAATCACACACCCACACACATATACAAGCGCACACACAAGTGCATTTTGCATATGTTTGCCTTTGTGTGTGTGTGTGTGTGTGTGTGTGTGTGTGTGTGTGTGGTAATACTTTTCCAAGTCCATAATGAACAAAATAAAAAAAGAATTACCCCTCTCCGCCATGTGAATAGTCAGTTAAAGCACTGAATACAATCAAAAACACGTTGATAAATGCACTTTCAGTTTTTTTTTCAAATTTTTCAATTTTCTGGTAGATTTTCCAAAAAAATTATTTCATATTAACCTTGTCCTGTCACGCCGTACTCAAGTGATGCTCTTGTGGCAATTGCCATGTGGCAATTGACTTTTATTCATAGAAAAAATCGCTTTCAGTTTTTCCTAAATTTTCCTACTTTCCCGGCAACTTTTCCAAATTTATATTTGATGCAAACCTCCCTCTTGCTTTCAACATGAAATGTACAAATTTTTAACGCAATTGGACGAACGGTATTGATAGCTCATTGGAAAAAGCTGTTTCAGTCTTTCCCGATTTTCCTCTTTTTCTGGACAATTTTTCTGTATTTTATCACCGTTTAAACCTTCCCTGGACTTACACGAATATTTCAAGACTAAAATTAGCCAAATCATATCAGCCATTCTCGAGTTTTAGCGAAACTAACGAACAGCGATATATATATGAGCGATATATATATGAGTGAGATAAATTTACTTATTTATTGTTACTGGATTGCAGAGTATTTAGCTAACAGAATGCAGCATGTCATTCTCAATGCAGAGAAGTCTTCAGTTATTTCTGCTGTGCCCCAGGAGAATGTTAAAGCACTGTGGCTTTTCACAATACATATAAATAACCTGGTGCATAAAATCGGGAAGTTCAATGAGGCTTTCTTATTATTGAGTCATAACAAAGGAAAAGGGTAACAAAGTGCAGGAGGATCTGCAGTATATGAACCCATGGTGCACAGAATTGAAATTGATCCTCAACAAATCAAATGTCAATTGCAACATTTACATAGAGAGAAAGATCATTTATTATATACTGTAATACAGTAGCAGGAAAAACACTGGAAGCAGCTGCTGCCATAAACTGTCTGGGCACTCACAAAGGGATAGATTTGAAATGGAATGACAATATAAACCAGTCGTGGTAAGGTGGACTTATATTCATTAGAAGAATCTTCATGAAGTGTAGTCTGTCAACAAAGGAAGTAGGTTATAAAACACCCATTCAGGCAATGCTGAATATTGCTCATCAGTGTGGGATCAATACCAAGTACGGTTGATGGAAGACATAGATAATATCCAACAGAGAGCAGCACACCTTTACAGACTCATTAGTAAGTTACAGAAATAATTAGGAAATCCACTGGCAGATGCTACACGATAGACATTCTGTACCATGGTAAGGTCTTTTGTCTAAGTACTGAGAGAGTATGTTTCTCGAGGGGTCAACTATTTATATTGCTTCCTCCTACTCCCCCCAGGGGACCAACAGTTCGTTTGTGGGTACGTGTGTGGCACGCACGGGGCCCCGAGCCGAAGCGACCTTTCTTCCGTCCCAGGCCGCTTCCCTCTTTCCCCCCGGTTTGTGCCTTCGCCCGGAGATGGGCATTTTCTTTCATCAGTCCAAGGTTTCTTTTTCGCTTCCTCTGTCTTCTCTTATTGGTCCTCTTCGTTTCCTGTTCTTCAGTCTTCCCCTCTTTTTCCTTTCTCCTTGTTCTCGACTCACCCTTTAATCTCCGCCTCGGCGTTTGAGATTCTTCCTCCTCCTTCATCCCTTTCTCTCCTTCCTCCTTTCTTTCCTCCCTGTGCGTGTCTGAAGGTCGACCCACGCTCTGCGTAGCCGGTGACGGGGTAAGGCGTAACTCCCCGCCCCGGGTAGACATGTAGGGCACATACATACCCCCCGGTAAAGGCCGGGCCCAGGGAGGGGTGATTACCCAAGCTGATACCTTCCGAACATGCCAATTGGTCCCTCCGTCCGTTCTCGGGAGGTGTGACCTGAGGTGCGAACAGTCCCCTAAGGCGGGTGTGCCCTCAGTGAGGGCCCCCACAAGGAAGGAGCGCGCCATCGGAGACGCCGGTAATCATGGGGGACACCTCCGCAATGAAACCTTCCACATCAACTATAACCCTGACCCATAAGCGGAAACATGATTCTCAGCCGCAGAAAGCATTGCCTAACATACCAAAGTTCCTGGTGTTATCACGTACCGACGATAAGGATTTTTCTTCAGTCAATCCGTTTATCATTCAGAAGGGTGTCGATGCGATCGCAGGTCCCTTGAAGACCTGCTCCAGGCAGCGCAACGGGACCTTGTTGCTCGAAATAGAAAATGCATTCCAGGCGCAGAAGTTACTTCGAGCTACCCTTGTACATACTTTCCCTGTGAAGGTGGAGGCTCACCGCACCCTCAACTCTTCGTGGGGGGGTAGTGTTCTCCAGATCACTGGATGGGTTATCGGACGAGAAGATATTGAACTATATGTCGGATCAGGGAGTCACGGATGTTCATCGCGTGATGAAAAAGATTAACAATGACCTCGTGCCAACCCGTACTGTCTTCTTAACTTTTGACAGGGTTGACCTACCATCGAAAGTGAAAGCGGGCTACGAGGTCATTTCCGTCCGCCCGTACATACCAAATCCTACACGCTGCTTCCATTGCCAAAGGTACAATCATACCAGTAAATCTTGTCCAAATGCAGCGAACTGCGCCACCTGTGGCAGGGACGCTCATGAGGGTGAATGTCTACCTCCATCCCCTCGCTGCATTAATTGCATGGGTGACCGTGCTGCTTCTTCACGGGACTGCCCCGTTTATAAAGAAGAGCGGGTCATCCAAGAGATTCGCGTGAAGGAGAAGGTCTCGACCTATGCCGCTCGGAAGTTATTAGCTAGTAGGAAGCCTGCAGTACTCCCATCAGGTACTTTCAGCCAGGTCCTCGCCTCCCCTCGACCAACTAAGGAGGTAGGCATTCAGACTTGCGATTTAACGTTCAGTGACACTGTCGTCAGGTCGACTAGCCCGAAAATTGCTCGTTCCACCTCTCCGATCCCTTCTGCCCGTTCTACAGCGAATTCGTCGACCAGTTCACACACATCCCGGGCACCCAAATCTGCTGCCCGGAGTTCAAAAAAAGAACCAGTCCGTGACGATTTTCTCAAGACTAAGACTTCTCAATCGTCAACCGCATCTTCCACCCATCATACTTCTAAGAAGGCTTCCAGAAAAAACAGCCCCCCCCCTTCCCCACCGAGGCGTGACTCTTCGATCACGCCATCCAACAGTTGCCGGCCTCGGCCGTCTTCTGTTTCACCGGGACGCTCCATCTGTCGGGCACCCGGCCGTTTACCTGCGGTGGAAGCTGCCCCTCCTGATCAACTCCGGGAGGTGGCAGACGCGTCGATCGAACCAATGGAACATGACCCTTTGCCACTAGATGGCGATAGCAGTGCTCCCTCGAAGTCCGATCCTCAGCGGCCGTCGAGGTGACCCCATCTGCTTGTTCCTTTTATCTTCTTTTCTTCTCTCATTTTTTATCATGGCGCTCCTTCAATGGAATATTCGCGGCATTCGTTCCAATCGGGAGGAATTAAAACTACTCCTTCGATTGCACTGCCCGCTTGTCGTCTGCCTCCAAGAAACTATGTTGCATCCAAGTGATCGTGCAGACTTTTCACATTACACCTCTGTGCGGTTCGACCTGCCACCCGTGGAAGGTATCCCAGCCCATGGAGGGGTTCTGATGCTCCTTCGAGACGGTCTATTACCATCCCATTTCATTGCATACTCACCTACAGGCAGTTGCCGTCCGCATCACCCTATCCACATTTACTTTTTCCCTCTGTAATATTTATTCGCCATCGTCATCTGCCCTTATTAGGGCAGATGTGCTACACCTTGTTGATCAGCTCCCTTCACCTTTCGTGTTGATAGGCAACTTTAATGCCCACCACCCCCTATGGGGCTCTCCGGCACCTTGTCCGAGAGGCTCCCTTTTGGTGGACCTTCTCCACCACCTCGATCTTGTCTGCCTCAACACCGGTGCACCGACCTTCCTTTCAGACACAACACACACTTATTCCCATAAAGACCTCGCAATATGCACTCCTCAGCTTGCCGGTCGGTTTGAGTGGTATGCACTTTCTGACACGTACTCAAGTGACCATTTCCCTTGTATCATCCACTTCCTGCATCATTCCCCATCTCCTCGTCCCACCAGTTGGAACATTTCTAAAGCCGACTGGGGGCTTTATTCTTCCATGGCTGTTCTTCACGATCGGAATTTTCCCACCTGTGACAGTCAGGTCGACTGCCTCACAGAGGTTATTCTTACAGCTGCCGAACGTTCCACACCTCGTACTTCCTCTTCTCCACGTCGTGTCCAGGTCCCTTGGTAACTGCAGCCTGCCGTGACGCGCTTAGAGCCCGGCGCCGTGCTTTACGCACCTTCCGCCGCCACCCGACTTTGGAGAATTGCATACATTATAAACGTATGAGAGCGCAGTGTCGTCGTATCATAAACGACAGCAAGAAAGCTTGCTGGACTGCTTTTACTAGTTCTTTTAACCGTTTTACTCCCTCCACGTTTGTTTGGCGTGGCCTACGCCGTTTATCCGGCATCAAGGTCAACTCCCCGATTCCTGGCCTGACCGTGGAGAATGCAGTCCTCATGGACCCCTCTGACGTTTCCAACGCATTGGGCCGTTTCTTTGCGGCGGTTTCGAGCTCTGCCCATTACCACCCTGCCTTTCTCCCTTGCAAACAGGTAGAGGAGGCATGGCCACCTTCTTTCCACTCTTTTAATCGTAAAAATTATAACGTCGCCTTCACCATGCATGAGCTAGACCGTGCTCTCGCCCTATCCCGATCTTCTGCTCCCGGGCCCGATTCAATCCATATAGAGATGCTGAAGAACCTCTCTCCTGCGGGCAAGTGCTTTCTTCTTAGTACCTACAATCGCATTTGGACTGAGGGTCATGTTCCCACAAGTTGGCGTGAAGCCATTGTTGTCCCCATCCCCAAACCAGGGAAGGACAAACACCTTCCTTCCAGTTATCGCCCCATTTCTCTGACGAGTTGCGTCTGTAAGGTGATGGAACGCATGGTTAACGCTCGGTTGGTCTGGCTCCTGGAATCTCGCCGCCTCCTGACTAATATCCAATGCGGTTTTCGTCGACACCGCTCTGCTGCTGATCACCTCGTTACGTTGTCGACCTTCATTATGAACAACTTTCTAAAGAAGCGTCAAACAGTAGCAGTGTCCTTTGACTTGGAGAAGGCATACGATACCTGTTGGAGAGCGGGCATTCTCCGCAAATTGCACACATGGGGCCTTCGGGGCCGCCTTCCTCTTTTCATTCAAGCGTTTTTGGCGGATCGCAAGTTCCAGGTACGGGTGGGCTCTGTTTTGTCAGATTCCTTGTGCCAGGAGAATGGGGTACCACAGGGCTCCGTCTGGAGTGTGGCGCTCTTTGCCATTGCAATCAATCCGATCGTAGATTGCCTCTCAGCCGACGTCTCCGGATCTCTTTTTGTTGACGATTTTGCAATTTATTGCAGCGCCCAGCGGACGTGTCTCTTGGAGCGTTCTCTTCAACGCTGTCTTGACCGTCTATATTCCTGGAGCATCGCAAATGGCTTCCGATTCTCCACTGAGAAAACTGTGTGTATAAACTTCTGGAGATACAAGGAATTTCTTCCACCTTCTCTACATCTCGGCCCTGTTGCTCTCCCTTTTGTGGAGACTACGAAATTCTTGGGACTCATGTTGGATCGTAAACTTTGCTGGTCCACACATGTGTCCTACCTGGCCGCCCGTTGTGCCCGATCGCTTAACGTTCTTCGTGTCCTCAGTGGCACGTCATGGGGAGCGGATCGTACCGTCCTGCTTCACCTTTACCCGGCCATTGTTCAGTCGAAGCTCGACTACGGAAGCCTTGTATACTCTTCTGCATGGCCGTCGATTCTTCGCCGTCTCAACTCTATTCACCATCGGGGATTACGTCTGGCGACCGGTGCATTTTATACCAGCCCTGTTGAAAGTCTGTATGCCGAGGCTGCTGTATTACCCTTGACCACTCGACGTGACATACTCTTGTGTTGGTACGCATGCCGCTTGCGGTCGATGCCCAACCATCCATCTTACCAATTATTTTTTGACGACTTACTCGATCGCCAATATCAGTTGTCTGCGATTGCCTTACTTCCACCTGGAGTTCGGTTTCACCACCTACTACAGCGGCTCGATTTTACCCTTCCTTCCACCTTTCGGTTGAGCGAAAGCCCATTGCCACCGTGGCATCAGGCCCAGGTTCACACTTACCTTGAACTTAGTTCGCTCCCCAAGGAGAGCACTCTGGATTTGGTATATCGCTCGAGGCTTGTCGAACTCCGTTCGCGGTTCGATAACGCCATATTTATTTACACTGATGGTTCGAAGAGCACTGCCGGTGTCGGATCTGCCTTCATCATCGGGGACAACCGGTTCCAATACAAACTCCCTGACCGGTGCTCGAATTTCACGGCTGAGCTTTGTGCGCTCCACCAGGCCGTTTTGTATACCTGCCGCCACCGCCAACCTTTCTATGCCATATGTTCGGACTCCCTTAGTGCCCTGCAGAGTCTTAAGGACCCTTTCTCAAACCATCCTCTCGTGTATTGGATCCAACGCTCCCTCCAGTTGCTAGCAGATGACAGCTGTCACATTTCTTTCCTGTGGGTCCCTGGCCACGTAGGTGTGCCTGGGAATGAGACCGCCGACATAGCGGCCAAGGCCGCAGCTCTTTTGCCTCGCATGGCTACCTTTTGCGTCCCATCGGACGATGTTCAATGGGCTCTCCGCCGGAGTATCGTGTCGCAATGGCACAGTGCGTGGTTTTCAATGTCCAACAATAAATTGCGAACTGTAAAACCGATCCCGACCGCTTGGAGGATCTCCTCACGCCCCTCTCGGCGGGAGGAGGTCATTCTGGCCCGGTTGCGGATCGGTCACTGCCATTTCAGCCACCGTCACTTGCTGTCCGCCGACCCTGCACCGCTGTGCTCCTGCGGTGAACTGCTGACGGTGCGACATGTTTTACTGTCTTGTGTAATTTTTATCATCTCCGTGTAGCGCTTCACTTTCCGTCTACTCTGGAGGAAACTTTAGCTGATGACACACGAGCAGCTGCTAGAGTTTTGCGTTTTATCAACTTGGCCAACTTATCCAAGGATATTTAACCCTTTTAATTGTCTTTTATCTTTGGTTTTTAGCCTCTTGTTGATGTTCTGACAGTCACCATTTTTTCTTTTTTGAGATCATAGCGAATCTATGTTTTTGGTTGGGCGCTAATGACCATAGAAGTTGTGCGCCCTAAAACCACAAAAAAAAAAAAAAAAAAAAAAAAAAAAAAAAAAAATAGCTTCCTCCTACTTATATCTTCCAGAAAGACCACCAGATAAAATTAGATAGATTAGAGCCAATACAGAGGCATAACAGCAGTCATTTTTTCTGCAAACCATATTGACTGAAATAGCCCTTGCTACACACCTTGTGGTTTGCAGAGTATGGCTGTAGATTTTGAACAGGTAAGTATATACTACATAAGATTGACTAGTGTTCCAGTCAGTCCTACTGCAGTAACTTAACTTTCACAACATAGCAGTTCACAGATAGTTACATGTGGCAAGAAGACCTATAGAAATAACCGAAATATATTCATTGAGGTTCAGAACAAGTAAAACACCAGAATGATGTAGCTAGTACACAGTTAGTATTGGTATCTCACTCAACACTACTGATAATTAAACAATCATACTTAATGTTGAACTTGTATTGCATTATGGAAAATATACAATGGCTGCTGGAGAATACACAATCACTCATATAACTATTGTAGTGTAACTCACACACAAGACAGATCTTTCTGTGTATCACTGAGCTTGTTATATGGCCTATTTGCCAATCACTACATGGGCTCTTTGTTTAGTATTATCTGTAGTTGAAATTTCCATTTATCTTGTTGTAATTTTTTTATGTAATATTTATTGCACCATGAGGTCCAGCTAGTCTGTCCCTCTTGCAGTTGCAATGTTCCCGGTGCGGCAGAAGTTGCAATGCTGCTACAATCAAACTCTTCTCCTGGAACACAGGACCCAAATTATTATGTGGTTTGTTATGTATGCACCACATCTCGTCGGATTAACTTGAGCAATCAGTTGCTCAGTGACCCCCGACCTGTGCACACGTAACCAGCAGCAGCAGCAGCTCCACATTGTACGGTAACCGGCTTCTTAATAGAAGTGACTTATTTTCATTTTGTGTGGGCTTTCTTTTGCAGCTCTTTATACTTTAGTGTGCTCGCATGTTTATTTATTAAGAGTCGCGTTTAGTTGTCAGTTCAGTAGTTGATCTTTTGATTCATTAGCTTGCGTATATATTTTTCAGAGTCGCCGGTAATACAGTTTAGTGTTAGGTTCATATTTTTCGAAGCTCACTGTTTATCAAACTTCTGTGTCCTCAGACCTACTTACTTGGAAGAAACATAGGTTTTTAGAATGGCTAGGATATGTGACTTCTGTGAATGGATGGAGGCAAGAGTTGGTGACTCTTCACTCGCAGCTTCAGACGGCTTTGGTTTCGCTGACAACGCTTGAGACTGCAGTGGGTGGACGCCGCTGTTGAGGGCCACTCGTGGGGGTGCAGCAGATGCCCTGTGTGTCTGTTGTGCCCTCCGATCGGCCTGCGGCTGTGGCCAGTCCGCTCACTGCCCGCGAGGAGGTCGCCTCCCAATCTGTGGTGGATTGGGAGGTCTCCTAAGCATGTGTCAGGCGGCGTAAGACTTCCCGGGGGACTGAAGTGGAGGCCTCCCCAGTTAGTCTTGCAAACAGATTTGAGGCGCTGTCTGTGCCAGAGGATGTTCCTGACACAGATGGTGTCGCTTGTCCTGTACTCGCCCATCTACCTTCAAGATCCGGGCACTCAGAGGGTGGGTTTGCTAGTAGTTGGGAGCTCCAATGTTAAGCGGGTAATGGAGCCCCTTGGGAAAAGGGCTGCTGGGGAGGGGAAGAAGTCCAATGTACACTCCGTGTGCATACCGGGGGGAGTCATTCCAGATGTGGAACGGGTCCTTCCGGATGCCATGAAGAGCACAGGGTGCAGCCAGCTGCAGGTGGTGGCTTATGTTGGGACCAATGATGTGTGTCGCTTTCGATTGGAAGAGATCCTCTCTGGTTTTGAGCGGCTGTCAGAAATGGTAAAGACTGCCAGTCTTGCTTGCAAGATGAAAGCGGAGCTCACCATCTGCAGCATTGTCGACAGGACTGACTGCGGACCTTTGGTTCAGAGCCGAGTGGAGGGTCTGAAGCAGAGGCTCAGACAGTTCTGCGACTGTGTGGGCTACAGATTCCTTGACTTGCGCCAAAGGGTGGTTGGTTTTCGGATTTAGCTAAATAGGTCAGGAGTCCACTACACTCAGGAAGTGGCTGCACATGTAGTGGGGGCTGTGTGGCGTGGACTGGGCAAATTTTTAGGTTAGAGGGCCTCGGGAATACACAAAATGGGTTTCAATCTCAAAGGGGGCAGGTCAGACACAGGAAGAAAGCAGATCTAGAAACCATTGGTATGTTGTGGTCTTCAGTCCAGAGATTGGTTTGATGCACCCCCCCCCCCCCAGGGGGCCCACAGCTCTTTTGTGGGTATGTGTGTGGCGCGCACGGGTCCCCGAGCCATTGCAGCCTTTTTTCCTGCTTTCCCCAGGCTGCATTACCCCTCCTAGTTCCCCCTCCTTCCCATCCCAATTGCTCCTCCCCACCCTCTCCAACCCCGTCTGTCGGTGTTACTCTAGATGACGGCTTGGCTATCCTATGGTACCGATTGTCCTGCAATTTTGGTTTTGTCTGCTGTGTACACCGGTTTTTGGCCCATTTTGGTCCCCCCTCGGGGTTTGACCTTCCATAACAAAATTGTCCGATAAGGTGTGAGCCAATTGGAGAACAACTCCCGACCTAGCCCCTACAGCGTGGGTCCTCTCCTCTCCTTTCCTTTCCACTTCCTTTCCTCGATGTAGCCCCCATCCCCCGCTAAGTCCCCAGCACGTGTAGCCAGTCAGTGTGGGGGGGGGGGGGGAGCTGTTATGTACCCTTGGCTGAGCCCCCTGAAACCACAGGGATCACACTACTGGTGTCTGAGCTGTGACCTCTCCATGCAAGCCAAGGAGTCGATGCCTGTCCTCGGGGTATCAGAACTCCCAGCAATGGCCATCGTGCCAGTTGGCCTTTGCTAAGGCTGGGTGGCACACATGGAGAGAGCCCCTGTTTCGGAGTGGGTGACACCAGGGCGGATGTCTAGCACTATGAAAAGAGTTAGACTCCAAAATGCTCATGCATCGGCCATCTCTCAAGACAGGAAGAGATCTTTTAATGCTGCTACTGCGGATACGAGGATCTTTCCCTCCCTCGCTACCCATTGGGAGGAAGGCCAGGCTCGCTGGTTAGGAGCAAAATCCTTTCCTCACTACCTGGTTTGCACAAGGACTGATGGAGGAACTTTTACTACCACTAAACCACTGTTCTTTGTTGAGACCATAGAGGACAAGTTTGGTGAAGTGGAATCTGTGAGTAAACTCATTGCTCATTAAAACAGTCTCGGCAGCCCAGTCTGAAGCTTTGCTCGCCTGCACCACCCTTGGCGACATTCCAGTAACAATACTCCCGCACAAATCCTTGAATATGGTACAGGGTGTGATATTCCACCGGGACCTCCTCCTTTAAATTGATGAGGAGCTTAGGGCCTATCTCGAGCAGCGTGGTGTACATTTTGTTCGCCGCGTTCAGAGGGGACCTAAAGACAACCGCGTCGATACTGGTGCCTTTATCTTGGCCTTCGGAGGGGACACACTCCCAGAGAAGATCAAGATAATGATATATCGATGTGAAGTGAAGCCTTACATTCCACCTCCCATGCGATGTTTTCAATGTACGAGGTTTGGTCATATGTCCTCTCGCTGTACAACAGTCCCAGTTGATTGTGGACGCCCACTACATGAGGGGAGCCCTTGTGTTCCTCCACCAGTGTGCGTCAACTGTCATCAACACCACTCTTCAGTCGCCAGATTGCCCTATGTTCAAGAGAGAAAAGAAAATACAAGAGTACAAATCCCTGGAGCATTTGACGTACCCTGAGGCCCGCAGTAAATATGAACGTCTGCATCCCGTGCAGATGGCGGCGACCTTCGCTACGACGTTATCTTCTAGCCTTTCACCCTCCCCTTCCCACTCCCATCTCCCCCCTACACACCATTCCCAACCCTCCCTCACATCTCCCTCTCCTGTAGCCCTCCCGTTGTGTCCCACACCTACCCAGCCGGAGAAGTGCCCCCCTTCTCCGTCGCCTGCTGGTGACAGTGCCCCATCTCAGGGCCTTCCGTCCCGGCGTTCCCCAGATCGGAGATCTTAGACCTCCAGTCGGCCATTGGACTCCCAGTCAGTTAGTTCAAAGGTCGCCCGATCTTTGTCAGTACCAGACCTAACTGACAAAAGTCCTCTCTCTGGGGCGGAACCTCCCCATCCCGAGAAAGAGAAACAGAAAGAGAAAGAGAGAGAGTAAGAGGAGGAGGAGGAGGAGGAGAAGAAGAAGAAGAAGAAGAAGAAACCAAAGTTACAAAATAAAGCCCCTCCGGTGGTGCCGACTGTGCTTTCGCAACTCGCTCATCCCATTGAGCCTGAGGCTGATCAGCTGTTTATGGATGTTGTCCCTTCTTCTTTGGTGACGGACGCTGACAAAGCAGCATGACAGACGTTACCCCATTCGCTTCCCGCCTAGATCCTCGTGATGTGATCATCCAATGGAACTGTAATGGCTACTACCGTCACCTCTTGGAGGTTAAACAGCTAATCTCGCTTTCTTCTGCAGCCTGTGTCGTCCTGCAGGAATCGAGGTTTATGAATGCACATTCACCGACCCTCCATGGGTTCCGTGCTTTTTGTCGGAACCGGGTTGGTCCCCTCCAGGCGTCTGGTGGGGTTTGTACTTTGGTCCGGACAGATATTGTCAGTACCTGGATTCATCTCCAAACTCCATTGGAAGCGGTTGCTGTCCGGGTTCACTTGGACACTCCGTTAACCATTTGCAACCTCTACCTTCCCCCTGACAGACCACCTACACTCGCGTCCCTAGTTGCCCTCCTTCAGCAACTTCCCCCTCCTTACCTCATCCTTGGGCACTTCAATGCCCACCATCCTTTGTGGGGCAGTGCTTATATGTCTAGCCGGGGCCGCCTCATAGACCAGTTTCTTGCTGACCACAATCTGAGCCTTCTCAACGATGGTTCCCCAACTCATTTTAGTGCCGCTCACAGCACCTTTTCTGCCATAGACCTCTCTCTCACTTCTCCTTCTCTTCTTCCTTTATTTCACTGGTCGGCGTATGACGACCTCTGCGATAGCGACCACTTTCCGTTGATCCTTTCACTTCCCTCACACCTACCACGAGCCAGGGTACCCCGCTGGGTTTTCCGTCGTGCTAATTGGCCGCTATATACATCCCAGGTTGTTTTTCCATCCTTCCCTCTCGGGCTGTATAGATGATATTATAAGCCAAATGACCAACATGATTACCCAAGCTGCCAACGCCGCTGTTCCCCGGTCGAAAGGCCCCCCTACTCGCCGGCTGGTCCCTTGGTGGAATGCAACAGTTGCCGCAGCCATTCGCAAGCGCCGTAGGGCGTTGCAACATCTTAAGCGCCACCCATCCCTCGCTGGTCTCATAAATTTCAAACGTCTGCGTGCCAGAGCTTGTTACTTAATCAAACAAAGTAAGCGGACATGCTGGGAGCATTTTGTCTCCTCGTTGGGCTCTTCTGTCCCTCTGACAAGAGTGTGGGCTGTGCTCTGATCTATCCAAGGTAGCTGGCGGCCGTCTTCCATCCCTGGTCTTGCCCTGCATGATGGGGTCTGCACAGAGCCATCTGTTGTTGCAGAACATCTTGCAACTTCCTTCGCCAATGTATCAGCGACAACTTCATATCCGGCGACCTTTCTCCTTAAGAAACACCAGGCCGAAACCTTCAAATTAGGCTTTACTTCTCACCAGGAGGCTGGTCGAACTCCGTTTGCGGTTTGATAATGCCATATTTATTTACACTGATGGTTCAAACAGCACTGCCGGTGTCGGATCTGCCTTCGTCATCGGGGACAACCGTTTCCAATACAAGCTCCCTGACCGGTGCTCGAATTTCACGGCTGAGCTTTTTGCCCTCCACCAGGCCGTTTTGTATACCTGCCACCACTGCCAACCTTTCTATGCCATATGTTCGGACTCCCTTAGTGCCCTGCAGAGTCTTGAGGACCCTTTCTCGAACCATCCTCTCATGTGATGTTTAAAGCTTTCCCGGTGTACAGATATTTCCATAAAATCTCGGGCGAACTGCCGGATGTCCGTAACTTCTTGCCACGATATTTCGGCGCAGAGTCTTCTGGCCATCTTCAGGTGAGTACCGCTGAAGTACTTCGGCAGTACTCACCTGAAGATGGCCAGAAGACTCTGCGCCGAAATATCGTGGCAAGAAGTTACGGACATCCGGCAGTTCGCCCGAGATTTTATGGAAAGATCCTCTCGTGTATCGGATCCAACGCTCCCTCCAGTTGCTAGCAGATGACAGCTGTCACGTTTCTTTCCTGTGGGTCCCTGGCCACATGGGTGTGCCTGGAAATGAGACCGCCGACATAGCAGCCAAGGCCGCAGCTCTTTTGCCTCACATGGCTACCTTTTGTGTCCCATCAGACGATGTTCTACGGGCTCTTCGCCGGAGTATCGTGTCGTCATGGCACAGTGCATGGTTTTCACTGTACAACAATAAATTGAGAACTTTAAAACCGATCCCGACCGCTTGGAGGACCTCCTCACGCCCCTCTCGGCGGGAGGAGGTCATCCTGGCCCGGTTGCGGATCGGTCACTGCCGTTTCAGCCACCGTCACTTGCTATCCGCTGACCCTGCACCGCTGTGCTCCTGCGGTGAACTGCTGACAGTGCGGCATGTTTTACTGTCTTGTGTTAATTTTAATCATCTCTGTGTAGCCCTTCACTTTCCGTCTACTCTGGAGGAAATTTTAGCTGATGACACACGAGCAGCTGCTCGAGTTTTGCGTTTTATCAACTTGACCAACTTATCGAAGGATATTTAACCCTTTTAATTGTCTTTTATCTTTCGTTTTTATCCTCTTCTTGATGCTCTAACTTACAGTCACCATTTTTTTTGTTGAGATCTAGTGACTCTGTTCTTGTATGGGCGCTAATGACCGTAGAAGTTGTGCGCCCTAAAACCACAAAAAAAAAAAAAAAAAAAAAAAAAAAAAAAGGTGGGGGGGCAGAGAGAGAGAGAGAGAGAGAGAGAGAGAGAGAGAGAGAGAGAGAGAGAGAGAGAGAGAGAGGCCATTGAAACTTGCACTACTGATGACCTCCTAAACCGTGACTGTGGCTATAATCTTAGCAAACCTTGGGAACCAGCGATTGGGTTAATTAAGAGAAAATCCAGCAAACGTAACATAGCGATGACCACGGTGGACAGAGCCCTCGCATTGACGTCATCTCAGATGCCGTTGCAATCCATTCCACTGCGCGAGTGTGGCACGGGGCGTGGACCACGGAGGGGGCGCTCTGCGGGTCGAGGGTATTTAAATCGCCCACTACGAGGCTAGAACCCAGCTCCCTTCGAGCTGCCGTAAAGTGTGGATCTCCGTGCCTGTGCGTTTCCAGGAGCTCAGTCCGTCAGTTCACCTGATGATGGCGACATGTATGATCGCCGAAATATTGTGCCTGTTGGACACTATAGACCGGCAGTACACCCATGGATATTTTGATTTAAAAAAAAAAAATATTTCATACAAACCTCATCCTGTCAAGTTGTACTCAAGTGATGCTCTTACAAGCATGTGGCAATTTATTTTTATTCAAAGAAAAATATCGCTTTCAGTTTTTCCTAAATTTTCCTACTTTCCGGGCTTTTCCAAATTTTTATTTGATGCAAACCTTCATCTTGCTTTGAACATGAAATGTACAAAATTTTATCGCAATTAGACGAATGGTATTGATAGGTCACTGGAAAAAGCCGTTTCAGTTTTTCACGATTCTCCTCTTTTTCCTGACAACTTTTCCATATTTTAATACCATTGAAACCCTCCCTGGACTTACATGAATATTTCAAGACTAAAATTAGTCAAATTGATTCACCCGTTCTCAGAGTTTTACTGAGACTAACGAACAGCAATAAGACAAAAAATTCCTAGCAGGAAAAATTATATATATAAAATAGACGAAGATTACTCACCAGGCGAAGGAGCACAGGTGTGACAGCATCAGAAATAAATAAATGAACACACACACACACAAACGCAAGCTTTCACAACCCAGTTGCTTCTTCAGGCAGAAGGGAAGGACGGGGAAAGGAAATGATGAGGGTTTTAAGGAAGAGGGTAAGGAGCCATTCCAATCCCGAGAGAGGAAAGACTTACCTTGGGGGAAGAAAGGAAGGTGAACAAATACACACACACCCATACATTTACATAGACACAAACACACCTAGGCAGACATTCTATAGAAACCAAAGAAGTTAAGAAGTTAGACAGAGATGCCACTAGAGGCAGAGGCTCTGTCCAGAGAACAAAGGCAAAGATGTTAAAGGTGGCAGGTGGGAATTCAAATTTAGCGGAGGTTAAGACCAGGTGGGCAACGGGAAGAGAGAATATTCTGAAGGGCTAGTTCCCATCTCCGGAGTTCTGAAGGATTGGTGTCGGTGGGAAGTATCCAGATAACCCGGACGGTGTAGCACTGTGCCAAGATGTGCTGGCCGTGTACCAAGGCGTGTTTAGCCACAGTTTGTTGCTGGTCATTCCCACATAGAACACTTCACAGTGCAGGCATGTCAGTTGGTAGATAACGTGGGTACTAACTCAAGTGGCTCTGCCTTTGATCGTGTAAACCTTCCGGGTTACGGGACTGGAGTAAGTGGTGGTGGAAAGGTGCATAGGGCAGGTTTTACAATGGGGGCAGTTACAAGGGTAGGAGCCAGAAGGTAGAGAAGGTGGTTTGGGGATTTCATAGGGGTGGAATAGGAGGTTACGGAGGTTAGGTGGGCGACGGAAAGACACTCGGAGTAGGAATGATGTCATAAAGGATGGATCTCATTTCGGAACAGGATTTAAGGAAGTCATATCCTTGCTGGAGAGCCACATTCACTGTCCGCTCCAACAGAAATTACGATAGTAGGCTAAGTAATTTACAATTACAACAATAGACAGGTTTGTTTATATTTTTATAATAGCTAAATTAAAGTAAGTATGCAGTTTGGAGGTATGTTAAGTATTGGAAACAAATCTGTACATTGCAAAAGACATCAGATAATATTAGTTGGAAAAATAATTAGGAAAATATTATTGTACAATATTAATGCTATATTTTTTATAAACAGAAGCATTTTATCAAAGTCCAATAAAATACCTTGCTATTGATTAAATTAAACAGTCTTGTATCATATTGTAATATTTTGTAATTAAATTTGTGATTATACATAAAGAATGGCACATTTCCGTGTGGTATCGCAATTTGCATGTATCCAAACAAGCAGAATTTTATGGGGTATATTCATTATAATACCCCCCTCACACAATGTAAGACATCACATGTATACGACATTGTGTGATTACAATATCTGGGGAGTATTTACAATCGGCAAAAATTTTGATTTTAAAACCAAGCAAGTCAAAATGATGGTCAGTTTTTATAAGTGAAAAAGAGCACAAAATCATACAAAGTATATACTGTATGTCTGGTGGATCAAAATTCAACACAAAGTTTTTATCTGCAAAGTTATATTAAAAATTTATCTTATTATTGAGATAAACAATTTTATATGTTACCATCACAAAAATATTTAGTCCAGATATAAAGAAATGAAATGTAGGTGATTCTGCCATGTGCCCAATAAAAGTTATTTCACATGACAAGAACCAATTTACAGGGGGAAATTTGTAGTGTCTTCTTCTTTGATGCTTTCTTCAGTAGTGTGATCTTGTTGTTTACATAAAATATACAGTTTTGTTAGCAATACAAAGTTTATACTACATGTCTGTCAAATTCAATTTTAAATCATAGTACAGTAACTAATTTTAGTATTTCAAATATAAAATGACTGGATTTATAGAATACTGTTACCAAAAGAATATTTTTACTACTGATGATATGATTTCTGAAAGTCACAATTATTTAAATTAAATACCATTAAATTAGGTACAGAAGAGCCATAAAATTGTTTTATAGAACAAGTGTGAATAAACACACGTTTTGTTGAAACATCATTACATAGCATGGATACAGTCTAAAGTCATAATAGATAAAAGGATTGATCTTACATGTTAACAATAAGTGCACATAACATTTGTGTAAACCATACATAAAATTCAAAAAATGAGTACATATCAAATTTCAGAAATAAAGTATAAATATGATTATTATAAGTATCAATATAACAATCTTTTGGTTTCAAGTGTACAATGAGTAAATTCTTAATAAGTTATTACAATTTTTAATACAGGAAATAATTTGACAATGCAAAATAATTACAAAATTTCAAATTGCATACAGATATGAGAATTTTATCATGTCTTATTTAGCAAACAGTCATAAAAACAATGATCATGATAATTATGTGAGGATTGTTGTTGTAATATATTAAAAGCAAAATAATATTTTGATAATCAGTAATATGTATTAATGGCAATATAAAATGGTGAGTGTGCTTCAGTTGCACACTGGTAGGGTGCCAGACTACAAATTCAAAGGTCGCAGGTTCAATCCCTGCCAGGTCCTAGGATTTTTATCTGTCACTTTCCAATTCTTTCACCTCTGGCAGTATTGCACATGTGGAAAATACTGTGTAGCACCGTGGTTTGAAACCCATGTTAAACTGTAGGTCCCCCTATAACTGGCTGGGAAAGTCAGTTCGAAGGTCAGAGGAAGGCAACGAATGGCATACCACCTCCAAACAGGACCATGCACTGTGGTGTTCAAACCAATCTTTCTGATTTTTGACTGCTTTACCTTTTTTCTTTTTACCTTAAAGCTAGATTGTGACATACACTAGCAAATAAAACCAGAAGTTTTATGAACAAGAACCCTAGTACTTCGGCACCTGTGCAAACCGCACACAAGACCTAGAAAATTTAAAAGAATATGCTACTGTAAATTTTACATCCACCGCCTGCACAGATCAACGTCAGTAGATGGGCATGTCGCCACCATAAAAATACCACTGTTGAACTCACCATAGAAATTGACACATAAAAATTATTAAATTCATGTAATTTCATGAATACAGTACAAGTCTCATCCCGAAAACCTTCATAAATGACAACAAAAGACCCCAGCCATCAAAGTCAAAAAATTAGCCACATCACAACTTTCATATTATTAGGACACAAAGTGCAGTCAAATTTGGTACACAAAAGTCAGTCAAAGTTAATATACAATGTGTCAGTTCAGTTAAATAATCATAATCAAATTTTAAACGACAGGTACCCCTTCAAATTTCTTACACAGAGCTCATTTAACCACCACCACCACCTCCCCCCCCCCCACTTTATAAATAATTTTTCATAGAACTGTTACCAAAATGAAAAATTAGAACCAGTTAATAAAATTCAGCAATTAATTTGAAATATCTCATAAAAGCATCTAATAATGAAAATATCTATTGCTCATACAGTCATGGCTTCAAGATTTAGTAAAGCTGAAAAACATTTCATGATTATGGTGTATGGTATCAGTGTCTCATATGGTCTCTGCAACATATTTAGAAAAGCATGAAAATACAGCTTGCTTACAGAAACAAATTTGAGAAATTTCATTAAATGAAAGCATCTAAACATAACCATTAGGTATCCAAAATTTCAAGATTTAGTGAAAAATCAAGCATTAGTAACAGAGGCATATAATATCCAAGTATTCCATATTATAATTATGGAAAGTCTAAGTTGGAATTAATAATATAGCAATAAGGACAGTTTACAACTCACTGCAAAGTCATGAGTGTTTTATTTTCTGAGGAAGGCCATGATGGCCGATAGCTGAAAGTGTTGTATGTGTGCGTCTTTTGTATGTGCCTGTCACAGCCCATTGCCACGTCTTTGCGGTGAGTTGTAAACTGTCCTTATTACTATATTAGTATTCCATATTGGTCAGACATGAGACTGTGTGTGACATGGAAGTACCATTTTACCAAAAGATTAACATCACAGACAGTTAATTTTAAATGTGACCAAAGACTCCCAGAATGTCTTACATAAAGTAGATTATAAAGCAGTAATATCATCACAGAAACTCTTTTATCAGTTTGAGCAATAAATGTTCTTGGGATATTAGACATTAGATAATACCATCTGAATATATAGTATTTAGTATGACACATTTACCAGAAAAATATTAAAAAGAATTTAGCTTACAGAATGATATTACATCCAGTTAAATGGAAATACATCTCATAATGTCACTTATAGTAGGTAATTTAGAAAAGCGTTCATTGCAGTGACTCGGAAAGTGTTTCATATTGCATATAAAATCAGTAAATATTTTAAACTTACATTTGTAAAATATGGACAAAAATTTTACCAAAACTTTAAAAAAGATAGATGGCTGACCAGTAGTTACTTTTGCGCTGTACTGCCGATAGTGACACAAATGAAGAAAGAAAGGACAAGCTTTTGGAGCAGGTGGGAGAGAAGGGAAGAAAACAGGATGGGAATGGAAGGGAAAGATGGTCATGAGGATGGTGTTTGAAGAGTGTGTCACACTCTGATGACGTGAGGGGAGCCGGGGATGATGATGTGATGTGTGGCAGTGACGTCAGTAGGCGGGGGCCAGGGTTCAAAGTCGCAATCCATTAGACGTTGTCCTGTCTTGTCAGCAGACATGGCTGCCAGTTTTTGTTTCTTTACGAGTGCGAAGTTTGTTGTGACAGCGCGAGGCGGTACAGGAAAACGTGTGTCAAGGGGTGTGGCACCGAGTGAGCCAGTGGAAGGCAGGTTAAGAGCAGGAAAGTCGAGACGCTGGAATGGTACCTGTGTCGGCCAGAGGTGCGTGCGAGTCCTGTGCGACAGCGGGCGATGGCTCGGAAGTTATCGTGTCAGCCGAGGAGAGCTGAGGCGACGAAGTAGAAGACGAGCCGGCCGGCAGTGTGTGCAAGGGCAGCACAGTGATGAGTGGTGGTTCGCAAGTTTTCGGGGTGCCCAAAGAAAGCCGAGGCGCTGAAATAATGGTAGTGTTGGTCGCCAGTACGCGTGAGTGTAGCGTGACGGCGGGCGATGGGTTGGGAGTTGTCGTGGCAGCCGAGGCGACAAAGTAGTACTCGCGCTGGCTGGTGGTGCATGCGAGGGTAGCACGGTGACAGTCGGTGGCTCGGAAACTTTCGGAGCAGCCAACGAGAGCTGAGGCGACATAGTAGTGCTCGTGTTGGCCGGCAGTGCGCGCAAGGGCAAGATTGAATGTGCCAGAGGTTATACAACATGGCAGTGTCATCAATGTCTTCGAGAACTGTGCAAGGAATCGGCATTACCGTGCAGAACAGTGGCACATTTGGTAAAAGCCTTCAGTGGAGGTTGGCAAACTGTGATAGATGTGCATCAGGCAGGTTGTCCTAGCATCTCTGAAGGAGTGCATACTGTTGCCACGTTAGTGGACAGTAATTGATGCCAAATGATTCATGAGTTCACCCACGAATCTGGGTTATTGCATATGACTGTGCTTCACATTCTGAAGGAATTCATGGGCATGCCAAAAATTGCTTCATAATGGGTTCCACATTAATTACAGGAATCCAGAAATGGATGCATTATGACAGTGCTCAGATGCACTTAGAGTGCTGTGAGTGTGAAGGAGAGGCTTTCTTATGCTGTATCGTAACACTGGATGAGACAAAGGCCATATTGTAAGAGCCAAAATAGAAACGCCAATCCAACAAATGGCATCATTTTGAGTCACCGCAAAAGTTGAAAATGTGTCATAGCCCCAATATGGTGAAAGTTATGGTGATTCTCTTGTACAACTCTGATGGTGTTATCCTATTGCATTACGTTCTTCCACAGCAGACTATCAGTGCACAGTATTACTGTTCATTTTCGGAGAATCACCTGCGACCAGCTTTACAAAAGAAGTGGCAACACTTTATGCGCAACCCACCCATAACTTTGCAAGACAATGCGCAGGCGCATACAGCCCAAGCTGTGGCTACTCTGTTTGGTCAATCGGATTGGGAAGTACTGTACCGTCCACCGTACTCCCCAGACTTAAGTCCTTGTGACTTTGATTTGATTCTAAAGTTGAAGGAACCACTTAGTGACATTTACTTCAGAACTGTTCCACAGATTCGACAGGCAGTAGATCACTCAGTTCGCATCATCACAGAACAGGCTCTGCTAACAGTATACTACGCCTTCCACATCACTGGCAATGGGCTCTACACAATGATGGTGACTACTTTGAAGGAATGTAACAGATGCATACGTATAACGCTTTTGTATGAATGATTAAAAAGTCTCCAGGAAGTTATCGATATGCTGTTGTGGGAAATTGCAAAACTCTGAAACGAGAACCATGACTTAAAAACACTAGCTTGAAGCAACAGCAAAGTACCAAGTTAAAATGTGTTGCAGAACACTAAAAACAATTCGAAACTTATTGAGACAAATGGTCACAGTAAGGTAATGGAAAATAATGGTCAACCTTGTGTAAACAGTTCTAACATAATAACCCTTGGAAATATCGTCTAGAAATACGAAAATAACTCGCTTGCAAACCAAAGTGAAAACAATGGCTAGAAGTGTACAAATAGTTCAAATAGTGTCTCAGAAGAAAAACAAAAAACAGTGATTGGTAAAGTGGAACGCTCCAAACAAAACCAAATAAATAAATCTTATTGTGTATGCAGAAACAAGTTTAATGTTTATCTGAAAGCAGCAACATGGACGTGAGTAGTGAAAGTGAAAAAAAGGCTAACCAATGTGAAGCTAAAAACATAAAGGAAAACCGTAAATCTGCCACAAGCAATAAGAAACTAACGGCCAAGGAATGCAATGTGCTTTTCTAGCGGACAGCCATGGGAGGAAGCTAGCAAACATTTTAGGCATCATTAAACCTCGCGCGAGAACGAAGAATATTATTGTTAATGTCTCAGATTTCAAGACTACAATGAAGAAGAGTGATTTTGTTGTTTGTATTACTGGTTCAAACGACGTAGCACAGAATGAAGCAAAAAAGTTTATAACAGTTTTGAGAAACTTCTTAGATGCAAATAGGATGGTAAACAGTCTTGTTTTTATGATACCTCAGAGGCATGATCTGACCAATAATTCATGTTCAAACAAAGAAATTCGTAGGAACAAAGAGTTATGCTCCAGTTATGCCAAATGCAATGTAGTAGATGCCAGTAGACTGAACAGAAATCTACACACTCAACATGGTAACATTTAAACTACCGCAGAAAAAAATTCCTATGTCAGGAAATAAAGAACGTTATAAATAAAACACGCAAACGCAATAAGTTTGTTCTAAAAGACAGTCTCTCTGTACACGCTGATGTCCCTCCTTCTTTAGACAAAACAATGACACAGAGCAAGGAAAGGTAGAAACTATGTTGATAGGGAACTGTAACAAATTAATTCAACTGGACCATTGTGATGATCCAGAACATGTAGCGAAAATAAATGAACATACAGCACACAATGAAAACAAAATACCCTCTTGTATTGATGGCAACATTCTCCTTCTACATATAAATGAACAATCCTTTAGAAGTAAAATGAATGAACTACAATATTGGCTCGACAGAATCAACTGCAGTGTTTGTGTGTTAATGATCACTGAATGAAAGCCCATGAAATAGACTTGTGTGTTCCTATAGGTTACTTACTAGTTACGGCAGAAAAAATTGTACATGGCAGAGTCTCAATCTAGGCTACATAAAAAGCAACCTAGACTTGCAATACTCAGTTATAGATCTTAACATGGTTTGCATTGAAGATACATTAGAAGTAGCTGGTATAGTATTGCACACACAAAAAATTGTAATTGTCTCAATTTTTAGAACTCCAGGCACTGATGAAAGATTTTTTAGAAGAAATTAATGCTTTAATATTACACTTGTCCAAATATAAACAACATAAAATTGTAATTGTAGTGATATTAACATTTATATAAGGGCTACGAGAAAAAATGTAGTAGATATGATTAACTCTCTGAAGTCATTAAATTATTACTGTTTGAATGAAAAGCCTACTAGACTTAATGCCTGTCTTGATAACATAATAAGTAATGTACATAGAGACCTAGTGCAATGTGATGTTATAGAATTAGGTTTATCAGATCATGCAGGTTTATGGCTCCAAATAAATAATTCAACTCTTGTTACCAAAGAAAGGAAAGTGACATATCGATTGCTAGGTGAATCCAATGTAAGCAATATTAAAAATAAGTTACAAGAAAAGGATTGGTCCCAAATAATGAATAGCAATGAAACAGTTGATAAATGCTTTTCCATTTTCTGACAGAGATTACGCACATAGTAGAAAAAACATGTCCCATGGTAACTAGAAGATATACTAATACTCCATGTAAGCTCCAACATACTAATAAATGGTACACACCACAGCTAAACAGACTCAGGATATTATTACTCATACTGAAAGATAAGTCTCATAATAGTGATAGCGACAAAGAAAACAAAATAAATATGAGAAAACTTAACAGGTCTGAAATAAAAACCACCAAATGTAACACGAATAATGAATACATTTTGAACTCAAAAAATAAATGTAAAGCAGTGTGGAATGTCATTAAGAGAAAAATTAATAACAACAATAAAGAAAACAGTATTCCCATAGACTGTGATATTCTTAATGCATATTTTGTAAATGGCAACAGTACTCCACCCATCAATTCTAATTTCGATGTGGAAGCTTTTCTGACTTATGTTAAACAAACAAGAAATGGGAAATTTACTTGGACCCCAATCACCTTAAATGACATTCAACACTCAATAAGCAAACTCAACTATTCAAAAACAGAAGACTATTATGGTCTCAGCAATTTCATCATAATGTCTATAGTGAAGGAAGTACAAATGCCACTTCTCTCACTGTCAGAGTATTAGATGAAGGAACCTTCCCAAAATGTCTTAAGCTTACAGTCACACTGCCTGTGTATAAAAAAGGAGATAAAAATCTTCCAAGTAGCTACACACCCATCTCAATAGTACCAATCCTATCTAAAATATTTGAAAACTATGCATAAACAGGTATACAAGTACTTTGAATGCAATAAATTATTAAATGAACAACAATTTGGATTTAGACAACACTTATCAACCGTGAAAGCAGTCGAATCACTGGTGAATAATGTTTATGAAGGATATGAAGAACGGCTATACACTTCTGAGACCCTTATTGATTTAAACAAAGCATTTGATTCTGTGTCTGAAATACTATGGAATAGGAGGTCAACCACTCAAATTACTCAAATCCTATCTAAGCAATAGGGTACAGCTTGTATATGCAAACAATCGGAGATCAGCAAATAAGAGGAATACCTTAAGACTTGGTCCTTGGACCCTTCATTTTCATTGTCTATGTCAAAGACTTTCCAAATTATATACTCTGTAAGAGTGTATTATATGCAGATGACATGAGGTTAATAACCACTGGAGACAATCTACAGAGTGTGTTGGACTAAAATAAAGAGATGATAGAAATGACTAGTCAATTGTGCCAGGCCAGTCAACTCTGCATAAATCAGACAAAAACAGAGGAAATAATCTTTAACTTGCAGGTACCTAAAATGAAAATAAAACTGTGAAATTGCTTGGACTGGTCATAGACCAAACACTCTCTTGGGAAGGACACACTATTTACCTTTGCAGCAAATTAGCTTGTGTACTTTTCCTATTGTACAAATTGAGGGGCAGCATTAGCAAACAATTATTACTTCAATCGTACTATGCTTTCTTAAATTCCCATCTGCAATATGGAATATTGCTGTGGGGAAATTCCTTAGGAGGTACGTGTGTATTCAGATGGCAAAAAAGAGCAGTAAGGGCTAGCACATAATGAGTCCTGCAGAAGTCACTTTTAAATTGCTTGGCATAATGACGATTCCTAGTTTGTATATATATAACTGTTTAGTATATGATAAATAAAATATAGATAATTTCAACATGAGAAAAAATGTGCATTTTCATAATACAAGAAACAACTGTCTGTTGGATTTGCCTTCCACAAGACTAGCCATAGTTCATAATAACTATAAGTATTTAAGCTCAAAATTTTTCAATAAGCTGCCACAATCAGATCGTACAATGCCGCTGAGCAAATATAAAAACACACTGCAAGCTTGGCTAAAATACAGTGAATTCTACTCAATTGAAGAATTCCTAGAAACTGATAGTAAAAATATGTGTGTTTCTCCTAAATTATGTTATTGTTTCTTTGTAATATGTGATTCTGTATGTACAGTATATGATTAATGTATAAATGTAATGTAGGCTATAAAGGTAAATTCCACTATGTACTTGATGAAGCCAACTGTATGAAAAATACTGAAAGGCTAATAAATATTCTATTCTATGTACCATTCCATGTAAACAAGTTGGAGAGTCCACATTGGCACCACAAGACTGCGAAATGTCACTCACAGTGTGGCCATAGCATTTGCAAACATGGCAGTTCCTTTCTTCCTTTCTGTTATGTCTTCACATTTACACATCTTACTGTGTTGAGTTCATACTGCTGACTGTTTCATAAGTGCTACTTCACTGCCATGACTTACCGAAGCTTGACTGTCTGGTACCAGATCTATACCATGTAACAGCTTAAAAGCTCTCTTTGTGCCTATTTAAATAGTGACTAATATTTTGTCTGATAAGACTATTTTTAGCAGTATTATGTGAATAACCTAGCATTAATGCTTTAATTGGATAATAAATATCTGAATATTAATTATAATGTAAATGTGTGATCGTGCACAAGTTACCTTTTCCAACATGGTTTGATCATACTTTTTTGTTGCAGGAAATGTAAACACCACTGTCAATATTGCAGAAGTAGCAGCACATACACCAACTTTTCTCAAGTACTCCAGTGCTACAAGATTTGACGACTTCTCCTGTGTTCACATTTGGAGTGTGGTGGGTTTGAAGAAACTGTCTGAAGGCTCAACAAGTATTGAGTCTGCTCCATTAACCCATCAGAATTCCAGTAAATGGTGTATGGTCCTTACAAAGAAAGCTGACGAATTCCATTTATGTTTTTTGCTAAAACAGAGTCAATCAAAGAAGACATTAAGAGCAAAGCTAAGAGCTGACGAGATCCTACCTTCTGGCACTATACGTGAAGTATTTTCAAGTAAGTGGTGTAACTTGTCAGAAGGAGGAAAATCAGAAACACAGGCATTTAAGAGAGCAGACAGTGCTGAAGAAAAAAACAATGAAAATGAGATAGTACTACAGTGCGAAATATGTATTCAGTGCATTATTCAGGATGAATTGCCTGTGCCACACACGGAAGAGCCACAAGATGGTGTAATGAGGGCTGTGGACGAGTTGTTACACAAAGAAGTCCATGCAGACTTTGAGCTACATGCAGGAGGCAAAGTTCTAAAGGCACATAAGGCACTGCTGTCTGTACGAAGCCCGTACTTCGCTGCCATGCTTCAGCCGCACACAGAAGAAGCAAAGAAAGGCTGTGTAGAGGTCAAGGATGTAGAGCCAGAAGTTCTGAAGCAGGTTCTACTGTACATGTACACAGGTAAAGCTCCGGCTCTCCATGACATGGCGTTGGAATTGTTGATTGCTTCTGACAAGTACCAGCTGCAACAGCTGAAGCAGCAGTGTGAGAGACATATTGCTGGCTGTCTAACTGTGGACAATGCCGCAGCAATTGCAGCCAATGCCTCGGTTTTCTCCTGCAACCTGTTGTGGGACCGGGCAGTCAGTTTCATTAAATACAACCTCTGTGAGGTGATGCGCTCTCCTGGGTGGGCTGAGACTGTAGAGAAGCATCCTGATGCTATACAACGCATCAGTGAGATGATGGGATAAGTGTGTGTGGGGAGGGGGGGGGGCTAATACTACCAGTAACTGTATGTTGAAATGCTACCACTACTGTTCTTTAGTATGATTTCTAACAGAGATATTATGCCAAAGTAATTGATATATTACAATTTTTCAAGAGATAATTGAGAACAGGAAGTGCAACAGACTTTGTACTTTTATTCCTTATGAAATATCTCCTCAAAAAGTCCATTGCAGACTGTTGGTTCTCGGATTACATTTTTGCCCACATTCTTGAATTTTCTACACTGCTAGTAGTATCAATTTCTGTTTTTTATTTATTTATTAAAAATTTTTGCTATTGGCATTAGTTTATTTAATATTAATTATAAAGTGTCACCTTTGACCATATAAATCAAACTTTATATCTTTACTTGTACAATGTGTTGTCATTATGATAAGACATGTTACAATAATTTTTTCACAGGTATTCAGAGACAATGATACATTTATAAGATTATTAATAGTGTTATGAATGTTTACGGTAATCATTAAATAATATTTCTACATTCTATAATTATGTCTCTTATTAATATGTACTCAAATGAATTCAAATAAAAATGAAATAATTATTTGAAATATTTTAATTTTATATTATAATTAAAAATGCTACATAATATTTTGTTAAGACGTGCCACAGACAAATTTATACACATCCGAAAAAAAAAAAAAAAAAAAAAAAAAAAAAAAAAACCTTGTGGAGAGAACAATAATGATTTAACTGAATCCGCAACAAGAAAATGTCACACAAATCCACAGTATCAAAAGCAAGTGTTATTACCTGACAAAACCGTGCAAGGGGAAAACGCAAAAAGATTTGAGACAGAAAGACAAACAAACTACACAATAAAGTCTCGTCTTCGAAAACTGCACACGTTAAAACATAAACAAACTGCTGTACTGTCTGTAATCTAGCCTAGGGGTATGATTATGATGTGCACAGTTCCTGCCTTTTCCCAGCATATACAACAAATAAATAAAATATTCAAAGTTCTGAAAGATGAGGGTGTGTAAATCAAAACATCAACACTATTTCAGTTAAAATGATGTAGTTTGGTTTATTTCTAATTCATTAATCCTGATGGCTGATGCCTCTGGCCTCTAGAACATTTAATTTAACACTGTTCATAGCTCGTGAGCCCCCATAAATAAAATGTTATTTGTCACTGACTGTTTTAGTGTCTTGACGCTATCAAAACCAAAGTACTTCTATTATTCACTTCGTCTCTCCACAATTAGCACTGTTTCAAGACACAAATTCACACGGTAACTTTCCGCTGAACTAATATCTCAGCATGTACTTCACTTCAATACGCTCTTCAGCAAACTACCTCCAAGTAAACACATGCACTCCTTCTTCTTATTGCAGCTGCAAAAAGGCTTCCACCTCGATAAACTTACACACGTTGAAATCGTTGCACTGACTGATGTTGTGGTCCGCCTCGGACACACACAAACACACACTGAATCAATATAAATACTGCCTTTGTAGCGGCGAGTAACAGAGCCTCCAGCCAAGTGCTTGGAACACTGACTCATCTGCACAAACAAACACAGTGCCAACTCAAGGCACAGACCGACGCAGCCCCCACGCAGGTAAGCTACCCTCAGACTGCCGCGTACAAAGGCTGCGTGCGCCCTTTTATGCGGGCTAACTGGTTTTACCCCTACGTCATCAAATTCCCAGCCTGAATTTCCCAAAGCCTAGCCAAGATCCACTTCTCTAACATTTGTTTTAAAATTGCAATAGTTATGAAATACATGAAATAATATTTGCTTATACACTTACATGAACATACACATACTTGCATAAGTTATTTAAATTGTACACCTGCACATACACTTGGTATTCTATTTAAATGAACATTTAACATAAAAATTACATACTATTTACAGGGATATCATATGAAATAATTATTGAAATAACTTTATATGCAAAATTGCCATGCTAACTGTGTAATTGTCTTGGATATAAATATGGTAGCGACTGGAAGGTTATTTTTCTCATAATTAAAATGCATTTTCTGCATCAGATCAACACCTCTTGTAAAATATATTCTTATTAGCAGATGCACATAGACAGAATGAATGATGTGAGCCCTCGCTCGTCTTTGTATCACAGTTGTATAAATATTAACGTGCAAAATTGTTACATATTTATTTAATGTTTGCTGCATGCCTGAGTTCCAGTTCAAATTACCACATTAAATTATTTATTAAGCATCATGTTATCCGTGAGGCCCATAGAGGTTCGTCAGTATGTAGTATTGCTACAAATTCATGGCCTAACTATAAATGTTGCTTCCACAATAAATGTTATCTTACTTAATAAATATACTGCTTCCATTAAATGAAAGATAAAGTATAACATTTTGTGCATTGGCATGGACAATGTCTGCAGTGTATTTAATGCTATTTAGTTCTTATATTTTATTACTAAGTGGACGGTAATCTCACAATACCCCCACTTTTTAACAAAACTCTCAAATGAGTGAGCAATCATGAAAATATTTAAAGTTTGAAGCTATACACAAATCAATATTAAATTCTGAACGTATTTTTAAAGAGAAGTCTTTCTATAACTTAATTGGATTCATGAAATCTGATTGTGCCTATATTTTACATTGGATGGCACTATTTTGAATAAATTTTTCTTTTCTGTCTACATTGACCTTTCTCTTTCAACACAGACTCAACAATCATACTTGTTTTGTAATGCACAGGCTAACTATTTTTGTCTCACCACTTTGACACTGATCACTCTGGAATCACTGTTGCAGCAACACTGGGCCATGGTATGGTCCCAAGCCTCCATCATACAACTCAACTTACAGATGCTTCTTAGACTTACGGCGCTGGATCAAGCTTTCTCACTCACACAGGTCAAATTCACCTTACATGAAACAGGAAGAAAGAAAACCCATGAGCCAACATAATACAATAAATTGACTGAACACCAGGGATTGGTTGGATTTGCATCCCTCCCTACTGCCATCCAGACTTGGTATTAATGACACTATCACAGAGACAAGTAGTGTAACATGCGATCACATAAATGAAAACAACTACATGGTGGCTTGTGTCACTGATGGACAGACTAACCCACTCCACCATGCCTGTACTCGAAGGCTTAACAGCTTCTAGCTGATGTTTACAAGAAAACAAATGGCATGTAAAAAAAAAACCTCTAAGTCCAGAATACATCTACCAGTTAAATGAACTTCATCAAAATTTAAATTTAATACTCAAACTAAACTATCAAAAAATATATATGAAATAAATTCTCTTCCAACGTAATGACACCTACAAGCATAAATACAAATCCTACCCCCTCGCACAAAAAAAAAAAAATAAAAAATAAAAAATTAAATAAATAAATAAAAATAAAAAATAAAAATTGGTGGTGTGAGATTTAATTGGCCCATACTATCCTAAGTTACTCCTAGCATGTCTCTACTTCACAGTAACTACAACTCCTTCAGCCTGCGAGTATCCATTGAAAACAATATATACAGTAAAACCTCGTTTTTACGTTCCCGGTTTTTACATTTTCCTGCCATTTACACCATTTTTTGTTGGTCCTGTCAAATTTCCTATGTTAACAATGTTAATTCGCCCTCATTTTTGCATTATCATATTTACACTTTTCCTGCATTTTACACTTTTTGGAAGCATGTTCGTGAAGAAAAAAATGACGTATTCTACATAAATTGATGCTAGCATGGCTTTCCCCTTAAAGTAAAGCACTTAAAAATTATTCGCAGTCAAGTTTCTTGACACTTGGCATTTAATCAAACGTATATTTCACGTATCATTGTTGGCAGTACGTATCTAGTTGACTTACGACGCGCCGATTTGTGATGATGTAGTTCCTCTTTCCACCAGCTTCTTTGCCACAGTGGCTGGCGTGTACTCGAACAATGGGAACCAGTTGCTTTGTTGATGTGAGAATAAAGAGTTGCATTGTTTTTGTGATACATATTTCTGATTCATAAAGAACGTTATCTGTCAAAGTTCGGTATCATAATACCCACAACCTCAAAAAAGCGGTAATAGTGTGAGATGCCAATCCTATGCAAACATCACAAAAATACTTATGCATGTGTTTGCACTCGAGAACATGAATAAATTCTCTAATATTGTCGATAAATACAACATCGATAAATACAAAAAGAACGGAACTTTAGGAGTTTTAGTACGTAAATAATTAATGCCAGTAAAAGGCATTTGGAAGATGTGTTACATAGCCTGGCAGTGGCGTCCAAACGATATCTATCGAACTGGTTCAAGTAATTTTAAAGATGTTTTATATAGCCCAGCAGTGGCGTCCTCAATTATAATGAATGAAATTACATCTCAAATTTCTACTTCCCATAAAATTACCAGTTCTGCCCTGTGCTTAAAATAGTAAAAATTTGGATAACCTTTATTGTATAATAAACTTCCTGGCGAGTATTTAGATGCCTATTATGTACATATATCACAAATAAACTACGAAAATGCGAGGCTGATCCAGTAAGCACATTTTACCGTTTAAAACACTACTTCCTGCATTTTACGCTTTCCTGCATTTTACACTATTTTACTGAAGTCCCTTGAAAAGTGTAAAAAGGAGGTTCTACTGTGTGTATATATATATATATATATATATATATATATATATATATATATATATATATATATATATAATAGGAGACCTTCCAGGTAGGAAAATGGTATAAAATAAAGATTTTTGACTTACCTAAAGTACAGGCTGGTCGATAGGAACACTAAACACACACAAAAACACACAACCATTCGAGCTTTCGCCACCAGTGGTGGCTTCTTCGGGAAAAAGAGGGAGGAAGGAGAGCAGAAAGGGAAGGATACGGGTTTTAAGGAAGTGGAAAAGGAGCCATTCCAATCCCAGGAGTGGAAGGACTTACCTTAGGGGACAAAAAGGAAGGTAAACAAATACACACACACACACACACACACACACACACACACACACACACACACACACACACACACACACACACACACACACATATATATATATATATATATATATATATATATATATATATACACACACACATATACGCATGTCTGAGTGTGTGTGTATTTATTTACCTTCCTTTTTTTCCCCTAAGGTAAGTCCTTCCACTCCTGGGATTGGAATGACTCCTTTTCCACTTCCTTAAAACCCATATCCTTCCCTTTTCCTCCCCTTTTTTCCTCTTTTTCCTGAAGAAGCTGCCAGTGGTGGCGAAAGCTTGTATGTGTGTTTGTGTGTGATTTTATTTGTTTCTCTCGACGAGCCGGTCCTTTTGGTAAGTCATCTCTTTTCTATTTTTATATATATATATATATATATATATATATACAAACACATGATCACACATTCACACACCACTCAAAATAGGTGAGGTTTGCGATAGAGAGGTAGGAACTGTAAGGTATGGAAAAATATATATATATATAGGGAAGTTATCGTAGGTTGAGGCCTGGTTGACTTCGGGATCGGAGAATGTATTGTAGGGATAACTCCCATCTGTGCAGTTCAGAAAAGCTGGTGGTGGATGGGAGGATCCAGATGGCCCGGGTTGTGAAGCAGCCATTGAAATCAAGCATGTGCTCCGCTGCATGCTGTGCCACAGGGTGGTCCACCTTGTTTTTGGCCACAGTTTGGCGGTGGCCATTCATCCTAATGGACAGCTGGTTGGTGGTCATGCCAATATAGAAAGCTGTACAGTGCTTGCAGCACAGTTGGTAAATTACGTGGCTGCTTTCACAAGTGGCCCGGCCTCTGATAGGGTAGGATAAGCCTGTGACAGGACTGGAATAGGAAGTGCTGGGTGGGTGGATTGGACAGGTCTTGCAGCGGGGTCTTCCACAAGGATATGATCCCTGTGGCAGTGAGCTGGGTTTCGGGGTGGCATAAGGATGAACTAGGATGTTGTGAAGGTTGGGAGGGCGACGGAACACCACTTTAGGAGGGGTGGGAAGGATCTTTGGCAGGATGTCTCTCATTTCAGGGCACGAGGATAGAAAATCAAAACCTTGGCGAAGGATGAAATTTAGTTGTTCGAGACCATGGTAGTACTGGGTGACAAGGGGAGCGCTCTTTTGTGGATGGTTACTGGTGTTAGGAAGAGGATTTGGGGTGTGTGAGGATATGGCACGGGAGATTTGTTTGCGGACTAGGTCTGTGGGGTAGTTTCTGTTTGTGAAGGCCCTTGTGAGACCTTCAGCATATTCAGAAAGGGAATTCTTGTCACTGCAGATATGCCGTCCACGGGTGGCTAGGCTGTAAGGGAGGGATTTTTTGACGTGGAAGGGATGGCAACTGTCAAAATGTAGGTACTGTTGGTGGTTGGTAGGTTTAATATGGACGGAAGTGTGAATGGAGCCATCAGTGAGGTGGAGGTTGACATCCAGGAATGTGGCATGGTTGGTTGAGGAAGACCAGGTGAAGTGGATGGGAGAGAAGGAATTGAGGTTCTGAAGAAAGGAGGATAGGGTGTCCTGGCCCTGAGTCCAGATCATGAAAATATCATCAATGAACCGGAACCAGGTCAGAGGCTTGAGGTTTTGGGATGCTAGGAAGGATTCCTCCAGACGGCCCATGAACAGGTTGGCATAGGAGGGTGCCATGCGGGTGCCCATGGCTGTGCCTTGGATTTGATGGTAAACTTTCCCCTCAAAGGAAAAGTAGTTGTTAAGTAGGATGAAATTGGTAAGGGTTATGAGGAATGAGGTATCAGGCTTGCGTTCAGAGGGACGTTGGGAGAGGTAGTGTTCCAGAGCGGCAAGGCCATGGGCATGTGGGATGTTGGTGTATAGGGAGGTGGCATCCACTGTGACAAGTAAAGATCCAGGACGCAAAGGGGTGGGAATGGTGGAGAGTCGGTGAAGGAAGTGGTTGGTATCCTTGATGTGGGAAGGTAGATTTTGAACAATAGGTTGGAGGTGTTGGTCAACTAGGGCTGAAATTCGTTCGGTAGGAGCACAGTAACCAGCCACAATAGGGCGTCCAGGATTATTAGGTATGTGAATTTTGGGGAGCATGTAAAAGGTGGGTGTGCGGGGTGTTGCTGGGGTGAGGAGGGAGATGGATTCAGGGGAGAGTTTCTGGGAGGGGCCATAGGATTTTAGTAGGGATTGGAGATCTTGTTGGACTTTGGGTATGGGGTCAATCTGGCACAACTTGTAGGTGGAGGAGTCAGAGAGTTGGCGGAGCCCTTCTGCCAGGTAGTCACTGTGATCCATAACTACAGTGGTGGAACCTTTATCAGCAGGGAGGATGATGGTGTCAGGATTAGTTTTAAGGTTTTGGATGGCTCTTCTTTCTTCTGCTGAAAGGTTTGAGTTTTTGGGAAGGGACTTGGGAAAGGATGGTGAGGACAAGTTGGAGGGTAACCAGAGGGTGGTTAGGTGGGAGTGCAGGGGCATCTTTGTTGGATGGTGGTATGAATTGGGACAGGCAGGGTTCAATATTGGGATTAGGTAGATTGCGGTCAGAGGGATTGGTGGCAAAGTAGTGTTTCCATCGTAGGGATTGGGAAAAGGAGAGTAGGTCTTTGACAAGACCAACATGATTGAACTGGGGTGTAGGACTAAAGGTAAGACCTTTGGATAGAACGGAAACTTCAGTGGGGTTTAGGTTTTTTGTGGATAGGTTGACCACAGTGTTCTGGGGTTGTTTTGGTATTGGATGTTGTGGAGTAGTGGTAGGGAGTTTGGAGGGATGAGGTAGGTTCAAGAGGTCAGCTAAGCATGGTCTGGGACCCATGAGGGGCTCACGAGGAGGAACACTGTGGTTCGGATAGGGATTGGATATGGGTGCTCCAAGTCGGCAATATGATGTCAGCAGGCTGGACAGTTTGTGGAGGTGGTGTTTGGAATGCTCCTCCAGTTGCTGGAGAGCAAAGGATTCGATCTGGGAGATGGGATGTAGGTATTTTTGGTTACACAATAGTAATATCTTACGGAGGGAGAGAAGGTAGCTAAGGGATTTATGAGCCATGGAGAGGTGATTTTGTAGGACTAGGTTCGTGAGGGATAAGGATTGGAGGAATCTGAAAAGGTGCAGGTCATTGTGGAAGGAGGGGTGGGATCCAGACAATGGAATTTTTAAGGTTAGACCGTTGGGAGGGATACCATGACTTAGACAGCATTTTAGGAATAGAATGTGGGATTGGGTTTTGGCCAGGGAAAGGGATACTTTCCTGAACTGGTACAGATAGAAGGAGCAGGGGTCCATTGGGACAGGGATGGTGCCGGGAAAGTGGAAAGTGAGGAATGATGGGAGAGACAGTGGATTATGATGAACCTGTGAAGAGGTTCCTCAACACGCAAAATACGCACCAGGCACGCAAAAGTTCGTAAATCCACGCACACAACTACACAGATACACACCCAAGCACGCAGATTCACGCCCAGGCGCACTAAATGACGGAAAAAACTGCAAAATCACGAATAAAATCATGCACCAGAACGCAATATCACGCACTAAAACGGTAGATCTCACACAGGAGCAAGCAGCCCACCGCAAAAATGTGTACAAAAACCCAAACAACGCATAAGTACGGAAATTCGTGGAAGAAAGGCTATAATGGAGCTTCTAGAGCAGAAAACTCAAGACACAGTATATATATATATCATCATCATCAGCTGAGAGGGATAGTGAGTTTATTGTGTCATCATAATTTGTGTGAGTAGTGAAACTATTTAGTTAGGTTATTCTATGAATGATAATTAAATTGTTTTTATTTTTAATTATCATTCATAGAATAACCTAACTAAATAGTTTCACTACTCACACATAAATTATGATGACACAATAAACTCACTATCCCTCTCAGCTGCTGTTTCAGAATTGAGTCCTGGCACCAATTGCACCTTTCACCAACACATATAAATAAACAACAAAAATAAATCAAGGCAAAAATAGAGAGTAAACAAAGTCAAAATAATTATCAAATTGTCAAGTTACTCCACAAAAACTCTTAAATCTAGACATACATAAATCACAAAAAAAAAGTATAGACAGATCCTAAACCTAATACTTACATGAGGCTGCAAACTGCCTTAATCCAGTTGCTTATATAGCCTCAACTCAGTAATATTTCTTAACCCCAACGGTTTTCCAGACTTGGGATGTTCCAACCGGTAAGCATTTGGGTACGGACATGCTGCTACCCGGAATGGACCATGATATAACTCAGAAAGTTTCTTTATTTCTCCATCAATGTCACTAGACTTCTCTTTAGTTTTCACTATAACTAGTTCATTGACTTTGTACTTAGTTGGCTTGTACCTACTGTCATGTCTGTTTTTTCCTCTGAGCTGCTGCCTTAGCCATCTGCTCGGTCGCCAGCTTTATCCATTCCTGTGGTGTCACCTGATCCCCTGGTGGGAAATCTACAATCTCACCTATTAGATTCGGTGCCTTCCTGCCCATCATTATCTCATATGGTGTATATCCAGTTGCCTTATTTTTAACACTGTTCATGACATCCTCAAAAGAAACAATGAACTCTGCCCATTATTTATGGTTATTACTACAGTATGTTCGGCATAACCGTCCCAACTCGTGCATGTATCACTCGGCAGGATTGCTAGCCAGATGGTAAACTGAAATTTTTATATGTTTCACACCTGACTATTGCATAAAATCTTCCCATGCCTTAGATGCAAACTGGGAACCATTGTCTGACAGCAATGCCTTAGGTCTTCCATGTTTTTTGAAATAATCTAGCTCTAGCTTACGAATTATTGTTTTGCTGGTAGCCTTCTTGATACCGTATAGCCTTACATATTTTGAAAACACATCAACAGTAAGTATGACATATTTTTGTTCACCCCTACTTGCTGGTAATGGTCCAAAAAGGTCAATTGCCAACAGCTCACCCACACCCAAAGCATTTTACCTTGGCTAGCCACAGTGCTATGCTTCACACGCTGGCATTTATCACAAGCTCCTAACTGTTTCCTAACACTCCTATCCATATTGTTAAAAATAACATAATCCTGTAACATTTCCAAACACTTTTGTGGTCCATAATGACCAAGTGACAAATGTATATATTCTATCAATGACTGGACATGTTCCTCTGACCAACATACCCGCCATTCTTCTTTGACAACATTCTTTCTCCTAAACAATACCCCCTTATAGATCTTGTAATATTTATCTAATTTTTCGTGTCCTTTTGCACCCATGTTTGTTTTGACCAGTTTGAGTATCGGATCAGTGTTCTCTATTCGTCTCATGTCCTTACAGATGTCCCTAATACGTTTTTCCCCATCAACACCTTTCATGTACATCATGTGGAATTCAGTGCCTTCACCCTCATGTTCTATAGTCTCATCCCCTTTAATAGGCAAACGGGACAGGCTGTCAGCAACTACGTTTTCAGTGCTGTTTATGTATTCTATCTTATACTGGAATTGTTGGAGTATTAGTCCCAACGTGCCAGCCTTTGATTTAGTAACTTACAATCCTGCAAATAGCTCAATGCCTTATGGTCAGTCATAACAATTGTCTCATGACCTTGCACATAAATACTGAATTTTAGAAAACCCCAAACTATAGCCAAAAGTTCTTTCTCCGAAATACCATATCTCTGCTCATGTTTTGATAGGACCCTGCTTGCAAATGATATGCTTCTGTGTTCAACCTCACCATCCACTTCTTTTCTTTGAAAGAGAGCAACTCCTATTCCATAGTCTGAGCTGTCTGTGGCTAAGTAAAGTGGAAGAGACATGTCTGGATAATGTAAAAGTTTGCTATTGCACAGACTGGTTTTGATTCTTTCAAAATTCGTATCACATTCATCAGACCACACCCAGAACACATTTTTCTTCATTAACTGTGACAAGTTTGGAGAATTCAGGCTTTGATTGCTTACGTATTTTCTGTAGAAACTAGCCATGCCGAGAAACGATTTTAACTGCTTCTGGTTCTTAGGTTTTGCACATTCTGCTATTGCCTTAAATTTATCCCCATTAGGCAAAAATCCTTCTGAAGATAACACATGACCTAAAATGTTTATTTCTGATTTCACAAATTCACACTTCTTAAGCTTGAGTGTCATACCCCCTGCAAGTAAAGCTGTAAAAACATCCTGCAATAAATAATAATGCTCCTTCCAAGTAGCAGTAGCAACCAATATGTCATCCACATAAATTGTAAGCCTTCTCATCAGTTCATCTCCCAACACATAACTCAAAGCTTTTATTGTTTTTTTATTGTTTTTTCTGTTCCATAGGACCCAATTGAGGAGTGAGACTCCATGGTCATGAAACAAGTCAATACATTGTTACACAAGAATGGTAATAGAAAAATTTTAAGTTGTCCTTTGCACACGACAATCTTAAGACAAAGTGAAAAGAATCAATAAAGAAAAAATAAATTAGCTCTAATGAAAACAGCAACAGAAATACACAAACCAAAAGGAACAACCTTATATTGATATGCCCTGCCTTCAAATAAGAAAGCCGTGTATTTCCTGCTGTCAACAGCCAGCGGCACCTGCCAAAATCTGGCAGTCAGAACCATGCTGGTCATAAGTTTCACATTATGGAACACTTGAATCAGTTTATCCATGTTCTCTGGGTGATCTGTTTCGGGAACTATAATTTTGTTCAATTTTCTGGCATCTAACACTAACAGCACAGATTTGTCCTTCTTTTTTACCACTACGATTGGAATGCTGTACTCGCTTCTACATCTTTCAATTATGCCCCAGTCCAGCATCCGTTGCAATTCAGTTCTGACTGCCTCCGTTTCAGATATGGCTATAGCATAAGGCTTAGCTTTAACTGGTTCATGTGGTTTTACCCTAATTTCGTATTCAAAATCTAAGATTTTTCCTGGCTTTTCAGAAAACACATTCTTATACCTAGACAATAAATAATACAATTCCCCCTTTTGACTTTCACTTATCCCCTTTGTCTCATCTACCTTCCTCCATATTTCTTCCTCAACTTCAGTTTCATTCATAACACATTGTGCTATCTGTATGCATGCCATCAGATTCTTTTCATCAACAGAGTTCTTAAATTTAATCTTCTTCATACAACCCCCTACATTCAATTTTATAGCCTTGTCCTTATAGTCTAGTTGTGCCCCGTATTTGCACAAAAAAATCATTTCCCAACACTAAATTTAAGCAAAGTCCCTTTATGACAAGTAAACCTTGACTAAACAATTCATCCTCAATAATCAAGTCTAACACTACTACCTTATTCACTGGTTTGCTATAACTGCCAGTAGCATTCTTTATCCGTACCCCAGTAACTGGAAACAATACTGTCCCTGTACTCTTGATTTGATTGTAGAAATCCTCTGAAATACCGGTACCACTAATTGTACTTCCAGTATCAATCAATGCAGTTCCACAGACCCCTTCTACCTTAACATTTATAATGGGCTGTACATTTTCAATAATATCTTTCTCTAGTTCATTTTCTGCCAACAAATCCTCCTCAATTTCTTGCATACAGTTCTTAACCATAGTATTTACTTCCCCTACTGTGCTGTTACCAGGAATGGAGTGTTGGGGTATCAGAACAGTAAGAAGCGAATTTCTATTTTAATTTCATTTAATTTAATTTTCTATTATTATTTTTAAAAAAGGAGAGAGAAAATTATTATTAATAATAACAATAATAGACAATTATTAATTAATGTTGTGAAAAAAATCATCTGTGGAACTAAAAGAAAAAAGGTGGAAGAGCAGTATCTTTGCTTTTTAATTAGCAGTCTTGTTTTGACTTCTCGAGCAGTTAGAAGTGATGAGCTGTCTCATTTTTTTCTTCTGTGTAAACTTTCAGTTGAGATGTAAATGTTTTTAGAAAAATACAAATCCTTTTCAAGAGTGAAAAGTTTCGTCTTAGTTCATTACTTCGGCCTTAAAGTGAACCACTTAATGATCCTGAGATGTGATGAAGCAATCAACAATAAGAAGACATTTTGAAAACTGCCGGTAATTTTTTTTTTTTTTTTTTTTTTTTTTTTTTTACATGAGTTTATTCTATGGTTTCTCTGTAGTTTATTAATATTGACTGCAGTTCTTCTTTGCTAATTTTCATTACCAATTTTTTAAATATATATAATGATATTTCACAATATAAAGGTGTTCCACAATGGCGCCCAACGGGGTGGCCAAGTATGGTATTAATTACTGATCGATGTAAATTTTTTTACTTTTCCATGTATCGTACTTTATGGAGCCAGAAAAAAAGGATATAAGGATGAGATCGACTCAGGTAACGGGAAAGGGATGCACAAATAACAACGCAAAGCGGTATTAAGAAGACAACAAAAGGTAGGAGAAGATAATCTATTATATATATACTGGTGCTTCCATGGTGGAAGAGGTGTCCTATCTATACTCCAACTCGAAAGAAATTTTCATTAACAGTCTTTCTGGTAGAGAAAACAAAAAAGGTGAAACCTAACAATATTTTGAAATTTCTCTTTCCACCTAGCTTCAATAGTTACTCAGAATTAACGTAGTTGGATGGTGTAACATCACATAGTTGCTGATGTAGCTTGAGTGTTAATCTAAATTTATCCTAAAATTAACTTCTTGTGGGATATAAGGCATGAAATTGGTTTTAAGTGTTCAATTGTGATTGTTGAAGTGGTTTTTTTTTTTTTTAATCGTGGTTTGAGGAAGGGAATGGTCATTGTTGCCGAGGCCTTAAGTGAAAGTTTGACAAAATGTCCGATAAACATGAACAGTGTGAACTACCAGGAAAATCTTCTAGCAGTGATGGCGAAGTTAGTTTTGATAATCAGTTAGTCCAAAATCCCGAATTACAAATCCCAGACTTAAATTATGAATCCAATGGTGATAACAATACCTCTTTCATATCAAACAATGACCCGATGATGAATCCTCTGTTAGATTCAAAGAGTATAGATTCTTCTGGAATATCAAAGCAATTGTGTGGGGCTGATGATGAAGCTTCACAAAACACCCACACAAATGAATGTAATAACTGGCAGACCCCCACTTCTTCAAAGGCACACACTGTGCACCCGGCAGAAATAAAAATTTCAGATAACACCCGAGTAGAGACGGAAAATAAATCTTCGTCAGAAATGTACACTCTTTTTAACCGAATAATTGAACTAATAGACAAACAATCACAAAGTTTGCAAATGAAAATGGACAAACAATTAGAACAAATGCAACATATGCGAACTGAAGTACAGGCTACCAAGGAGTCTGTTAAAAATTTATAAACATACGTCACGCAAATGCGAGCTGACATACAACAGGAAGTAAATGAAATCAATGTTAAATTTGAGGCTTTAAATGTTAGGCAAACCCGTTTGAGCACTCAAGTAGATCACATTGCCAAGGATTGTGAAAGTTTAAAAGCAGCAAAACAAGTGGTTGAAGGATCCATAAGCTCAATTGAGCAAAGAGTAGACGAGCTGAGCGAGGGGTATAATCCTTTAGCCGAAAGAATGGAACAGCTAACACGTGAAGTAGGATCTTTAAAGGTAGAACAAAAGAATTCCAACATAGAATTACAAGAGATAAAAAAGCAAATGCAAGACGATGAATGCGACAGTAGCACTTCAGGGCATCGGAATTGTAGAGAGGAAGTGGAAAAAATGGGTAAGTGATAAAGGGGAACAAATACTGCGGGAAATAAAAAGGGAAGTTGGCAGTATGACCCGTCAGATTTACGGAGAAAACACACCGGCTCAATCATCCACATTAACAAGTAATACCGTGCCACCGGGACATAATTTAGTAAACGAGCATAGGGAGTCTGTATCGTTTACAAGGTCGCAAACGACACTGCCAATTTTCCAAAACATTAATATGCAGCAAAGTCATGGATCGCCTCTGGAACATTTAACTATGCCAACACAAACAAATGGGCCGCGTACAAATACGGTACCCGGTTTGTCCACAGTTGTAACCCACACCCAATCAGCAAAAAACGGGGACCAAGTTATTGATATTGTTATTGAAGACGGTTTAGGTGGATTGAGAAAATTTCCCACATTTTCGGAAGAAAACAAAAAGAGTCATCCAATCATATTTTTGCAAACATTTCGGAATGTATTGCCACATTCTTGGTCGGATGCTCGGAAAATTCAAGAAATAGTTAGTCACATCAAAGGCAATGCTTCTGCTTGGGCTGCAAGCGCCATAAATAGGTGCCAGACCTATGCTCAATTTGAGCAGGAGTTCATTGCAAGATTTTGGTCACAGTCTGTACAAGAACGTCTACGACGGCAAGTTTTTAGTCCGGAGCCTTATAACAGACGCTCGGGCAGCCTACGTAAATATTTCAGAAAATATCTGAATAAAACCTTGTATTGGATGACACCAATGTCACATGTGGATGTAATTAGGATACTCAAATCAAAATTACCCGCTGATATTTCTGAAAAAATTATGTGGGTGCCTGAGTATAATTTGCCAAATTTTTTGGATGCTTTAGACGATTACGACCTGATCCATGAAGGGGAGAGAAGTTTTGTTCGCAATTCTAACAGGGATAATTTTGGTGACAATGTGAACCATGGGAATTAAGGTCGGAACTCACTGCCTAGACAAAATGGAATGAGTTCTAGCCGAAATGGTAATTACAACGGTGGTAGTACAATAATAATAACAGTTACTGAATGCGGAACGACAATAGGAGGAGGAATGATAATAGGTATAACCCGGTCTACCAGAATGGGCAACAGCGTAATAATTTTCACAATGGACAAAACCAGAATAATTCGAATCAGTCACGCGATAATTACAGAAGGCAGCCACACCAACAACAACAACAACAAAGATCCCAGGCACAGCCAGGTGGTAGATCGTGGGGTAATGCGAATAGGCAAAGGGAACAAAACAACCATCCGAGATCAAACAATGACTGGCCCCCGGACGGAAATCAGATTCAGATTATAGAAATAGAACCAGATACTGAGGCTAGCACACAGGCCCAGGAAAACTTGAATCAGTCGGGTTAGACCCCCGTTCCCCGACAATGCCTGCTAGTGAGGGGGAAATTATTCACAAATCAATTTTATGAGGTATCCCTATGCAGGTGGGAAAGCTTTACAAGATGAATTAATTAATGACCAATCTGAGGGAACAACAAAAACCGTTGATGTTGTTCAGGCTATGGTAAAGGGACATGTAAGAGAAGTACCTGTATATGTGGTATTGGACACAGGGGCGACAGTTAGTGTAATTTTTAACAACCTTCTCAAAGAAGTATCAAAATTTATGCAAGTTCCTTCTCTTCCAGTCCAAAATTGCAAAATACTTATGGCAGTGGGTCGGAAGGCACAACCTGTGAAAAGACAAGTACGTCTTCCATTAAAATTCGGAGAGAACACAACTATGTGTAATTTTTTGGTCTTAGAAGGGTTAATTGTTGATTGTATTCTTGGTATGGATTACTTTCGCCAGGCGAAGGCAAAAATAGATATCGAAAAGGGAGAATGTTATTTTGAATTTCAAGAAGGAACAATTGTTGTGGATCTGGTCAGGACGAGAGAAAGTATGAGAGAAATGTTGAATTCTGTTAACTTGCAAATAATTTGTCCTGAAGTTTTGTTTATAAAGGAACAAGTAAACATTGTTACCGAAAGTGAAGGGTTTGTGCATTATGACACAAATAAAGGTGCACCGTGTCTCACGGAAATCCAACAACAGGAATTGCAGGTATTGTTAGAGCGATTTCCGGAAGTTTTCGACAAGAAACCCGGAATAATAAAAGGGTATGAATACAAAATGGAAACAATACCTCATGAGACCTACTGTAACTACTCTTATCTGATACCATGGGCCAAACGGGAAGCAGTAAATACAGAAATTAATAGAATGCTAAAGTGGGATATTATAGAACCCTCAAATTCACCCTATTGCAGCCCCATCTTGGCAGTGAATAAAGCGGATAGCAGTGTTAGACTAGTCTTGGATGCTAGGAAAATAAATCAAGTCATAGTACCTGTCCGGACCAGACCAGAAAATTTAGATGAACAATTGTTAAAATTTTACGGTGTCAAGTATTTTACTGCCCTCGATTTGAGATCTTCCTATTGGCAGATAAAGCTGCATGAAGAAAGCCAAAAATTTACAGCTTTTGTTTGTTTAGGACGTAGTTATCAGTTTTGTGGACTACCCTTTGGACTAAATGTTTCTGCTGGAATTTTTATAGCAGCTCTGGATAAAGTTTCGGGACCCGAGCTGCGTAGCAAAATTACATTATATGTTGATGACCTATTAATTGCAACAGCAACATGGGCAGAACACATGAAGTTAATTACACAGGTGCTTGAGTGATTTAAACAATCCGGAGTAACTGTAAATTTGAACAAATCCCTGTTCGGACAAGAAAAGATCAAGTTTCTTGGTCACGTGATTTCGCAGGATGGTATTGTTCCGGACCCTGAGAAATTTAGGGCTATTAATCATGCTTCTTCACCACAGAATAAGAGACAATTGAAAGCTTTTCTGGGGTTGACATCATTTTTTCGCAAATTTCTACCAGATTAGTTATTAAATAGTGACAATTTGTTAAATTTATTGAGAAAGGGACAGTTATGGAGATGGTCACTGGAATGTGAACGGGATTTTAAGGAAATAAAATGTGCTCTTGTCAATGCTAACATACTATACCATCCAGATCTGTCGAAGGAGTTTTGTCTGGCGACAGATTCGTCCCTCCAGGGCATTGGTTCGTGTCTCTTCCAATGGAGAGAAGTAGACAGTGAAACAAGACCCTGTATAATCAGTTTTGCAAGTAGGACAATGACAGAATGTGAGAGAGCTTATTCGGTAACAGAGTTGGAAGCCTTGGCAGTAGTGTGGGCTTTCCGGAAATTTCAATTTTATCTATGGGGAAAACACACTCATGTATATTTTGATCATCAAGCCCTCACTTTCTTGCAAACTTGCAAACTCTTGCATAGACGACTGGCCAGGTAGATACTTTTTTTTGCAAGAATTTAACTATGAAGTGATTTACATAAAAGGGGAACATAATGTAATCGCGGATTGTCTTTCACGTTTGCCAGTAGGAATACAAGAATTACAAGAAATTTCGGACCAGTTTACCGACTACCGCATTCTCTTAATGCATGACGGCACTTTTCGCCTATATTATTTGAAAATGTGCAGAGAAATGGATGCTCTGCAAGAAGCAGACGAGAAATGGAAAGTGGTTAGACTAAAACTTAAGGAAGACAATACTTCACTGTTAAGGGAACATTACAAGATGCACGAGGGTGTTTTGTTCTGTAGAAGCAAACCTCATTTGAATTTATGGAAGGTGTGTATGCCTAATACTTGTGTGGAAAACCTAATTAGGTACACGCACAATGCTTGGGGGCACTACGGAGTAACAAAATGTGTGGGAAAAATCAGTTCTTATTGTTACGTACCCAATCTTTTCCAACAAGCATATAAAATAATACGAGCCTGTCCGGTTTGCCAAAAGGTAAAATACTCAAACATCTCTAAATTGACTAATTTGCACCCCATTGTTCCAAAAGGCCCACTCGCGTTGGTTTCCATGGATACAGCAGGACCAATGCCAAGAGCAAGAGGTGGTGCAAAATATGTGGTGGCAGTGTATGACGTATTTAGTAAATACGTATACAATTACATTAGGTCCCATTATAAAAAGGCTAATATATGACTATTTTGTCAATGTGGGCAAGCCGCAAGTTATAATCACTGACAATGCAACTAATTTCACTAGTGGCAAGTGGAAAGATTTTCTAAAGGAACAGGGGATTAAACACATTTTAGTCTCACTATATCACCCAGAGGCTAGCCCGGTAGAATGGATATTTAAGGAATTTAATCGGTTCATGCGAACATATGCGCCCAATAAACAGACAAAATGGGTAGAGTTGATAACACCATTCTTACAGATAACAACCTTCCCCATCCGTCGACTGGACTAATGCCATCTGAACTAATTTATACTGAAAGAAAGGAAGATGAATGGGTGAAGCACTTACCAAAGATACCTACACCAATTGTACCTATAGAAGACCGAATAAGACAAGCTCTTAATGTATTGAATGAGGAGGCACAGAGAAGAAAGTGTAGGTATGACAACAAGCTAGGTCGTATTCACAAATTTGAAGAGGGAAATATGGTACTTCTGAAAAGCCATCCAAGGGCCGATAAATTAAAGAAATTGAATGCAAAGTGGCAGGTGGTATACACAGGACCATTTGTTATTGTGAAGATACCACACCCAGGTAGCTATCTGTTAGCATATCCCGGATCGGAAAAAATAAAAGGACTGCATCCGCATAAGGATCTAAAACCATATATCCAATAACACTCAGACAAGATACATTCATCTAATTTGATAAAGATGTTTATATGACGGTGTTAAGTATGCATACACCCACTGATATGCATGCGAAAAATTCGTGCCACTAAGTTGAATTCTACTTTACGTGGCTATCATAAACACTGGCGGATAGCGCTGAGACAGCTGATGATCAACGCCCACCAGCTGTCAAAGTTGATTTATACGGGGGAGTGTCAAACAGATGTAGGGGCGTGCTCAGTTTGAACCGGTTCATATAAACACCGATATATATATAAAAATAGAAAACGGATGACTTACCCAAAAGGACCGGCTCGTCAATAGACATAAATAAAAATAAAAATCACACTCAAAACACACTTACTAGCTTTCGCCACCACTGGCAGCTTCTTCAGGAAAAAGAGGAAAAAAGGGGAGGAGAAAGGGAAGGATATGGGTTTTAAGGAAGTGGAAAAGGAGTCATTCCAATCCCAGGAGTGGAAGGACTTACCTTAGGGGACAAAAGAGAAGGTAGACAAATACACACACACAAACTCACACATATCCAAACACAAACACACCTAGACAGACATGACAAATGTCTGCCTAGGTGTGTTTGGATGTCGATATGTGTGTGTGTGTGTGTGTGTGTGTATTTGTTTACCTTCCTTTTTGTCCCCTAAGGTAAGTCATTCCACTCATGGGATTGGAATGGCTCCTTTTCCACTTCCTTAAAACCCGTATCCTTCCCTTTCTCCTCTCCTTCCTCCCTCTTTTTCCCGAAGAAAGCTCGAATGTTTGTGTGTTTTTGTGTGTGTTTGGTGTTTCTATCGACGAGCCTGTACTTTAGGTAAGTCAAAAATCTTTATTTTATACCATTTTCCCACCTGGAAAGTCTCCTTCTATAATATTATAAAACATGCTATATACACGAGAGAAAACGAACTATGCACACGTGAAATTAAATACAAAAATTAAGTATATATATATGAAATCTAAAACTATAAAACAACGATACCTTACAGCTAGCCGGATATATACAAATCTAAACTACACTACTAACCACTGTTCAAATGCTCTAACTACACTAACGACAGCCTAATTCCTCTAACTAAAATTTAACTAAATCAGATTTAAAAAAAAATCGACTATACTGCTTACTAACAATTAAAACCTCTGCGGAAATTTTCTAAAGATAACAAGGAAAGCTGCAATAAGTATTAAAGTATATGTAAATGAGAAATACAATAGGCATAGGTTACATTTTACACGCTTCATGTCTATAATAATAATAATAATAATGAGAATGTATTTGTGGAAGGCGTATTGCCTGACAAAAAAATTGTGGATACATTGTACTTTGAGATAGGGATTATTGAATTGTTTTGTGCCAAGGCACGTGGCGCTTATTTGCGCTTTCGGTCGGATATTTGCGCGATGGTATCTAAAACGAATAATTGTGGCCTCCGCAACTCCGACTTATATTTTCTCTTAACCCTATGCTACGAAGACGAATGTGGAAGAATGAATGTCATGATGAATGAATGCGAAGTGTCTTAAAATAAACTTCATGCCTATTAATTAACACTATGCTGAATTATTAAATATTGATTGAGAAAAACAAGAAATAACTGAGTAACATATTGAAGCAGGGGTTACAATGATACAGATACAGAAGGCATGGAACACACTTGCAATTCTGATTCATCAAACTTAATGGTTAACAGGTCAAACCATCCATATATAAATCAGTAGGTAAATGAATTTTGGGTTCCGAATCATATTCCGTTTATACAAGAAAGTGGAGATTAATATTGCTATAAAGTTCTTCCGATCACGGACTTAGCCTCACACGGTTAGTGTTAATGAACAGGATGAATATTTTATGGTAGTTCAGTCAGTTGAAGTCTAGAAAGTTTATATATATATATATATATATATATATATATATATATATATATATATATAAACAGAGAGTTCTTTTCCAATTATGATCTATGCATATAGTAATTGCTTATCCATTGAAACACGAATAGACAAAGTTCTCACAGCTATTCTCTACTACACAACTAACCACATTACACACGATAAATGATGTAGGATTCTTTCCTTCTATCGTGGTTGGAGGATAGTGTGGGCCGATTTCTTGTTTCCTTGGAGGATGTGTGTGTGTGTGTGTGTGTGTGTGTAAAATAGACGAAGATTACTCACCAGGCGAAGGAGCACAGGTGTGACAGCATCACAAATAAATAAATGAACACACACACACAAAAGCAAGCTTTCGCAACCCAGTTGCGTCTTCAGGCAGTAGGGAAGGAGAGGGAAAAGGAAATGATGAGGGTTTTAAGGAAGGGGGTAAGGAGCCATTCCAATCCCGGGAGAGGAAAGACTTACCTTGGGGGGAAAAATGGAGGGTAAACAAATGCACACATGCCCACACATTCACACAGACACAAGTACACCTAGGCAGACATACTGTAGAAAGAAACCAAAGGGAAAGTAAGATGACAGAAAAGATTTCGAAAAGTAACAGAGCAAGGACGGAAGTAATTGTTGAATTCAAATATATGATACGAATATTAAGACAAAAAATTCCTAGCAGGAAAAATAAAATATAAAAAATAGACGAAGATTACTCACCAGGTGAAGGAGCACAGGTGTGACAGCATCACAAATAAATAAATGAACACACACACACACACACACACACACACAATCGCAAGCTTTCGCAACCCAGTTGCGTCTTCAGGCAGTAGGGAAGGAGAGGGAAAAGGAAATGATGAGGGTTTTAAGGAAGGGGGTAAGGAGCCATTCCAATCCCGGGAGAGGAAAGACTTACCTTGGGGGAAAAACTATAGTGCCAAGATGACAAAACGAGCAGACGAGGATTTAAATTCATTAGTGAAAAATGGGTGATTCGTGTGACTGTGAGGGGATAGCAGATCGATGTTGTGCCGCATGTGCAGTCAAAGAGGTGAAGTGATTCAATATAAAGTAATTACCGCAAATCACCAGCACGGCGTACACGGGCGGTGGTCGTGATGATATCCCAATAGACACTTTAGCATAAACGGCGAGAGCGGGATGTAACGACGACGCCAGCAGCATCTGGATCCTCCCTCACACAAGAGCACGAACTACAATATGCTCTCAACAGTGCAAGCTACTGATCTGAGCGCCAAGCTATCGAGCAAGATAACAAAGACGAAGGTACAGGTATTGTTAACTGCCGGGCAGAGAAGTAACTGATCGCATACTCTTTGCATGACAATGCAATATCGCTGGACACTTGTTGTGCGTAGCGGGATATTTGAGTGGAAAAAATGGACGATCACAAGTGACGATAAATAATTTAAACGTACAATGGACCTGAAAAGGAAAAGAAAGAGACTAAAAGGTTACAACGTGGCATGGAATATTTGTAATTTTTTTGCTTGTAAACAATTCTTTGTATAGGTATTGATCTATGTAATTTATGTGTAGATGTATATTTCTGTGTAAATTTCTTATGTGTGTGCTTTGATGATTTTTTTCTTACCAGATTCTAAAATATGTCAATGAAAAGGTAGATAAACGGCCTCTCAATTAGATTAGCAGCTAGTGAGCCAATCCATGGACAAATATTTCTTATTCAAGGTTAATCTTTTGCCAACAAGGAAAGCTATCTTACTGTTCTGATATACAACATACTTCTGCCTCATGTAACGGAGTACATTCGCCAAAAGTATGGGGGCGGATGTGCTGTTACCAGGAATGGAGTGTTGCGGTATCAGAACAGTAAGAAGCGAATTTCTATTTTAATTTAATTTAATTTTCTATTATTATTTAAAAAAAAGGAGAGATAAAATTATTATTAATAATAACAATAATAAACAATTATTAATTAATGTTGTGAAAAAAAATCATCTGTGGAACTAAAAAAAAGAAGGTGGAAGAGCAGTATCTTTGCTTTTTAATTAGCAGTCAGTCTTGTTTTGACTTCTCGAGCAGTTAGAAGTGATGAGCTGTCTCATTTTTTTTTTTCTTCTGTGTAAACTTTCAGTTGAGATGTAAATGTTTTTAGAAAAATACAAATCCTTTTCAAGAGTGAAAAGTTACGTCTTAGTTCATTACTTCGGCCTTAAAGTGAACCATTTAATGACCCTGAGATGTGATGAAGCAATCAACAATAAGAAGACATTTTGAAAACTGTTAGTGTATATATGAGTTTATCTTACGGTTTCTCTGTAGTTTATTAATATTGACTGCAGTTCTTCTTTGCTAATTTTCATTACCAATTTTTTAAATATATATATATATGGATGGCAGCTGTCATAATGGAGGTACTGTTGTTTGTTGGTAGGTTTGATGTGGACTTACCTTGGGGGTACCATTATAACAGCTGCCATCCATTCCATATCAAACGTTCCCTTCCCTACATCTTAGGTCTTCATGGCAAAAGAGTCTGCTCCAGTCCCGAATCCCTGAACCAGTACACCAATAACCTAATAACAGCTTTCACATCCCGCAGCTATCCTCCTGATCTGGTTCAGAAGCAAATTACCAGAGCCACATCCTCATCCCCCCAAATCCAGAACCTTCCACCGAAGAACCCCAGAAGTGCCCCTTTTGTCACCGGATACTTTCCGGGACTGGAGCACACTCTGAATGTGGCTCTCCAGCAGGGATATGACTTCCTTAAATCCTGCCCCGAAATGAGATCCATCCTTAATGACATCCTTCCCACTCCACCAAGAGTGTCTTTACGCCGCCCACCTAACCTTCGTAACCTCCTAGTCCATCCCTATCAAATCCCCAAACCACCTTCCCTACCCTCTGGCTCCTACCCATGCAACCGCCCCCGTTGTAAAACCTGCCCTATGCACCCTTCCACCACCACTTACTCCAGTCCAGTAACCCGGAAGGTGTACACGATCAAGGGCAGAGCCACTTGCGATCGCTCCCATGTGATTTACCAACTGACATGCCTGCACTGTGAAGCGTTCTATGTGGGAATGACCAGCAACAAACTGTCCATTCGCATGAACGGTCACAGGCAGACAGTGTTTGTTGGTAATGAAGATCACCCTGTGGCTAAACATGCCTTGGTGCACGGCCAGCACATCTTGGCGCAGTGTTATACCGTCCGGGTTATCTGGATACTTCCCACCGACACCAACCTTTCAGAACTCCGGAGATGGGAACTTGCCCTTCAACTTATTCTCTCCTCCCGTTGCCCACCTGGTCTCAACCTCCGCTAAATTCGAATTCCCACCCACCATCTTAACATCTCTGCCTTGGTTCTCTGGACAGATATATATTTAACTTTTACATAGTACTGCCAAGTGCTGATACATAGTTGAGCTAGAGTCCTGCCTAGTGCCTGTCCGATAGCAAAGTCTTCACTGGTGCCTATCTGATTACGAAGTCTTTACTGGTTCCTAACTCAGTCCCAAGTGAACGATGTCGTTCACTGGTGGCGACGAGCGGAGTTGCCGCAGAGGGTGCTCGTGGCTGTCGTCGTAAGAACGCCGCACCGTGCGTGCGTGGCGGCGCGTGGCGAAAGTAGGTGGCGCGCACTTTGGACTTGTGCGACACCACACCCCTCCCCCCCAAACAGCCGCACCGTCGTGGCGTAGGGGTGAGGGCCACGGCGACGGCACTGGGAGGAGGGCCTGGGGGGGGGGGGCGTTACTGGTGGGACGGGCGTCGTAGCTGAGGCTGGGATCGAGACGCCGTCCGTGCCCCGGCATCCGCCTTGCGATCCTCCAGGAAACCCGGCGAAACCTGAGGAAGGGCGCACACCCCCGCCCAGAGGGAGCAGGTCATCTTCTGAGGTGCGTGGCCCAAGCTGGGGGGGCCCGCACGGTCCCGGAGTCCCTCTCGGTGACGCTGTCATCTGCGGCGGCGACGGAGGCGGAGGGGCCGACTGCGTAGGAGGCGCGTCGACATCCATCGGGAGCTCGTAGCCCGGGGAAGCTGGGCCCGGCGGCGAGCGATGTGGCTGTGCTCCCTGGCAGTGAACTGGGTCTGGAATCAAGAAACCGGAGACAGGATCGCGCGGCTTATGCAAGCACAATTGGTTTGCATGGCGCCGCAGCTCCGACCCTGTGGAAGAACGTACAACATATATATTGCGACCGAGCACGCGCTGAATGGTGCCTGGCAACCATGTCTTCTTCATACCAGCAAACACACTGTACAGCACCGGAGTGGAAACCTGAAAACGCGTAGCGCCATACAAACCGACTCGGTGCGTGGGAGGCTGCAGCAGGTGAAGGAGAGTGCGGTGACGGCGGCCGTGTAGCAGCTCGGCAGGAGACGGGCCGTCACGTGCCATGCATCGATACGTAGACAGGAAAATTTGAAGAGCTTGCTGCCTGGAGTGCTGACCTTTCATCTTCTCCAAGTGAGACTTGAATGTTCGAACGAAACGTTCTGCTTCACCATTGGACTGAGGGTGAAAAGGTGCAGTGGTAATATGCTGAATGCCATTCACATGACAAAACTGTTGAAATTCTGCACTAACAAACTGAGGTCCATTGTCACTGACGATAGTTTCAGGCAAGCCTTCGATGCAAAACACTGATGTTAAGGCACTGATTGTACTAGAAGCTGTCGTTGAGTTCATGGCAATCACAAAAGGAAACTTGTTGAAAGCGTCTACAACAATTAACCAGCACGTATTCCAGAAAGGTCCGGCAAAGTCAATATGTAAACGTTGCCATGGTCCCTTGGGGCATGGCCAGTCTGAGAAACGCTGTGGAGGAGCCGCCTGATGCTCCGCACAAACTGTACACTGTGATGTCATGCTCTCTATCTGAGCGTCCATACCAACCCAGGTACAATGACGTCTGGCCAGTTGCTTTGTCCTAACAATGTCCCAATGTCCTTGATGCAGGAGGTGTAACACTTCTCGTTGTAGGGAACGAGGAACAATCACTCTTGCTTGGTTGTTGTCGGTATGCAACAACAGAACACCCTGACTTAAAGATAATGCATGACGTTGTGCAAAATAACGTCGAACCAGAGGCCGATCAATGTCTTTGGCTCTGGCAGACCACCCTGAGCAAACAAAATGTGCTACCGCACTTAGGTCTGTGTCCGCAGCTGTTTCCTGTGCAACCCAACGAGAGTTCAAAGGAAAGTCTGCGACAGCGGAAGCATCTCTGGAGTCTATCTGATAACATGCCATTTCTGAAGAATCAAATGATACATCCTGGCCAACCGGAAGTTGGGAAAGTGTGTCCGCGTTGGCATGTTTAGTGGTAGGTCGGTACAAAATCTCATACTGATAATTTGACAATATCAAGGACCATCTCTGAAGCTTTTGTGCCGTTCGTGGCGGAATTGGCTTTGTGGGTGAGAACAACGACGTGAGAGGCTTGTGGTCTGTCAACAAATAGAATTTTCTGCCATAGAGATAATGATGAAACTTTATGACGCTGTAAATGATTGCTAAGGCCTCCTTTTCTATCTGACTGTAATTCTGTTGCGTCGGCGTCAGTAGCTTGGATGCAAAGGCAATAGGACGATCGTGACATCCAATACGATGTGACAAAACTGCACCCACACCGTACGACGAGGCATCAACTGCTAGCACTACAGGCTTCTGTGGGTCAAAGGGAATCAAACATGCATCACTGATTAGTGCAGACTTTAAGTTGTCAAAGGCAACCTGGCAATCTTTGGACCATACAAAAGGAACATTCTTCCTACGTAAGTGATGCAGTGGAGCTGCAATCTGAGAGGCATTGGGAATAAACCTGAAATAATAGTTCAGCTTTCCCATTACTGCTTGCAATTCGTGCACATTCTTAGGAGGAGGCAAGTCTTTGATTGCTCTAAGATGTGACTGTAAGGGATGAATACCTTGGGCATGAATCACATGGCCCAGGTACTCTATTTCAGTTTGAAAAAACGAACACTTTGCTTTATTGCGACGTAGACTTGCTGCAGTCAAAACTTTGAAAAGGCACTCCAGGTTTGCTAAATGTTCTTCAACTGTAAGTCCGGATACCACAATATCATCTAAATAGTTCGAACAACACGGTACAGAAACTGTCAGCTGTTCCAAAAAATGCTGAAAAATAGCAGGGGCGGAAGAACTGCCAAAGGGTAGGCGTTGAAATTGAAAAAGGCCCATGTGAGTATTAATGACGAAAAACTTTTTTGACTCGTCATCAAGTGGAATCTGTAAGTATGTCTCTGCTAAATCAATCTTAGAAAAGAAACGAGACTGTCCTAATTTGTCCATTAGTTTGTCAGGTCTGGGCAGGGGATAAGTGTCTACAATTGTTTGACTGTTCACTGTTGATTTGAAGTCCGCACAGAGACGAAGTTTTCCTGGCGGCTTGGGTATAATTACTATAGGCGAGGCCCACTGACTCACAGAAACAGGTGAAATCACCCCACTATCTTGCCAACGTTTAAGTTCTTCGGCAACTGTATCACGCAAGGCGATAGGCACTGGTCTAGCTTTACGAAATTTTGGAACTGCAGATTCTTTTAAAGTTACATGTGCCACGAAGTCTTTTGCACAACCTAGTTCCGGCAAAAACAAGTCACTATATTTGTCACACAATGCATTGATTTTATCCTGAGGCACTATTGACGAAATTTGAAGCACATCTCTTTGAATTGATAAACCAAACAAGGCAAAAGCATCTAGTCCAAAAATGTTCTGTGTCGATTTGGCCTGAAGAACTACAAAAGCAACTGTTTTTGTAACACCTTGAAAAGAGGCAGGCAGGCTACACGTTCCTAGCATGGGAATATTTTGACCTGTGTACGCTGTTAGCATTTGTTGACACGGCGACAATTTTGGCGAACCCAGCAGTTCATAAGTGTCTTTATTAATTAATGTGACAGCGGAACCAGTATCAAGCTGAAATTTCACAGTCTTATTTTCTATGCAAAGATTCACAAAAAGTTTTTGCTTGCGGCGCTCGACAGGTGCGCGAATGTGGGCAACGTCTACTACGGTTTGTTTGCTGCGTTTGCGCATGCGCGGGCTACGTAGTGAAGGAAGCGGCGCAGGATCGGCACAGATTAATATCACTGTCACTAGATGTCACTACCGCCGTATCGCCGTCCGCGCAATGCGAGGCTACTACAGTCACTAACTACTGCACTAAACTTTTGAGTAGCTACATCAAGTCTACTGTCACTATCTACACAGTACTGGGCACTTTTACAAGGAGAAGTTGCAGAAGGCACTAGGTTCACTGTACAGAGTCAATTTGCTTGTCCCGAACCCTTTTCCGTTGCACTGTTTTACGCGCTCGTCGGCGCTTGCGACGTGGCTCACTATATAGGTTTGCTTTAGGCACAGAACTTTCTTGCAATTGAGAACCAAGTAAAGCACTGTCTAAGTTCACAGCATGTATAACATTTACCGTATGAACTGTTCGTGCACTGTGCGAAGTACTGTTTTTAACGGCACCGTTCTTAGGATATTTATTTTGCATACACACTGTCTGCACATGTCCTGTTTTGCCACATTGATAACAGGTTGCGTTGCGACTAGGGCACTGTGCACGCTTGTGGTGTGATACACACTGGGGGCAAGATTTACATACATTTTTCTGAAATGAACGTTGGCGCCCGTTATACAAATCACTGTTTCTAACACGACGGGGCGACCTTTGTGTCGCACTTTTACACTGGCTACCGTTCACTGTCTGTTCAGCACGGCCGGTAGAATTTAAAGAATCACTGCTAAACTGAGAACTACGGCTAGGAAAGCGTCCGTTACGGCGCACTGAGTTCACACTGTGGCTTTGCATTTCTACATCTGCTAAGTCAAAAGTATCATGTGCTTCAATAAGCTGCAGTACACTGTCTAATGAGGGGTCAGAATGTTTTAGAATTGCTGCCCGAATTCTGGGGTCCTGAATGTTCTGCGTAATCGCATCTCTCAACATCACGTCACTATAAGAAAGTCCACAAGAGCAAGTAAATTTACATTTGTGGTTTAAGCCCTTCATTTCTGTGATCCATTCCTGGTGTGACTGCTCAGGTAATTTTTAAGTCTGAAAAATCGGTACCGTGCCGCAGCTACGAGAATTTTTTCTCTCATAATGAGCATTTAGTGCCTCTAGTATTTGTTCAAAGTCTACATCACGAGGAGATGCGTGAGGGAAAAGTTTTTGCAATAATACGAAGGTCTGGGGGCCCACAATCGATAAGAAAAGGTTCTTCACTCTCTGACCTGTAATTTGATGAGCCTCGACGAGTTCTTGAAACTGTGCGAAATAGTCGCTCCATTCTTCCTCACGTTCGTTGTACTGGCGAAATGTAGGAAGCGGTGCAGCGGCAGGTGTGGGCTGCTGAAGCGGCGGCTGTTGGTGGTGAGCAGCCTGTGCTGTCAGCTGGGCCACTGCTTGCAGGAGTTGTGTTATTTGCGCCGTCTGTAACTGAATAATTTCCATTGAGTTTGGGTTCGGGGTAGTGGCCATGCTGACCGATTAGGCGCCGTGTATACAAGTAACTTATAACAAAACACAAATGCAATATGAAAGAGGGCGCTCTGCAACAAAAAAGTCCACAAAACACGTAACAGAATATGTTCCCCCAAAATTCTTATAATAAGGGCTGGTGGGCGGGAGCAATTTCTACGTGCTCCGACTGCTGCTGTCTGGCTGCTGCAAGCGGGCTGGTCCACGGTTCTTCTATCACTCCTCGTCGCCACTTTTGTGTCCCAGCCTCGTCGCCGCTTTTGTGTCTTGTTTCCGTCGTAGGTGTTCGTGGCCGAGTTGAATGAGACTGACACAGAAATAAAGATAGCACGCTGGTGCAGGTACGGAGGGGAGCAGCCAGAAACTAGAAACACTAGAGTAAATTAGAACGAGATATATATTGCACAGAATTTATACAATACTTAACTTTTACATAGTACTGCCAAGTGCTGATACGTAGTTGAGCTAGAGTCCTGCCTAGTGCCTGTCCGATAGCAAAGTCTTCACTGGTGCCTATCTGATTACAAAGTCTTTACTGGTTCCTAACTCTCCCAAGTGAACGATGTCGTTCACTGGTGGCCACGAGCAGAGTTGCCGCAGAGGGCGCTCGTGCTGTCGTCGTAAGAACGCCGCGCCGTGCGTGCATGGCGGCGCGCGGCGAAAGTAGGTGGCGCGCACTTTGGACTTGTGCGACACCACATAATGATATTTCACAATATAAAGGTGTTCCACACTGCTCGAGAAGTCAAAACAAGACTGACTGCTAATTAAAAAGCAAAGATACTGCTCTTCCACCTTTTTTCTTTTAGTTCCACAGATGATTTTTTTTTCACAACATTAATTAATAATTGTCTATTATTGTTATTATTAATAATAATTTTCTCTCTCTTTTTTTAAAAAATAATAGAAAATTAAATTAAATTAAATTAAAATAGAAATTCGCTTCTTATTGTTCTGATACCCCAACACTCCATTCCTGGTAACAGCACACTACATAACAATATGGTTGTATGTCCTCATCATTTCCAAATATTTCATTGAATGCTTTCCCAAATTCTGGGTTCATTGCACTCAACTCCCCAAGTTTCCTTGCATACCCATATTTCCCTTCTACCCATGTCACTGGCTCCACTGATTTTAAATGTCTAAGGAAATGGACCCAATCATCTGGACCATATTCACTTACTTCTTTATCAATCCACCCTGCTCCTGCCCCATCACAATCCATTTCCTTACAATTTTCATTGTTGTATACTACAAAAGTTTGTACACTCTCCTTATCATTATTTATCCCCTCCAGTAATACACCAAATCCCTCATCTACTTCATTTTGGTCTACAGCACACATGCCTAATCCCCTTAATTCATTGTATTCATTCTCCCCACTCACTATGTCTTTTACCAGGTTATAGTAAGTTTGATCCCTATTACATTGCTTCCCAAGTTGGTCCAAATACTCATATTTGTGTAATAGCCAATCATCTGGTGCCTACTTCCTAATCCACTTTATCTGCTCAATAATACTCCTGCCCTGTCCCAACACATCATCAGTTACATGTGGGTGTACATCAGTATTGACAATTTCACCTACTTCAGAAACATTCACACTTCTCTCATTATTCATACTAGACCCAGTGCCATTTATTGTTTTTACTGGATCACATTTAATCTTATTAAATTCAGAACTCCATTCATTCTCATTCACACACTCAACACCACTTATCCCATGTATCACTTTTGTGCTGGTTCCAGTGCCATTAATTTTTATTGCTGGACCAGTTAATTTACAGCTAGCATTACACTCATCACTGTTTTCACATTTGCCTTCATTCATTCATTCTTTCTACAACAACCATGCTGGCTCCAGTACACTCACTAGTTTTAGCTGGGCCAGTTTGTTTATAAATCCCATTATCACTATTCACAATGACACTTTTACAATTAGTCAACACTGGTGCCTCTGAGTCATTCAAAACTAAGGCTAACCCAACACTATTTTCATCCTCCTTACATTTGTTATTGAATAAATTTCGCACATCATATTCGCCTTTACTGTCCTCATTCCTATTCTTTCTCCTCATGTTTGCCTTTCTTTTGTCATGTTGCATGAACCAATCCCCAAAAATTTCCTCACTACCTATAACAGCATCCACCTGATACATACTTTCCTCTCTTTTCTCCCCTTCTTTGTTTACTCTATGTTTTCTGCCCTCTTTTCTTTATCCTTGCCCTTGTGAACTACTTCCTCTTTCCTATCATCATCTCTATCCATGTGACATATTTTTTCTTCCCTTCTCTCCCCATCTCTATTCCTACTGTAATTATGGTTATTAGATCCCATGTTATCCCCTCTTCTGGTCCTGTTATTAGAATAGTTCCTTGTCCCAAAACGGACCTAATTTGGAACAAATCTTAGTTTCCCTGATTCTGTCTCTGATTTTCTCTCCTACTGTTATCACCATTCCTATTTCCACCTTCCTGTCTTTGATTTCTCCTATCAATTTTCCATGTTTCCCTCTGGCTTCTATTATCCCAGTTGTCTCCTCTATTATTGTTAACTCTCCAATTTTCATTTAAATTCCTCTCTCTATTGTAGTTTCCCTGAATGTGACCCCCATTTCTACTGCCTCTGTTTTCATTGTGGTTCACATGCTGCGTCCCCCTGAGCTGTTGTTCCATAACTAAACCCTGATCTATCTTTTCTACAAATTCAGTGAAATTCTCTGCTGAATCTGTGGGATGATGAAGTAACTGCCAATGCAAATCTGCAGGTAACATCCTACACAAAGTGGAAATTACTGCTAAAAGACTCAAAGGTGTATCTAAATGCACTAGTTTCTCAAGTTCCTCCTGACAAAATTCCTTCATGCTCTGTTTGCCTTTCACATAGTTTGGCCTGTTCAAGAATTCATTTTGTATCCTAACTTGCTTGGCCTCCCCCCAATACTTATTTAAAAACAACTTTTCAAACACCTCAAAAGTAACAAATTGATCAGCACATTGATTTGCCCAAGTTTGAGCAGAGCCTTCAAGCATTCTCTTTGCTAACTTCACTTTACACTGGTCTGACATACCAGGCACAAATTGGTCCTTGCATGCAAGCAAAAAATCTACTGGATGATATTTACCCACTCCTGAAAACTTTTTGCCGTTATGTATCTGCACCATGGACCAATTAGTGTTTCCTGATGCAGTACACAATTCTGGATTATTTATTCTAGTGTTCACCTTCTCAATCTCAGTATTGTTTACTGTCACTACTTGTTCTATCTTTTTCCTAAAGTTACATTCTGAATTCTCTAATTTTCCTGACAACAAAGTTTTTGCTTCCTCAATACCTGCCACCATCCTCTTGTCAGCCAATGCCTGCATAGTGCCCTCATTCCTGTGATCACATATTTGTTTCACAGCATCTAACTTGCTTCCTACCTCAGTCTCAATAGTACCAATTCCGGCATGTATCTCCTTTTCCCTATTTTCAAACCATTCAGTTAGACTTCCTATCTTTTTGTCAATGTCTGTGATTATTTCTGCCTTTAATGCAAACACTGAATTTTGTAGTGCCCCAATGTCTGCCTTAAAATCTGCTTTCAATTCTGATTTTACAGTTCCTATTTCTGATCTTAAATTTGATTCAAAATTTGAGTTTGAATTTTCTATTTTTGATTCTAAATTTGAGCTAAAACTCGCTAACATGGATGCGATCATCTCCTGTGTCAACAACATTCCCCCAGTATCTACCCTCTCAAGACTTTCTGGCATGCTACTCTCTGAATCTAGGTTGCCAGGCGACTTTTTAAACACCTGATCCATTTTTGGTACCACAAGAAAGCTTGATTAACACACAAGAATTTATAGTGCCAGCTGCTTTACTTATCTTTTAATCCAGAAGTTGCTGCACCGAGCTGCAACATCCCCAACGCTCGCTGCCATCTGTTGTAGAAGCTGTGGCTGGAATATGTCGTCACTGCATCCCTTATCCTTTGTAGAATAGAAGCTGCTGGGCCCCGACGTTCCGTTAGCGACTTGCGAAGTCCCCATGATCACTGCCGTACGTTGCAGAAGATGAAATTAGAGTGCGTGGATCCCGCGCGCCGCTGCTCACTGCTGCTGGGCCGATACGCTGTCGATCGTCGGTTACAGATGTCTGCACCCGGACTCTGCCAGCCACCATCCGTCGTTAACCACGAGAGGCATTCGCGCACCGTCCACTATTATGCTAACTGTTTTGTCCACTAACAATCACTGTCCTATACACACCGTAATCTCTTCGTCCGAGCAAGTCCAATGTGAATTTATCCCAGACGAGCCCCCAAATGCGAGGGGAAAATGCAAAAAGATTCGAGACAGAAAGACAAACAAACCAAAACTGCAGCTCAACTGCACAATAAAGTCTCGTCTTCGAAAACTGCACACGTTAAAACATAAACAAACTGCTGTACTGTCTGTAATTTAGCCTAGGGGTATGATTATGATGTGCACAGTTCCTGCCTTTTCCCAGCATATACAACAAATAAATAAAATATTCAAAGTTCTGAAAGATGAGGGTGTGTAAATCAAAACATAAACACTATTTCAGTTAAAATGATGTAGTTTGGTTTATTTCTAATTCATTAATCCCTGATGGCTGATGCCTCTGGCCTCTAGAACATTTAATTTAACACTGTTCATAGCTCGTGAGCCCCCATAAATAAAATGTTATTTGTCGCTGACTGTTTTAGTGTCTTGACGCTATCAAAACCAAAGTACTTCTATTATTCACTTCGTCTCTCCACAATTAGCACTGCTTCAAGACACAAATTCACATGGTAACTTTCCGCAGAACTAATATCTCAGCATGTACTTCACATCAATACGCTCTTCAGCAAGCTACCTCCAAGTAAACACATGCACTCCTTCTTTTTGCAGCTACAAAAAGTCTTCCACCTCGATAAACTTACACATGTTGAAATCGTTGCACTGACTGATGTTGTGGTCTGCCTCGGACACACATAAACACACACTGAATCAATATAAATACTGCCGTCGTAGCGGCGAGTAACAGAGCCTCCGGCCAAGTGCTCGGAACACTGACTCATCTGCACAAACAAACACAGTGCCAACTCAAGGCACAGACCGACGCAGCCCCCACGCAGGTAAGCTACCCTCAGACTGCCGCGTACAAAGGCTGCGTGCGCCCTTTTATGCGGGCTAACTGGTTTTACCCCTAAGTCATCAAATTCCCAGCCTGAACTTCCCAAAGCCTAGCCAAGATGCACAGAGTTCAGCCACATACATTTCTAACATTTGTTTTAAAATTGCAATAGTTATGAAATACATGAAATAATATTTGCTTATACTCTTACATGAACATACACATACTTGCATAAGTTATTTAAATTGTACACCTGCACATACACTTGGTATTCTATTTAAATGAACATTTAACATAAAAATTACATACTATTTACAGGGATATCATATGAAATAATTATTGAAATAACTTTATATGCAAAATTGCCATGCTAACTGTGTAATTGTCTTGGATATAAATATGGTAGCGACTGGAAGGTTATTTTTCTCATAATTAAAATGCATTTTCTGCATCAGATCAACACCTCTTGTAAAATATATTCTTATTAGCAGATGCACATAGACAGAATGAATGATGTGAGCCCTCGCTCGTCTTTGTATCACAGTTGTATAAATATTAACGTGCAAAATTGTTACATATTTATTTAATGTTTGCTGCATGCCTGAGTTCCAGTTCAAATTACCACATTAAATTATTTATTAAGCATCATGTTATCCGTGAGGCCCATAGAGGTTCGTCAGTACATAGTATTCAAGTAATCTTTGAATATTTTATACTGTGTTCTACACTGCACCTCGCCCGGTAGCTCCCGTTGTCCAGCATTCCCCCTGGTAGGACTTAGCCTGGACTTTCCTAATCTGGGAAAAACCACCACCTACTGGCCTCTCCTCTGCCTCAAGCCCACAGCACTCATCAAGATGAGAAAATTTTGTCCATGGCCTAACTATAAATGTTGCTTCCACAATAAATGTTATCTTACTTAATACATATACTGCTACCATTAAATGAAAGATAAAGTGTAACATTTTGTGCATTGGCATGGACAATGTCTTCAGTGTATTTAATGCTATTTAGGTCTTATATTTTATGACCAAGTGGACAGTAATCTCACAACCGCATATCTAAAAAATCATTGCTGCCTGTTGTCCTAACCTCTGACAACCGTTTCATAGATTAAACTATTGGGCAACAACACACTTTCTACCATTTTTTAAAATTAATTGGTCTTTAGCTTAAAGTGTGGCTTCCCCTCGTAAGTAGGAACTGAACAAGGTGTAAGCCTTGCACCTTCTAGAGTTCCTACTTACAAGAGGAGGCTATGATGGTCGGATGGGATTTTTTTCAAACTTTGTACTTTATTAGCAGACCATTAGGACAACATAATTTGCAAGGACTAAAGTGAAACACTTAAATGATTTTGAGAAAATTTCAGCAGTAGTTTCATGTGTGATGCAGCTATAAGTAAGCCATAAGCAAGAGAAAATGATGGACCAGTTGTTAGCGTTCTGGCTTTCCAATCTGTAGATCTGCAGTTCGATCCTAGCTCATACTGACATTTTTTTTTTTATTTATATATATATTGCACATCAAAGGGAATACAATGAAAAAACTATGTGTAGTCGCATGCACATTTATTGAATGTTCAATGTTGTTTCTCTGTTGACATACATTTATTAATAGAACAAATATCATTTTTATAATTTTCAATAAATAAACAAACACACACACAAAGTTTCCCGGAAATTGTATAGTTGTAATATCCACAATCCCTTGCACATGCATTCAAGACTGCACTGGACACTTCAACCTAGACATGGGTTGCACTTGTCAACAACAAGAGCAGGGCCAGCCCCATTCGTCAATGAATATGTTTAGCTGTGAAATGTTGCCAATGTAGCAAAAACAAACAGTGTACATGCAACATTTTCACAATCACTAGACTTGCATTTTCCTGAAAAAATGGAGGTGACTCCATCTTCTCAGACTACTATGGATGGTGATTTCCATGTGCATAATGCAGTTTCAGTACATCAGTAAAAAGTTGCATTAGTGTACTGAGAAAGTCTTGGAAACACATTTGTCTCGCTCTGAAAATCGAAAGACTATCACTTGGTTGAGTACTGCCCTCTGGAGGCCAAGCGGGAAGCATCGCATGAGAGAGCAGGGAGTTTGGTGGTGACAGCTAGAGACAGCGGACGTGGGCTTGGTCCAGGCAGTCCCCAATGGTGCGCTGCCTATTGCTGTCATTATCACGTACGGAGTTGAAGGGTCTTGTGTGGAGCTTCTGTGAAACACTCGAGATGCTATGTCCACACGTCTCAGAATTTTGACTTTAAGTGGATGTGCTATAACCTGGTGTCTGGACTGTGCCTTCTTGATGGTATGTTACTGCTGACCGTTCGCGGTGTCATGGGTTGCAGTGCATCCTTCCATCTTGATCATGGCCAGTTATTGTGTATATATGTGTTGTACTGCATGGACTTAATCACAGTGTGTTTCAGGTTCCGTATAAGGGCCTATTGTTGAAAATTGTGTGTAAAATGTGTTTATGTTCGAGTTGTTGTTGTTCAGATGAGCGTTGCTGAGTTCATACATTGCTCTAAACAAATTAAGTCCTTTGTTGTGGAGCTCACAAGTCAATCCAAGGAAATTAACTGATACCTAACTCCGCAAAAAATTGTGAGAAGTGGACAGAGCATGCAGATGAAATCTTATGAGTTGCACTTAGGACCTTTCGTGCAACGTGTCTTTAAGTTAAGTAAACTTTCCATTTGTTGTGCAACTGGGCTGTGACCTGTGTAATGATCTTATATTGAATTGATTCAGTGTGATATCTGTTTGTTCCTGACATGCGTCTTCTCTGTTGTACTGCTTTCTTTGGGGATATTAACTTCCTCTGTATTGCCATAGTGGCGCCCTTTAATTGGTTTGCCTGCTGTGGGTTCCCCCCCCCCCTTTCGTTCTATAGTGAGATACGAAGTGATTGTGAAGTTGATATCTTGTGTAAAAATTATTTGCCCTACGGATATTTTACTAAAATTTGTTGCCTGTAGTAAGTGTTATTTTAAAAAAATGTGCATTCTTAAATTTTCAGTAACTGGAATAATTTTGTTATCACTTCAAAGGGTTTGACTGATTTATCGCGTAATTGAAGTTCAGCGGATTTCTTTTAGTGGTCATGTGTATTACTTCACACTTTTCTTTATTTAGTGTCAATTGCCAATTTTCGCACCAAGTAGAAATTTTGTCTAAATCGCTTTGCAGTTGCTTTTGACCCTCTGTTGGCTTCACTAACCGATAAACGACAGCATCATCCGCGAACAGTCTAAGGGAGCTATTCAGATTATCTCCTAAATTGTTTATAAACACGAGGAAGAGTAGGGGACCTATAACGCTTCCCTGTGGAACGCCGGATATCACTTCTGTTTTACTCAATGACTTACCGTCAATTACAACAAACTGTGTCCTTTCTGATAGGAAATCGTGAATCCAATCGCACAATTGGGGAGATATTCCATAAGCACGCAATTTCATTAGAAGCCGCTTGTGAGGTACAGTGTCAAAAGCCTTCCGGAAATCCAGAAATATGGAATCGATTTGAGATCCCTTGTCGATTGCACTTAACACTTCAAATGAATAAAGGGCAAGCTGTGTGAATCAAAAGTGAATGCATAAATCACATCGCAAGAAAATTGTAAATTTTGGGTTCTATCTCCGACAGTAACTACATGCTGCTCATGAAACTTAATACTTGATAGGTTGGCAAGAGATATTTCAGCAAATGTTCATATAAAATTTCAACAATATCTGCAATCTCTGAAGGAACTGAGATGCCAACAGCCATATGTATAATGAAGTATTTATTATATTACAACCAGTTTTGGCATTCCACTATGCCATCTTCAGGTCCCTACATAGTAGCATGATATCCAAAAGTAGGAATACTAAAACTGGGTTCGTGGACTTCGTCTCTTACGTGGAAACAACAACAGCAACTGTCTGTTCATTACTAGATTCGGGCAGTGCTATTTCCCTTTTGGATGAAAGTTGGTACAATCAGGTAGCCCACATTTCCAAAGTTCCACACCTTCAACCTTCTACCATGTCTTGTCGTAGTGTTAATGGGGAGGATCTTCAGGTGAAGGGACAGGTAACGTTATATGTCAAGATTAGTGATTTGAGCTGGCCAATAAGTTTCACTGTAGTTCGGGGACTCAGTAATAAGATTATTTTAGGATCTGACTTCTTTTATAAGAAAGGTTGCGTGTTGTATTATACTGTCTCCACTCTCTGTTTTCATTTTATACCTGGTCTGATATATCCATGGTGTCGTCATTATGGCATGCCAAGAATGTGTCTTGTACAGTCACAGACTACTAACTTTAATATATTTCACTTGAGTCAGGATGTGACACAACCGCAACTAATCAAACAGTCATGGGTCACTAAGTATGGCACCCGTGCTAGCCTAAGGACAACAATAGGAGCAAAACTCCCCAAAGATTTATCCAAACATGAAATAAATTGTGGAAAGTGATAACTATGTTTGAAATAGGTGTAGCCTATAGCAGTAAAAGAGATCTCATTACTATGAAACAAAAAATTAACTTAGGTAATCTTGCAATACTATTGTTGTGCTAATTAAAATTATTAACAAAATGTTTCATTAATAAAAATTTATACACATTTGCCAGCCTTATGAGGAATAAAAATGCAGTTTAAGTTAGAAGCTTGGTATAGAATAAATATAGGGTGGAAAAACTTTATCACCAGTTTCATAAGAGATGAAAAATACCAATCACAAAAATAATCAAGATTTGAATGAAAGCAGTAATTATTTAAATTATTGTAAAGATAAGACTCGCCTCATCAGTTACTTTCTGTTACTATAGAATATAGTAGTGGGGACTGGGGTGAGGGGAGAAAAAAAAAATGGAAAAAAATTTACAAAATGCGTGCACACTGCAAGTACACAAGACCGCACACACACACACACACACACACACACACACACACACACACACACACAATCGCCCATTCATGCACCACTCAAAACAGGTGAGGTTTGGGATAGAGAGGTAAGAACTGTAAGGTATGGGAAAAAATAAGGAAATTATCGTAAGTTGAGGCCTGGTTGTTTTTGGGATCAGAGAATGTATTGTAGGGATAACACCCATCTGTGCAATTCAGAAAAGCTGGTGGTGGATGGGAGGATCCAGATGGCCCGGGTTGTGAAGCAGCCATTGAAATCAAGCATGTGCTCTGCTACATGCTGTGCCACAGGATGATCCACCTTGTTTTTGGCCACAGTTTGGTGGTGGCCATTCATGCTAATGGATAGCTGGTTGGTGGTCATGCCAATATAGAAAGCTGTACAGTGTTTGCCGCATAGTTGGTAAATTAGGTGGTTGCTTTCACAGGTGGCCCGGCCTCAGATAGGGTAGGATGAGCCTGTGACAGGAGTGGAATAGGAATTGCTGGGTGGGTGGATTGGACAGGTCTTGCAGTGGGGTCTTCCACAAGGATATAATGCTTGTGGCAGTGAGCTGGGGTTCGGGGTGGCATAAGGATGGACTAGGATGTTTTGGAGGTTAGGAGGGTGACGGAACACCACTTTAGGAGGGGTGGGAAGGATCTTTGGCAGGATGTCTCTCATTTCTGGGCAGGAGGATAGAAAATCAAAATCGTGGTGAAGAATGTAATTTAGTTGTTAGAGTCCAGGGTAGTACTGGGTGACAAGGAGGAGGATTTGGGATGTGTGAGGATATGGCACAGGAGATCTGTTTGCGGACTATGTTTGTGGGGTAGTTTCTGCCTCCGAAGGCCTTTGTGAGACCCTTACCATATTCAGAAAGGGATTTCTTGTCACTGCAGGTATGCTGTCCACGGGTGGCCAGGTTGTGAGGGAGGGATTTTTTGATGTGGAACGGATGGCGTGTGTCAAAGTGTAGGTACTGTTGGTGGTTGGTAGGTTTAATATGGATGGAAGTGTGGATGGAGCCATCAGTGAGGTGGAGTTTGACACCCAGGAATGTGGCATGGTAGATTGAGGAAGACCAGGTGAAGTGGATGAGGAAGACCAGGTGAAGTGGATGGGGGAGAAGGAATTGAGGTTCTGAAGAAAGGAGGATAGGGTGTCCTGGCCCTGAGCCCAGATCATGAAAATATCATCAATGAACCTGAACCAGGCCAGAGGTCTCTGGTTTTGGGATACCAGGAAGGATTCCTCCAGATGGCCCATAAACAGCTTGGCAGAGGAGGGTGCCATGCAGGTGCTCATGGCTGTACCTTGGATTTGATGGTAAACTTTCCCCTCAAAGGAAAAGTAGTTGTTAAGCAAGATGAAATTGATGAGGGTTATGAGGGATGAGATGTCAGGCTTGAGTTCAGAGGAACGTTGGGAGAGGTAGTGTTCCAGAGTGGCAAGTCCATGGGCATGTGGGGGGAAGTTGGTGTAGAGGGTGGTGGCATCCAATGTGACCAGTAAGGATCCAGGAGGCAAAGGGGTGGGAATGGTGGAGAGTCAGTGAAGGAAGTGGTTGGTAACCTTAATGTGGGAAGATAGATTTTGGACAATTGGTTGGAGGTGTTGTTCAACTAGGCCTGAAATTCTTTCGGTAGAGCACAATAGGGCGTCCAGGACTATTAGGTTTGTAGATTTTGGGGAGCATGTAGAAGGTGGGTGTGTGGGGTGCTGCTGGGGTGAGGAGGGATATGGATTCAGGGGAGAGTTTCTGGGAGGAGCCATAGGATTTTAGTAGGGATTTGAAATGTTGTTGGACTTTGGGACGGGGTTATTCCGGCACAACTTGTAGGTGGAGGAGTCAAGAGTGTTGGCGGAGCCCTTCTGCCAAGTAGTCACTGTGGTCCATAACTACAGTGGTGGAACCTATATCTGCAGGGAGGATGATTATGTCAGGATTAGTTTCGTTTGAACTAACTGGCCCACCCACGGATATGCATGTGTTATCATTATCCCCAGTCCCTTCTTCATCTCTGGCATTATAATATTTGAATTACGTAAATTTACGTTACTGTGTCTTGAGTTTTTTGTTCTAGAAGCTCCATTATAGTCTTCATTCTGCATTTCTTCGCACGAATTTCCGTACTTACGTGTTGTTTACGTTTTTTTGCACACATTTTTGCGGTGGGCTGCTTGCTCATGTGTGAGATCTCCAGTTCTAGTGCATGTTATTGCGTTCTGGTGCATGATTTTATGCGCGATTTTGCGTTTTTCCCGTCATTTCGCGTGACTGGGCGTGATTCTGCGTGCTTGGGTGTGTATCTGTGTTCTTGTGTGGGCGAATTTCCGAAATTTTGCGTGCCTGGTGCGTATTTTGCGTGTTGAGGTATCTCCTCCCAGGCCCTAGGCTCATCATAATCCACTGTCTCCCCCATCATTCCTCATTTTCCATTCTCCCTGCACCATCCCTGCCCCAATGGACCCCTGCTCCATATATCTGTACCAGTTCAGGAAAGTATCCCATTCCTTGATCAAAACCCATTCCCTCATCCTATTCCTAAAATGCTGCCCTTAGTCATGATATCTCTCCCAACGGTCTAACCTTAAAAATTCCATTGTCTGTATCCCACTCCTCCTTCCACAATGGCTTGCACCTTTTCAGATTCCACCAATCCTTATCCCTCACGAACCTAGTTCTACAAAATCACCTCTCCATGGCTCGTAAATGCCTTAGCTACATTCTCGTCCTCCATAAGATATTACTATTGTGTAACCAAAACTACCTACATCCCATCTCCCAGATCGAATCCTTTGCTCTCTGGCAACTGGAGGAGCATTCCAAACACCACCTCCACAAATTGTCCAGCCTGCTGACATCATATTTCCGCCTTGGAGCACCCATATCCAATCATTATCCGACCCACAGTGTCCCTCCTCATGAACCCCTCATAGCTCCCAGATCATGCTTAGCTGACCTCTTGAACCTATGTCATCCCTCCAAACTCCCTACCACCACTCAACAACATCCAATACCAAAACAACTGCAGAACACTGTGGTCAACCTAGCCACAAAAAACCTAAACACCACTGAAGTTTCCGTTTTATCCAAAGGTCTTACCTTTAGTCCTACACCCCAGTTCAATCATGTTGGTCTTGTCAAAGACCTACTTTCCTTTTCCCAATCCCTACGATGGAAACACTACTTTGCCACCAATCCCTCTCACCGTAACCTACCTAATTCCAATATTGAACCCTGCCTATCTGATTCACATCACCATCCAACAAATATCTCTCTGCTCTCCCACCTAACCACCACCCTCTTGTTACCCTCCAAGAGCTTCTCACCTATAACTTGGCCTCACCATCGTTTCCCAAGTCCTTTCCCAAGTACTCAAACCTTTCAGCAGAAGAAAGAAGAGCCATCCAGAACCTTAAAACTAATCCTGACATAATCATCCTCCCTGCAGATAAAGGTTCCACCACTGTAGTTATGGGCCACAGTGACAACCTGGCAGAAGGGCTCCGCCAACTCTCTGACTCCTCCACCTACAAGTCGTGCCGGATCGACTCATCCCCAAAGTCCAACTAGATCTCCAATCCCTACTAAAATCCTATGGCCCATCCCAGAAACTCTCCCCTGAATCCATCTCCCTTCTCACCCCAGCAGCATCCCGCACACCCACCTTCTACATGCTACCCAAAGTCCACAAACCTAATATTCCTGGACGCTCTATTGTGAATGGTTACAGTGCTCCTACCGAACGAATTTCAGCCATAGTTGACCAACACCTCTAACCAATTGTCCAAAATCTATCTTCCCACATCAAGGATACCAACCACTTCCTTCACTGACTCTCCAGTATTCCCACCCCTTTGCCTCCTTGATCCTTACTGGTCACAGTGGATGCCACCACCCTCTACACCAACTTCCCCCCACATGCCCATGGCCTTGCCACTCTGGAACACTACCTCTCCCAACGTTCCTCTGAACTCAAGCCTGACATCTCATCCCTCATAACCCTCATCAATTTCATCTTGCTTAACCACTACTTTTCCTTTGAGGGGAAAGTTTACCATCAAATCAAAGGTACAGCCATGGGCACCTGCATGGCACCCTCCTATGCCAACCTGTTTATGGGCTGTCTGGAGGAATCCTTCCTGGTATCCCAAAACCAGAGACCTCTGGCCTGGTTCAGGTTCATTGATGATATTTTCATGATCTGGGCTCAGGGCCAGGACACCCTATCCTCCTTTCTTCAGAACCTCAATTCCTTCTCCCCCATCCACTTCACCTGGTCTTCGTAAACCTAACAAGCCACATTCCTGGATGTCAACCTCCACCTCACTGATGGCTCCATCCACACTTCCGTCCATATTAAACCTACCAACCACCAACAGTACCTACACTTTCACAGTTGCCATCCGTTCCACATCAAAAAATCTCTCCCTCACAGCCTGGCCACCCGTGGACAGCATACCTGCAGTGACAAGAACCCCCTTTCTGAATATGCTGAGGGTCTCACAAAGGCCTTTATAGACAGAAACTACCCCACAAACGTAGTCCGCAAACAGATCTCCTGTGCCATATCCTCACACATCCCAAATCCTCCTCCTAAAACCAGTAACCATCCACAAAAGAGCACTCCCCTTGTCACCCAGTACTACCCTGGACTCGAACAACTAAATTACATCCTTTGCCAAGATTTTGATTTTCTATCCTCCTGCCCAGAAATGAGAGACATCCTGCCAAAGATCCTTTCCACCCCTCCTAAAGTGGTGTTCCGTCACCCTCCCAACCTCCACAACATCCTAGTTCATCCTTATGCCACCCCAAACCCCAGCTCACTGCCACAAGGATCATATCCTTGTGGAAGACCCCACTGCAAGACCTGTCCAATCCACCCACCCAGCACTTCCTATTCCAGTCCTGTCACAGGCTTACCCTACCCTATCAGAGGCCGGGCCACCTGTGAAAGCAGCCACGTAATTTACCAATTGTGCGGCAAACACTGTACAGCTTTCTATATTGGCATGACCACCAACCAGCTATCCATTAGGATGAAGGGCCACCGCCAAACTGTGGCCCAAAAACAAGGTGGATTACCCTGTGGCACAACATGCAGCAGAGGACATGCTTGATTTCAATGGCTGCTTCACAACCCGGGCCATCTGGATCCTCCCATCCACCACCCTACAATATATTCTCCAATCCCGAAATCAGCCAGGCCTCAACCTATGATAATTTCCTTATTTTTCCCCATACCTTACAGTTCTTACCTCTCTATCCCAAACCTCACCTATTTTGAGTGGTGTGTGAATGTGTGATCATGTGTGTGTGTGTGTGTGTGTGTGTGTGTGTGTGTGTGTGTTGTGTGCGTTATGACCATCCCTCTTTGAATAAGGTGATCGCCACATTTAATAATTAATTTATTATAAAATTTGAACTTGATGATAAATATTAATTGTGCAGGGGTGTTTTTCAAAAAGAACAAATACTTCTTCGAAATCCACTTCGATTTATTACTACAGGCAAGATACAACTGGCTTAACTGAACTCTAATTCTGAAGTACAACAACTGACTGACTGACTCCAGTGCATTACATGTATTTATTACATTATTAACAATGTTAAGTGATGCATAATTATCACAATGATAATTTATGAATCGGTTCTTTTATAAACAACAAATTCATATAATTTATATTTATTATACAATGTCAATGTATTAGTATAACAAATAACTGTTTAAATAGTTTTAATATTTTATAAATAAATTGAATCCTATTGTTTGGTTGAAGTTAAATAATCTGCTTTACAATGAACTACAATGTCTGACAATTAGCCATAATGACAATTAGATGTAACAACAACTTTAAATTACAATTTGTACTGGAATTTGGTCAAGCCAAAAATATTATGAAAATTAACCTAATCTTAATAAAGGAAATAAATGCTGCAAAATAAATACTACAAAATTACTAGTGTTTAATAATGGGAACAATGGTAATAGAGCATTACGAAATTCATGAGGTTCGATAATGGGAAAAAATAAGGTAATAGTAATTACAAAGTTATAGAAATTTAGTAATGTGCATAAAAGCTGTAATTACTATGAAATTAATGGATTTTATTAATGGGAATAAAATGTAAATACTTAGTGTCATAAACAATGTAGTTATAATGTAGAAATGAATATGGGTGGTATCACAAACTTTACTACAGGATAGAAAGGTTTAAACGTGGTATAAAAAAATTTTACTACAGGAAAAAAAGGCATCCAGAGCTTCAGTATAAAAGGAATGTTATGCTAAACTACACTATAAGGAAAGAAGGGTATCCTGGGTTTCAGTAAAGAGAGGTATCGTATACTACATTAGATTGAGGCTCATGTTGTTACATTACAGTGTGAGCGGAAACGTGTGTGAGTGTGTGTGTGTGTTTATTTTATCTTAATTTTCTCCCCTCACCCGCCTCCCCACTCCATTCCTAAGCTGCATCTCGCTATTCCCATGTAACCCATCCCCACCACCATGACGTAACCTTCCTATCCCCTCTTTGCTCCCCTCCCCACCCCTTTCCTCCCATCACCGATTCGCCGCAGAGCATGATTCGAAGTGCGGCAGTTGGAGGTGATGGTTGTATAACTGTGTTGTGTGATTGTGTGAGTTTTCTATTTTCTGAAAAAGGCCATGGCCGATAGCTGTATGTGTATGTGTGTGTCTTCTGTATGTGCCTGTCGCAGCTCATCACTAGGTCTTTGCAGTGAGTTGTAAATTGGTTATATTATGACCTCTATTAAAAAATCTACTTAAAGAACACTACTAGTATGTATCACTTTGTTGAAAATAATGAAATCTTTCTCCCTACCATGAAATTGATGATTCTGTTACAGTTAACTAGTTTTTTAATTAACACTTTGCTGAATAGATTCATCAATTAAATCTGCTAGTCTGGAATCTAGAATGAGGTCACTCAAATTGTACTGACAATTTATAGGTACACTGTAATAAATTTTTACTAATACCACAAATAGAAGTTCGTGTCTGAACTATTTCAATCATATGAACTGATGTAATTTAGTATGTGGCAAAACAGTAACTTATTCCTACCAATACTATTGTGCAAGAGCAATGAAATTTATAGTTGCAGCACTGTATATTGTACTAAGAAGATTCTCCAACAAAATTACATTATTAAAATTGATTGCTGCTTTTTTTAAAAACCAGGATGACTCGGTTAACAATTCTTTGCAGGAGAGGATCCCTATTAGGTTATGTGACTTGGGTTAAATTATGGTTACTGTGGTGTACACAAAAGTCTAAAGTACGCGCCACCTACTTTTGCTGTGCGTCGCCATGCACGCACGGCGCGGCGTTCTTATGACGTCAACCACGAGCACCCTCTGCTGCAACTCCGCTCGTGGCCACCACCGAACAGCATCGTTCACTTGGGACTGAGATAGGAACCAGTTAAGACTTGGCTATCGGATAGGCACTAGGACTCATCAGTAGGCAGGCCTCTATCTAGATAATCTATGTACCAGCATTCTGCAATCAAGAACTATGTAAAAGTTAAGTATTACTAAGTCTTTATGAAATATATATCTCATTCTAATTTACTCTAGTGTTTCTAGTTTCTGCTGTCCCACTGGCTGCTCACCTCTGTACCTGCACAAGCGTGCATCCTTTATTCCTGTGTCAGTCTCTTTCTACTCAGCCACCGATACCTAAGGCAATCGGCGAAGGAAATGAGACACAAAAGTGGCGACGAGGCTGGGACACAAAAGTGGCGACGAGCAGCGTTAGAAGAACCATGTACCAGCCCGCTTGCAGTAGCCACACAGCCGCAGTCGGAGCACGCAAAAATTGCTCCCGCCCACCCACCCTTATTATAAGATTTTGGGGGAACATAATCGGTTAGGTGTTTTGTGGACTTTTTTGTTGCAGAGCGTCCTCTTTCATATTGCATTTGTGTTTTGTAATAATTTACTTGTATGCACGGCACCTAATCGGTCAGCATGGCCACTACCTCAAACCCAAACTTAATGCAAATTATTCAGTTACAGACAGCGCAAATTATGCAACTGCCAGTTGACGGCAGCTAACCAACAACAGCCGTCGCATCAGCCGCCCACACCTGCAGCCGCACCGCTTCCTACGTTCCGCCAGTACAACAAACGTGAGGAAGAATGGAGCGATTACTTCGCTCAATTTCAAAAACTCGGCGCGGCTCATCAACTTACAGGTCAGAGAGTGAAGAACCTTTTCTTATTGATTGTGGGCACTCAAACCTTTGTATTACTGCAGAAACATTTCCCCCCACGCATCTCCTCGTGATCTAGAATTCGATCAAATTGTAGAAGCACTGAATGCTCAATATGAGAGAAAAGTTCTCGTAGCTGCTGCGCGGTACCGATTTTCAGACTAAAAACATTACTACAGCAATCACACCAGCAGTGGATTACGGAATTGAAGGGCTTAACCCGCAAATGTAAATTTACTTGCTCTTGTGGACTTTCTTATAGTGACATGATGTTGAGAGATGCAATTACGCAGAACATTCAGGACCCCAGAATTAGTGCAGCAATTCTGAAACAGTCTGACCCTTCATTAGACAGTGTATTGCAGCTTATAGAAGTGCATGATACCTTTGACTTAGCAGATGTAGAAATGCAAAGCTGCAGTGTTAATTCAGTGCGCTGCAACGGACGCTTTACTAGCCACAGTTCTCATTCCAGCCCTAGTGATTCTTATAATTCTACCGGCTGTGCTGAACAGACAGTGAACAGTAGCCAGTGTAAAAGTGCGACACAAAGGTCGCCCCGTCATGTTAGACGAAGTAATTTAACAAACGAGCGCCAATACTCTTATCAGAAAAATGTTCTTAAGTCTTGCCCCCAGTGTGTATCTCGCCACAAATGTGCGCATTGCCATAGTCGCAACGCAACCTATTATCAATGTGCCTAATCTGGACATGTACAGACAGTGTGTATGCAGAATGTAAATTCAAAGAACAGTGCCGTTAGGAACATGCTTCGCAAAATGCAAGAACAGTTCATACAGTAAACGTTATACACGCTGTGGATTTGGAGAGTGTTTCTCTTGATTCTAAAATGCAAGGAAGTTCTTCTGTGCCTACGGCAAAACTATGTAGTGAGCCACGGAGCAAGCGTCGTCGAGCACGTAAAACTGTGCAATGGAAACGGGTTTGGGACAAGCAAAACAACTATGTACAGTGCAATCCTGTAGTGAACCTAGTGCCTTCTGCAACTTCTCATTGTAATAGTGCCTGGTACTGTGTAGCTAGTTACAGTAAACTTGATGTAGCTACTCAAGAGTTTAGTGCAGTAGTTAGTGAATCTGTAGTGGCCTCGCATTGCGCGGACACTGATCCGGCGGTAGTGCCATCTAGTGACAGTGTTGTTAATCCACTGTGTGCTGATTCTGTGCCGCTTACTTCACTACGCGACCCGCGCATGCGCAAGTGCAGCAAACAACCGGTAGCAGACGTTGCCGACATTTGCGCACCTGTCAAGCACCACAAGCAAAAACTTTTTGTGACTCTGTCTATGGACAATAAGACTGTGCAGTTTCGTCTTGATACTTGTTCCGCTGTCACATTAATTAATAAAGACGCTTATGAACTTCTGGGTTCGCAAAAAATTGTCGCTGTCACAGCAAGTGTTAACAGCGTACACAGGACAGATATTTCCGTGCTAGGAATGTGTAGCCTGCCCGCCCCTTTTCAAGGTGTAAAAAAACCAGTTGCTTTTGTTGTTCTTAAGGCCAGATCTACACAGAACATTTTTGGACTCGATGCATTTGACTTGTTTGGCTTATCAATTCAAAGAGATGTGCTTCAAAATTCGTCACTAGTGCCTCAGGACAAAATCAATGGATTGTGTGAAAAATATAGCGACTTGTTTTCGCCGGAACTAGGGTGTGCTCAAGACTTCGTGGCACATGTAATTTTAAAAGGATCTGTAGTGCCAAAATTTCGTAAAGCTAGACAAGTGCCTATTGCCCTTCGCGATAAAGTTGCTGTAGAACTTAAATGTTGGCAGGATAGTGGGGTGATTTCTCCTGTTTCTGCCAGTCAGTGGGCCTCGCCTTTAGTAATTATAACCAAGCCGTCAAGAAAACTTCTTCTCTGTGCGGACTTCAAATCAACAGTGAACAGTCAAACAACTGTAGACACATACCCTCTGCCCAGACCTGACAAACTGATGGACAAATTAGGACAGTCTCGCTTCTTTTATAAGATTGATTTAGCAGAGGCATACTTACAAATTCCACTCAATGACGAGTCAAAAAAGTTTTTCGTCATTAATACTCACATGGGCCTTTTTCAGTTTCAACGGCTACCCTTTGGCAGTTCTTCCGCACCTGCTATTTTTCAGGGTTTTTTGGAACAGCTGACAGTTTCTGTACCGTGCTGTTTGAACTATTTAGATGATATTGTGGTCTCAGGACGCACAGTTGAAGAACATTTATCAAACCTGAAGTGCCTTTTCAAAGTGTTGACTGCAGCAGGTCTCCGTTGTAATAAAGCAAAGAGTTCTTTTTTTCAAACTGAAATAGAGTACTTAGGCTATGTGATTAATGTCCAAGGAATCCATCCCTTACAGTCGCATCTTAGAGCAATTAAAGACTTGCCTCTTCCTAAGAATGTGCCCGAATTGCAAGCAGTAATGGGAAAGCTGAACTATTATTTCAGGTTTATTCCCAATGCCTCTCAGGTTGCAGCTCCACTGCATCACTTACTTAGGAAGAATGTTCCTTTTGTATGGTATAAAGATTGCCAGGATGCCTTTGACAAATTAAAATCTGCACTACTCAGTGATGCATGTTTGATTCCCTTTGACCCACAGAAGCCTGTAGTGTTAGCAGTGGATGCCTCGTCGTACGGTCTGGGTGTAGTATTATCGCATCATATTGGATCTCACGATCGTCCTATTGCATTTGCATCCAAGCCACTTATGCCGACGCAACAGAATTACAGTCACATAGGAAAGGAGGCCTTAGCAATCATTTATGGTGTCACTAAGTTTCATCATTATCTCTATGGCAGAAAATTCTATTTGTTGACATACCACAAGCCTCTCACGTCATTGTTCTCACCCACAAAGCCAATTCTGCCACGAACGGCATAAAAGCTTTAGAGATGGTCCTTGATATTGTCAAATTATCAGTATGAGATTTTGTACCGACCTACCACTAAACATGCCAATGCTGACACACTTTTCCGACTTCCGGTTGGCCAGGATGTGTCATTTGATTATTCAGAAATGGCATGTTGTCAGATAGACTTCAGAGATGCTTCCGCTATTGCAGACTTCCCTTTGAACTCTCATCGGGTTGCACAGGAAACAGCTGCGGATGCGGACCTAAGTGTGGTAGCATGTTTTGTTCACTCAGGGTGGCCTTCCAGAGCCAAAGACATTGATCGGCCTCTGGTTCGACGTAATTTTGCACAACATCATGCATTATCTTTAAGTCAGGGTGTTCTGTTGTTACATACCGACAATGACCAAACAAGAGTGATTGTTCCTCATTCCCTGCATGAGAAGTGTTACGCCTCCTGCATCAAGGACATGGGGTATTGTTAGGACAAAGCAACTGGCCAGACGTCATTGTACCTGGGTTGGTATGGACGCCCAAATAGAGAGCATGACATCACAGTGTACAGTTTGTGTGGAGCATCAGGCGACTCCTCCACAATGTATCTCAGACTGGCCATGCCCCAAGGTACCATGGCAACGTTTACATATTGACTTTGCCGGACCTTTCTGGAATACGCGCTGGTTAATTGTTGTAGACGCTTTCAGCAAGTTTCCTTTCGTGATTGCCATGAACTCAACGACGGCGTCTAGTACAATCAGTGCCTTAACATCGGTGTTTTGCATTGAAGGTTTGCCTGAAACTATTGGCAGTGACAATGGACCTCAGTTTGTTAGTGCGGAATTTCAACAATTTTGTCATGTGAATGGTATTCAGCATATCACCACCGCACCTTTTCACCCTCAGTCCAATGGTGAAGCAGAACGTTTCATTTGAACATTCAAGTCTCACATGGAAAAGATGAAAGGTCAGCACTCCAGCCAGCAAGCTCTTCAAATTTTCCTGTCTACGTACCGGTGCATGCCATGTGATGGCCCATCTCCTGCCGAGCTGCTATACGGCCACCGTCACCGCACTCCCCTTCACCTGCTGCAGCCTCCCACGCACCAAGTCAGTTTGTATGGCGCTTCGCGTTTTCAGGTTTCGACGCCGGTGCTGTACAAGGTGTTTGCTGGACATACAAGATGGTTGCTGGGCACCATTCAGCGCGTGCTCGGTCGCAATATGTATGTTGTACGTTCTTCTACAGGGTCGGAACTGCGGCACCATCCAAACCAGTTGCGCCTGCACAGGCCGCGCGATCCTGTCTCTGGTTTCTTGATTCCAGATCCAGTTCACCGCCAGGGAGCACAGCCACATCACTCGCCGCCGGGTCCAGTGTCCCCGAACTACGAGATCGTCCCGATGGATGTCGATGCGCCTCCTCCGCAGTCGACCCCTCCGCCTCTGTCGCCGCAGCAGCTGCCAGTGTCAATGAGAGGGACTCAGGGACCATGTGTGCCCCCGCCGTCTGGGCCACACACCTCAGAAAAAGATGACCTGCTCCCTCTGGGTGGAGGCGTGTGCCTTTCCCCTCGTTTTGGTGGGTTTTCCGGGGGATCGCAAGGTGGATACCGGGGCGCGGATGGAGTCTCAATCCCAGCCTCAGCTATGACACCCGTCCCACCAGTAACGCCACCACCCAGCCCCTCCTCCCAGTGCCGTTGCCGTGGCCCTCAGCCCTACGCCTCGACGGCGTGGTGGTTTGGGTGGGGAGGGGTGTGGTGTCGCACAAGTCTAAAGTGCACACCACCTACTTTCGCTGCACCCCACCATGCACGCACGGCGCAGCATTCTTATGACGTCATCCACGAGCGCCCTCTGCTGCAACTCCGCTCGTGGCCACCACTGAACAGCATCGTTTACTTGGGACTGAGATAGGAACCAGTTATGACTTGGCTATCAGATAGGCACTAGGACTCATCATAGGCAGGCCTCTCTCTAGATAATTTATGTATCAGCATTCTGCAGTCAAGAACTATGTAAAAGTTAAGTATTACTAAGTCTCTATGAAATATATATCTCATTGTAATTTACTCTAGTGTTTCTAGTTTCTGCTGTCCCACTGGCTGCTCACCTCCATACCTGCACAAGCATGCATCCTTTATTTCTGTGTCAGTCTCTTTCTACTCAGCCACTGACACCTACGGCAATCGGCGAAGGAAATGAGACACAAAAGTGGCGACAAGGCTGGGACACAAAAGTTACATACACACTGCTTTATCAGAAATCTAACCTCTATTGAAAAAAATTCAAATTATGAGTTTATAAACAGTAACATTAAATATTATGACCTGTTATTAATGCGGAGTAGTGGCGAGGTGGCGGCGCAACGTATACAGTTCAGATTTCATCTTTATGCAGTTTGAGAGTCAAAATTATAACAATGGTTTCCAGTAGCTTCCATTTAGGTCCATATGCAGACAATAAAAGTTTTACCATTGCATCTGCACATTCACCGAGGCCATTGTAAGTAGATTGGTCTTCTGCCTCAAGTGAAACAAATATTTGGCCCAGAATACAGTAGCACAAGTCTGCCACCATGTCTTGATGCTGTGCACTCCAAACTCAGGTTCACTACTGCTGCAAGCTCCCACCACAGACTGATTGCCAAGAATGCCAACCTTCGACTGACTACTGCATAAAAATGAAATATTATTGTTAAAAATGGTCAAAATTGGGCATTGGCATTATATATGCTGCTATTACAGTTAAAGACATTGTGTTGTTGTTGTGGTCTTCAGTCCGGAGACTGGTTTGCTGCAGCTCTCCACAATACCCTATCCTGAGCAAGCCTCTTCATCTCCACATAAGAATGGCAACCTACATCTGTCTGAATCTGCTTACTGTATCCATCTCTAGGTCTTCCTCTGCGGTTTTTACCCCACACACTTCCCTCCAATGCAAAATTCACAATTCCTTGATGCCTAGGAATGTGTTCTACCAATCTATCCCTTCTTCTAGTCAAGGTATGCCAGAAATTTCTTTTCTCCCCCAATTCTGTTCAGTACCTCCTCATTAGTTACGCGATCCATCCACCTAATTTTCAGCATTCTTCTGTAGCACCATATTTCAAAAGCCTCAATCCTCTTCCTGTCCGCACTGTTTATCATCCATGTCTCACTCCGATACAAGGCAACACTCCATACAAATGCCTTCAGAAAGGACTTCCTTAGGCTTAAATCAATATTCGATGTTAACAAATTTCTCTTTTTCAAAAACGCTTTTCTACCCATTGCCATTCTGCATTTTATATCCTCTGTACTGCGATCATCATTTGTTATTTTACTGCCCAAGTAACAAAACTAATCTACCTCCTTTATTGCTTTGTTTCCCAATCTAAATCCTTCAGCATCACCTGATTTCCTTACACTGCCCTCCATTACCCTAGTTTTGCTCTTGTTAATGTTCATCTTATACGCATCTTTCAGCACACTGTCCATTCCGTTCAATTGCTCTTCCACGTCCTTTGCTGTATCTGACAGAATTACTATGTCGTCGGCAAAACGCAATGTTTTTAATTCTTCATCCTGAACTTTAATTAATTCTCCAAATTTCTCATTGCTTTCCTTTATAGCTTGCTCAATGTACAAATCGAATAACAATGGAGAAAGACTACAACCCTGTCTTACTCCCTTTCCAACCACTGCATCCCTTTCATGCCCTTCCACTCTGACAACCGCTGTCTGGTTTTTGTACAAGTTGTAAATAACCTTACGCTCCCTATATTTTACTCCTGCTTTCTTCAGAACTTGAAAGAGTTTATTCCAATAAACATTGTCAAAAGCCTTCTCCAAATCTACAAAAGCTAGAAATGTAAGTTTGCCTTTTCTTAATCTAACTTCTAGGATAAGCTGTAAAGTGAGTATTGCCTCCCGTGTTCCTACATTTCTCCTGAACCCAAACTGATCTTCCCCGAGGTTGGCTTCTACCAGCTTTTCCATCCTTCTGTATATAATTAGTGTTAATATTTTGTAACCATGACTTATTAAACTGACGGTTCTGTAGTTTTCACACCTGTCTGCATCTGCTTTCTTTGGAATGGGGATTATTACATTTTTCTTAAAGTCTGAGGGTACTTCGCCTGTCTCATATATCTTACACACCAGGTGAAACAGGTTTGTCATGGCCGGTTCTCCCAGAGACTTCAGTAGCTCTGAGGGAATATCATCTACTCCAGGGGCTTTGTTTCGACTTAGGGCTCTGTCAAATTCTTCTCTCAGTACAGTATCACCTATTTCATCTTCATCTACATCCTCTTCCCTTCCTACAATATTGTCTCGAAGTTCATTTCCTTTGTAGAGCCCCTGTATACACTCTTTCCACCTTTCAGCTTTCCCTTCTTTGCTGAGAACTGGTTTTCCATCAGTGTCCTTGATATTCATAGAGCTGTTTTTCTTATCTCCAAATGTTTCTTTTATTTTCCTGTAGGCTGTATCTATTTTTCCCCTATTTATACATTCTTCTACATCCTTGCATTTGCCTACTAGCCACTCCTGCTTAGCCATTTTGCACTTCCTGTCAATCTCATTTCTTAGTCGTCTGTTCTCCATTTTGCCTGTTTCATTTACTGCATTTTTATATTTTCTCCTTTCATCGATTAAATTTAGTATCTCCTGTGATAGCCAAGGATTCTTTGTAGGTCTTGCCTTCCTATCTATTTTGTCTTCTGCTACCTTCACTATTTCATCTCTCAATTTTACCCATTCCTCCTCTACTGTTTTATTTTCCCCTGTTTCTGTCAATTGTTGCCTAAAGCTCCCTCTGAAATTCTGAAGCACCTCAGTTTCCTTCAATTTATCCAGGTCCCATCTCCTTATTTTCCTACCTTTTTGTAGTTTCTTCAGTTTCAGCCTACAGTTCATAACCAACAAGTTATGATCAGACTCTATATCTGCCCCTGGGTATGTTTTACACTGTAAATCCTGGTTCTGAAATTTATGTCTTACCATTATAAAATCTGTCTGGTATCTCCCGGTGTCTCTTGGTCTCTTCCATGTATACAACCTTCTTTTGTGATTCTTGAACAAGGTGTTTGTTATAACTAAATTATGTTCTGTGCAAAATTCTACCAGGCGGCTTCCTCTTTCATTCCTTTTGCCCAGACCATATTCATCTACTATGTTCCCTTCTCTTCCTTGTCCTACTACCGAATTCCAGTCTCCCATAACAATTAAGTTTTCCTCTCCCTTAATTGTCTGAATAATTTCCTTTAGCTCCTCATATATTTCTTCGCTTTCCTCATCATCGGCAGAGCTAGTTGGCATATAAACCTGTACTACTGTTGTCGGTGTTGGCTTCATATCTATCTTGACAATGATAATGAGATCACTGTGCTGGTCATAGTAGTTTACCTGCATTCCTATTTTCTTATTCATTATCAATCCTACTCCTGTGATACCCCCAATTGATTTTGTATTTATAATCCTGTACTCACCTGACCAGAAATCCTGTTCATCCTGCCACTGAACTTCACTAATCCCCACTATATCTAACTTCAACCTATCCATTTCCCTTTTTAAATTTTCTAATTTTCCTACTCTATTAAGGGATCTAACATTCTACACTCCGACCCGTAGAATGCCAGTATTGTCTTTCCTGATGATCACATCTTCCTGAGTAGTTCCCGCCCGGAGATCCGAATGGGGAACTATTTTACCTCCGGAATATTTTACCCAAGAGGATGCCATCATCATATGTTCATACAGTAGAGCTGCATGTCCTCGGGAAAGGTAACGGCTGTAGTTTCCCCTTGCTTTCAGCCGTTCACAGTAGCTGTGTGGCAAAGCCACATTAGCTGATGTTACAAGACCAGCTCAGTCAATCATCCAGACTGTTGCCCCTGTAACTACTGAAAAGGCTACTGCCCCTCTTCAGGAACCATACGTTTGTCTGGCCTCTCCACAGATACCCCTCCGCTGTGGTTGCACCTACGGTACGGCTGTCTGTATCGTTGAGGCACGCAAGCTACCCCACCTCGGCAATGTCTGTGGTTCATGGGAGTGGTAGACATTAAATGTTAAGAATTGTAATACCCAAGTAACAGAATTGCACAATTTTGATACAAAGAAACAAATTTTTCAACTGAAGAATGCATGAAATTTAACTGTCACATTATCCATCAAGACCATCAGGTTAAGTATTTGTGACAGAAATAAGTAGTTTACATGTTATACAATCACACATAAATGCACTAAAACAAAATACCCAACAAGAAAATTTACAAACACTATACCAAGGCAAAAATAAAACATACACTTTTTAAATGTACACTAACATTAACATAATAAGAAAAAAATTTCATTATTAATAAGCATAAATTTTTTTAATGTATTTATTTTTTCTTTTACACAGATTCACTGTTGATTTTTATTCAAGCAGTTCTAAACTTCAAATAACACTTTTTTAAATACGTTAGGATACCCTTCACTGCCTGACGCATTCAAAGGCAGTTCAAAAATTTCGATAGTAGTTTAAACTGACCTTTTTTTACAATTTGCTGCCAGCAACTTTCAAAGGCTGTCTTAGCTTTTGTAGCCTTGGCTACTTAACAATACACATAAAAAAAAAAAAAAAGAAGAAAAAGAAAATCACGGAACACTATTGTTGGCACTTAGCACACGTCACTGACATTTTAATGGATACTGACTTTTTTATGCTCCTTTTGCAAAACAAGGGTGCTGCCTCAGGTTGCCCTTTATGGCAGTCCACTTAATCTTCAGCCTTCTTAATTATAATAATTGGGGTGCTACATATAGGCAGTCATCATCTTTACTGGCTGCATTTAGGCAGTCCTCATATTATTATCTGCATTTGATTGGCTACAGATTTTATTACATTTAAGCATCTGAAACTAGAAACTTGTTTTAGAATCTTGTGCATATACATAACTATACATGTATACAAAAATATAAAGATATATACAAAGTATACTTTTACAAAAACATATTACTGTTTTTCATAATAAGGTATCAAATAAACTACATTTCTGGTGCCCAATGATTTTCAAGATTTCGGATGTACCAGAAAGAAAGTGTTAGGATGTGGTGCCCCTTGTATAACATAAGGTCCATTATATACAAATTTAAATTTTGAGATCTCATTGTTAATTTCGCTAGACCTCTCATGGGTCTTAACTAGGACTTTCGTACCAGTCTGGAATTGAACCAGGCTAATGTCCTTATCGTGTCTCTTAGCCCTATTTTCTGCTTTCATTTTCTCAACAATCCATGCCTTCTTTTGGTCTAACGGTAATTCAGTGTTAGGAGGAAAGGTTAAAATTTCTTCCACCAGGCTTCTACTTTTCTGGTTTGTCAAAATTTCTTCAGGAGGAAAACCTGTAGACTCATGATATAAGGTGTTCATCACTGCTTCGAATTCTGCCACGTATTTACACCATGACTAATGATTATGATGACAATAGGTCCTACAGAGTCTGTTAATCTCTCGGATATATCTTTCAACCGGGTTACTGGCTGGATGATATGCACTAATGTATATAGCCTGAATGTTGTTTTTACTCATACCTTCTTTCCAGATTTTAGAATTAAATTGCGGACTGTTATCTGATAAAACTGATTTTGGTTTTCCAATTGTTTTAAAATAATCCTCCATTTTGGAAAACACAGTTGTAGCTGTTGCCCTCTTTAATGGGTATAATTTTACAAATTTGAAAATACTTCAAGGATAACAAATATGTAAGTACATTCCCCTGAGGTTTTAGGTAATGGCCCTAATAAATCAACTGATAAAAGCTCTAAAGTATCCTTTGGGATGATACCCATGGTTAATCTTATTAGTTGCCTTAGCCTTTTGACAGATGTCACACTCCTTATCCTTTCTGTGACTCTTCTGTTTAAACCACTGTTAATCGCTACAACATCTGACAATTTTTCGATGCAGTTCTTTGGCCCACAGTGTCCTAAGGGTAAATGTAAATAATCGATAATTTCAAGCTCATAATTAGCAGGCCAAGATACTCTCCATATTTTGGTATCTAAATTTTTTCTTTTATACAGTACATTTTGGAAAATTTTATAGTGGCGAGGGATTTGTGGAAAATCTGGGTTACCAAATTTGGCTTTTACTGATACCCACACCAGATCATCATTTTGGTACCTTCACATATTCTTGCAAATTTTCTCTATTACCTTTTAACCTGGTACTGTTTTCATATTATGTATGCCAAATGTGCCTTCTCCAGTATTGTTTTTCTCTACTTGATTCATACCATTCAGAAATCTCGATAAAGCATCAGCTACTATATTCCCTGTTCCTTTAACATAATGGATTTGGTAATCAAATCGCTGCAGATGCAGTGCCCACCTGTTTAACCTTCTCGTTAATAGTCTACAGACATGTTGGAATGTTAGAGCTTTATGGTTTGTATGGATAATTATCTTATTTCCCCATAAATAGTACCTAAATTTCTTTAATCCCCAAATTATGCTAAGCGCCTCTTTTTCTGACACAGTATAGTTTTTTTTTCGAATTTTGTCAACATTCTACTAGCAAAACCAATGGTTCTATATGTTTTCCCCCCATCTTGCTCGATTTCCTGGAATAATTCAACACCTATGCCATAGTCACTACTGTCAGCATATACGTGGAAAGGTTCATTAAGGTTAGGGTGGTATAACACTATGTTCCTCATCAGCTCCTCTTTAAGTTTCTCAAAGTCTTTTTGGCAGTCTGCTGTCCAAATATAAACACTCTTTTTCCTAAGTAACCCATTTAAATGTATACTATTGAACACTTGCCCCTGTATGAATTTTCTATAGAATCCACTGAGCCCTAAGTAAGCATTTAATTGCTTTTTAGTTTAAGGTGTAGCACAGTTCTTTATAGCCAATAATTTTTCTGGATCTTTAGCTATCCCTTTAGATGAAATAATGTGGCCTATAAATTTAATCTCTTTTCTTACAAATTTGCATTTCCTTAACTTTAGTGTCATCCCTCCTTTCTGTAAAGCCTGAAATGTCTTTTCGAGTAGGTCACAATGTTCTTCCCATGTTTCTGTCGCAATTAGAAAGTCATCTACCTAGATGGTGAATCTACTACAGAGCTCTGTTCCCAGTACTTCGTCCAGGGCTCTAATAAACACTGACACTGACGTATTTAGCCCAAAAGGAACAACCTTGTACTGAAAGCACTTACCAGCAAATAGGAAAGCTGTATATTTTCTCGATTCCTCGTGCAGCCCTATTTGCCAATAACCAGGTGTCAAGTCGAGGCTAGTTAATTATTTTACATTATGGAATTTTTGGAGCATCTCCTCTAAGTTCTCGGGTCAATCTACTTCCCATTTCACTGTTTTATTTAGGGTCCTTGCATCAATTACTATTCTTACACCCCCATCTCTTTTGTTCACAATAATAGGTGGGCTGTTATATTCAATAGTGCTCCATTCTATAACATCTCAGTCTATCATTTTATTAATTTCTTCTTGAACGGCTTGTTTCTTAGAAATCGGTACAGAATAGGGTTTCACGAAAAAAGGTTCGTGAGGTAGAGCTTCCATTTTATACTGAAAATTTTTCACCCTTCCTGGTTTGTCTGAAAATACTTCTCTGTTTCTTTCCAAAATGGTTATTAAATTGGACTTCTGTTCTTCGTTTAGTTCCTCACCTTCGTCAACCAATTTGTGAAATTCTACTTCTGTCTTTTCATCGTCAGTTAATGACTTGACATGATAAAGCTCGTACAAATAGCCTAAACCCTCATTTTCATTCTCAAATTTTAATGACATTGATTTGAATTCTTTGCCAATTGTGGCCTCATTCTCTTCGAATCGTATTTCTAATTTATCTTTCCCTTTATTCATTTCTATTAATTGTCTTTCACAATTAATGACAACTTTTTCTTTATTAAGCCATTCTATACCAAGGATCATTTCGGAACTTCAATCCGGAACTACTAAAAATCATGTTCAAATTCTCGACCTTTAATGCGGAATTCTATCAGAAGTTAAAATTTAATAGGTTTACTCGTCTTTCCAGTGGCGCAAACTACCTTGACTCCACTAACAGAGATGATTACCATTTCTGGTTCACCGGCAATATGTTGAAAGAATGATTGAGAAATTGCACTAATCTGCGCGCCCGTATCAAGCAAAACATTTAGTGTTATTCCCTATAACACCAGTGGCACCACTGCCTGCTTAGTGTACTGTACTTCTTCCGCTTCTTGATCTTCTCATAGGAGATCATCGTCAATTAAACAATCCTTCCAAGTGTGATGATACTGCCGGCCCTCTCATCTCAATGTTATTGTTCGATACAGTCTGTGCCGGACCTGGAATCATGTGGTTCAATAGTGATACATGTTGCGTGTGAAGTTAGTCAAAAACGAAATAGCCAGCCTAGGAATCGGCGTAGGACAGTGTCTCGGTGATACGGTGATTAAAACAAGTGATAGATTTCATTAATTAAGAGATTTGTATAAGACATTTCCAGACGGTTCTATAAACAATAGTTTTGTCATTGTACATTATTTCAAGAACTAGATAGACGAATTTTAGAAACTTTATGTAAATGAAAATAAATAGCATTGTATATATGTTAGGCTCATAAACAAGTTATGTTGACCAGCTAATTGTGTTAATTAATGTAATATTCGAATTTTCAAAATTGTATTTCTTTGTATATATTGACTGACGTGAGATTTTAAACCTAGTTTCAGAATAGACAAGATATTTGATAGTTCAATATATGTTAGGAACATGTATGATGTACTCATTAACAAATTAACCCTCCGTTACATGCACCATGGACAGTGAGTCCGCAGTTTTAGTTTTCCATCAACAATCGGTTATAAATTCAAGATTTCCATTAGCGGCTTTGTCTACCTTCCTCTCCTTCCGTAACGGACTATTGGAAACAATTGAAGTTATTCATTATTGCCAGAAGCAGCAGTATTGTGAGGTGCGGAGTGTCAGTCCGCTTGTGTGCATTCGTGTGGCGTAGTTCTATCACCAGTTCTTTTATTATGTATTGCAGGTAAGGAGGTTTCTTCCTTTATAATATTACAAAAAATAGAGAGTTATGTTTAGAACTTTTTTATTTATTTATTATCCTAACTGACATACTATTATTAGCCTTTTCATTGACCAACATCGATTAGTGAAATAAGCTATACACATACTTTTTTTTTTTTTTTTTTTTTTTTTTCAGAAGAACGGTGGTTGACGATCATGTTTTGCAGTGGTTGTACGAAGTGCTTGGTAATGAAGAATGTAATGATCTGGAGTCAATATTCGAAAGTGTTCACTATTCAGATAGTGAACAGTCACTGGACGAAAGTGATTCTATCGAAAAAGTAGACTTGTATGTTGGGAAAGACAGAAGAGTAAGAAGACCTCATCATAATATTGTCAAGCATTTACCGGGAGTCAAAGGCGAAGCAAAAAATGCCAAGCATCCAATTGATTGTTTATAACTTTTCTTCACAGATGACATTTTGGAAGAAATTGTTCACTGTACCATTATTTACATTGCTACCATCCATTCTAAATATTCCAGAGAAAGAGATGCTGCAGACACTAGAATTACAGAAATCAAAGCTTGTTTAGGACTCCTTTTCTTGGCAGGTGTGCTACGAACATCACACACAAATTTACTAGATCTCTTGGCTGCATATGGTACTGGAGTGGAGTACTTCAGACTTTCAATGGACATAAATCGTTTTCGTTTCTTGCTGACATGTCTGAGATTTGATGACATCAGAAACAGAGATCATCGGAAGGAAACAGACAAATTAGCTGCTGTCCGATTCTTGATATATCTGTTCAATGAAAACTGCAAGAAACATAGTTTATCAGAACTAGTTACAGTAGATGAAATTCTGGATGCATTCAGAGGCAGATGTGGGATTATACAATACATATCATCAAAACCGGCAAAATATGGTATAAAAATGTTTGCACTTACAGATGCAAGGATGTTCTATACCAGTCATTTAGAAATATACTGTGGAAAGCAAGTGGCTGGGCCTTATCTCTGTGATAACACACCTCATGCTATTGTCAAAAGATTGGTGAAATGCATATCCAAATCTGGCAGAAATGTAACATGTGATAATTGGTTCACATCAATTCCACTTGCGGCTGACTTGTTGGAAAATGACAAGCTGACAATGGTTGGAACCATTCGAAAAAATAAACGTGAAATTCCTCCATTTATGACAGTAGCAAAATATCATCCTGTGGAATCCAGCATTTTTGCATTTAGAAAGAATATGGCACTGGGTTTCGTATAAACCTAAGAAAGGCAAGGTTGCTCTTGTACTGTCTACTTTACATGATGATGACAGTATTGACAGTGATTCGGAAAAGTGCAAGTCAGAAATAATATTTTACAACGAGACTAAACCTGGTGTGGATAAAGTTGATGAGATGAAATGTACATACTCTGTGACAAGAATTACCAGAAGATGGCCATTTATAATTTTTTCTTCACTTCTAAATATTGCTGGAATCAATGGATACATAAATTACAAGAGCAATTCAGATTCAACAATTCCCAGAAAAGACTATCTAAAAGTTCTTGCCAAAGAAATGTTGCATGATTATGTGGCAATAAAAATCCATCATCTAAGTACTCCAGTGAACATCAAGAATCGTATGAAGGAAATTTTGGGATTACCAACAGCTGAAGCTCTTCCTAGATCTCCACAAACAACAGCTTGGGGAAATGCAACTTCTGTGATAGGGAAAAAAACAGACCGACGAGATTTTCCTGCAATGTGTGCAATAAATTTGTATGCCTGGGACATGTCGGCGCATATCTGTGCAGTGAAAAAGGCAAACACCACAAGTGATTTACTCGAATTGACAGTGAGGCTGTAAACTATAGTTTTCTGAAAAATTTTCTGAACTAATTTACTTAAGATATTTGTTAGTTAATATTCATTTGGAGAAACACTGGGAAAAAACAAACAGAATGAACGTAAATTTCTGTGAGTATAATAAATGTTCTTGTTGGTTTACAGGTAAATTATAAGTTAAAATATTTTATCTACACTACTGATGCTGAAATACATTATGTTTATGGATTCATTGTTTTATTTATGTTATTCAGACTCGAATATATTATATTTCCCAACTATAATCCCAGAATTGTTAATAAAAATGGTATCAAACGGGATGCGGACTCTCAGTCCCCAAGCGTGTAACGGAGGTAAAAAAATCACGCATGTAGCGGAGGGTTAATTGACATTTAACATCACACTTTGTTGTCAACAGAAAGATCAGAGATTTCGTCTTAAAAAGAAATGTGCCATCTAAAATTATTGTATGTATTGTTTTCATTTTATATTGTGATTATTTTTGTGTACATGAAAAGTTTTACTGTTGTGTTCGGTAATTGTAAATTAGTATATTGAATTGTTATGAACAATGCATAATGTAATCTCATTATTGTCGATGTTATATATTTGTCTCACCGCCTTGCGTGGGGGGTTCGAGTTTTGGCTTCTGTAATGTGCTTTGGAAGCTATGTCAGTCTGTGTTTTGAAATGGAAGTACTACCAGCTAAGTTCTGATGCATTGTGTATGTTTGGAAGCTATAATGTTTTGGTGGAGAAGCAGTTTGATTGCAAATTAAAGAAGTGATAAATTGTACCTACGAGTATTTGTTTCTGCCACGACGCCCCAGGAGAATAATGTTGCAGCGAGCAGAACCCCCATACATCGGAATGTTGAAAAAACTAAGTATCTTGTTTGGAAGTGGTAGAATGAACTGTAATTATGTAATATGCAAGTAAATGCTATAATTTGGTGGAGCATAGCTGGGATTGCATCATATACTGCGTCTACAGAGTGTTTGTGTTGCAGGAGAAGTATGTTTAGATGTATATAATCGATGTTGGAAAAACCAAGGAGGACATGAATCTTGAATTATATGGCAAAGAGAAACGTTGCACTTAACCTGGAAATTGGATGCTTGGGTCCAGATCGTCGCATCATAGGACACGGAATAACAAGATATGTACAGCAGCACTTATTCATTTGTATTTGTAGTCTGGGTTGTTTGGCACTGTAAAAGACGATGTCAACTGAGAATAGGAAATCTAGTTTAGACATGTCAGAACCAAATGCGACAACCAGTACACCTCATAGCAATGTGTCAAATACTGAAGAAATAATTCTTGCATCATCAGTTCTTATAGAGTTGTTAAATCGATTTACAGAACAATTAACTGAACGTATTGACAAGGGAAATCATGAACTTAAAAAGGAAGTGACGGCAGTTAAGAACAATCTGAGCAAAAAGTTAGATGGCGGTTTAGCAGACTTAAAGTCTCAGTTGAACAAAACAAATAGGGCAGTTGACGAATTCAGAAAACAAACACATAATCTTGAAAGGGCAATGAAGTTAGGACATGAACAGCTGGACACTCATGTGACTGTAGTAGAGAGTGAAATCAGTAATGTTGAGTCTGACCTTGAAAACAAAATTAGTACTGTAGAAAAGTATTTTGATCAGGAAAATAAAATTAGAAAAACTGAAATTCAGGAAGTTAAACTGTCATTAGAAAATAAAATTAGTGAAAGTGTGACAAATTCTGAAGATGTTATTAAGAAGGATATGTATAACCTCAGTCAAAGGGTCAGTTCATTGCAAGAAAGTGTAGTAAATAGCAAAATGTCAATCTATGGTGGCTTTAATTGGGCAAATGTAGTAATTAAGACATACCCTGGGGAAGGGAAAAATTCACTCTAAAGACTTTTTACATCATTGCTCTGACAACTTCACTGTAGAAATGACTGCTGCAATGAAAATTAAATTTGTAAAGAGATTTTTGGACAATGAAGCTTATACTTGGGTCAATCAGTTAGATACAAAGGACATGTCATATAGTGAGTTTGAGAGGTGCTTTTTGAATAAATTCTGGTCCAAATCAAGCAGGCTAGAGTAAAAAGTGTTTTCTTGCATGGGGGAAAGTACAGGGAAAGTTATGGCAATATGAGGGACTTTTCTGAGGCTGAAATCAGAAAATTAGTGCATCTTGACTCACCTTTAGATGAAACCATGTTGGTGGACACCCTACATAGAAGATTACCAGGTAGAATACAGCAAGCGTTAGATTGTGGACCTGACGATTCTATTGAGGACTTCTTAAGATTTGTTGGATGATTAGACAGAAGTTATGAGAGAGAAAGGGAGAGAAACCGGTACCAAGAAGACCATCATGGAAGAGACAGAAAAGAAAATCACCAAAAAGATAGTCGTGATAATCGAAGTAGACAGCAACGTGGGAGTACGGATTATAGGAACAAACAAGGAAGAAACGGGCAGGAGAACTAAATGTCGCCCCTATGGAAGCCTGTCAGGTTGGGGAGAGAAATAGGACAAGAAATCAGGCTACCACAAATAGGATCAGATATGGACACAAATGGGAAAATGAGCAATATAGACAGGGACATAAGGTAACACACAGGGTAAATCGGCTCAAGTTTAACAAATAACTGTGGGAAGTCATTAAGAACCAGGCTTGGAAAGAAGAGGACAAGTGTATAGAACCAGAAGAGGTTGTACTAGATAATGATACTGTGGACACTATGTATAATGCAAGTGAAGATATGGCTGTAGAAGAACCCAAAATAAGTGAAGAACATGATGTGTTTGGACTGTGTAAATTGCTAAGTGATAAGGTTGAAGATGCTGAAGACAGACTGAATTTTACTGCTCATGAAACTGTGAAGACTGAGAATCATGAAGATTTTGATATTTTGTCTAGTGAGAGTTCAGAAAAGTCAGAGGATGACAGTGTTGAAGATGGTGAAGAAGATGTGAAGGTCATGGAGTTTGAAGATTTGGAGAAGGAACTTGATGGGATGATTTATGTTGAAATCAATGAAGGTTGCATCACGTCTGATGGCCAGTGTGAGACAGTGTGTGTTGTAGATGATGTCAAGTCTTGTGAGAATCAAGTCGTACCAGTGAAATTGAGCGGTACTGAAAGTTGTCGAAGCAGAAACAGACAAGAAGAGGTAGGGAAAGACATCTTGCATTGTGTCATACAGAGCTACATTGATAAGGAATAGAAAGCCAATGTTCTAGGTAATTTACTGTGTAAATATCACGAGCTAGAAGATAATGTGCCTGTGTTTGAGCAGTGTGTTACTAATGATAATTGTGTTGCTAATTGATGTATGACTTGTCAACCTGTTGAAAGTAATGTGTTCTTGAATCATGTACAAGCTAATGACGATTCCTGTACTATGAAACATGAAGATATTATTGAAGATATTACTCATGAAGAAGAGGAATATATACAATATGATGTCAATGGATGCCCATATATTACTGTGTTTATTGATGGAAAAAGCAAGGAAGCGTTAGTTGATACAGGTAGTCCAATCAGTGGAATTTCTGAACAATTTAGAGATTGTGTGAAACATGTACCGGACTACATGAAGAGGCCTGTAGTAGGAATCAAGATCAAGGGTGCTACCGGCAGACACAGCAAGGTAGTTAATCGGCAAGCCTTGTTGAACTTTAGTGTGAATGATATCAAACTATGTCAAGGATGTCTAGTAATACCTAATCTGTCTGAGGATATCTTGCTAGGAACTGACTGGATCATGAAAGTGAATGCAGTATTTGACTAGGGCGGAAGAAATGTTATGTTTGTGAACCCAAAGACTGGTGTCTTACATTGCACTGCTATGGTATTGAAAAGTGGGAATAGCCTGAGTAAGCAGAGTGTAGAATTAGATTTATTGGATCACAATAGAGATGTAGAAGACATGCATGAAGAGCCTGTAGAAGCCATGGAGGATATTAATTATCACGAACTCGTAAATACCAAGGTGGAGGAAGCCAACAAATTAGACGAAGAACAAAAAGAAGAGCTGAGAAGAGTCTTGTAGAACTATCATGATGTGTTTGATGACAGACCGGGGAGAGTGAAAGACTACCAGTGTACCTTGCGGGTCAAACCACACGAACCATTTTACATCAAACCATATGGTGTCCCTATTGCAAAAAGGAAAGCTGTAGAGAAAGAACTTGAAAAGATGGAAAACTGGGACATAATTGAGAGGAGTACTGCTGAATACAACAATCCGATTATCATGATATCCAAGAAGAATGGAGATGTGAGGATTGCACTTGACTCCAGACATCTGAACAAGTTTTTAGAAAGGGAAACTGACCATCCAGAGAGCATTGACGAACTATTGTATAAATTTGTACATATAAAATATATGACTAGCCTGGACTTGACTTCTGGTTTTCATCAGGTGCCACTTGCCAGAGACTCAAGGAAGTACACTGCTTTCTTGTATAATGGAAGAAGCTATCAGTACTACATGGTCCCATTCGGATTAAATGTTTCTATAGCTGAATTTATCAGATCTTTGGATTTGTTATTACGCAAAGATCTTTTTTTCTAAAAGATCTTTGCGTAATACCAAAACTGTGTATGTGGATGATATTCTTGTCACTGGTCAGACCTGGGAAGAACACATCAGCTTACTGGAAGAAGTGTGCAGAAGATTAAGAGCAGGAGGGACGTCTCTTAAGCTAGAAAAATGTAAATTTGCTGTGGAATACATTAAGGGCATGGACAATCCTTTTGCTGATTCACTCTCTCGTTTGCCAGCGGGGGGGGGGGGGGGGTGAATTTGATGATAACAGAACTCTAGCCATACAGCCAGTAGTTGGTAATAATAAGACCTTGTACAGGTGCTGTTTTTGTAAAATTTATTGTAGCTATAAGAGTTTTGTATATATGTATTCTTTGATGAAATATCTTGAAACTTATCTTGCATATAAACTTTTGTAAACCTCAGGAAAGTACACATTCTGAGTGTGCTAAATGTGTTGGCAAGCACTGGGTTTCTATCTATGTGGTAGCATACTTCTGATTTCGGTTTCTGGTGCCACATCTCCTACTCATTCTGTAATCTGTTCAAATTATCTCATATCTATCATTCTATCTTTCTTTAGTGTTAAGGTATGAAATGAGTGTATGTAATTTTTTTATGTTTATAAGATTATTGATTTCAATATAGTTTGTTCAATTAGACCTTTCAATGTATTAATTTATGTCACAGTTAAAATTTGAATTCAAACTGTTGCCTGAGTATTAAAGAGCTAAAGTATATTGATAGAAGTCATCATAGAATCAGTTAATTAATGTTAGTGTCTAATGATTTGATAAGATACAAAGTTTTATGTCCTCAAAGTTTTAAAAAACTCAGTTCAGATTGTCAGAACAGTAAATTTTACAGTATAGTTATGTGGATATTCTTTATCGTGTGTTTCTTCTGTATTCTGTTTTGATGCTTAAAAAGGTCAGACATGTTCAATGTGGCAGATTCTTGAGTGTCAGCTGTTCCCGATTCTGCCCTCTGCTCTTGGGAGGCCATAGCCTTGTCACCTACTTACTGCACTTGGAACTTTCAGGATCTGGTGATGCTGTGCATGTGGACTGTGCTGTGCCAACCCCAGACAGGACTAAGTGAGGCACTGATGCAGCCAAGCCAGCCACCGGGTCCAAGCCATCCAAAGTAGGTGCTTTACTCTTACATCACCTCGACTTATGAGGGCGTCGTCAAGCTGATGGGGAGGGGGGTATTGAGAGGGCTGGCAGTATCATCGCATCTCAATGTTATTGTACGATACCGTCTGCGCCAGACCTGGAATCGTGTGGTTCAATAGTGATACATGTCGCGTGTGAAGTTAGTTAAAAACGAAATAGCCAGCATAGGAATCAGTGTAGGACAGTGACTCAGTGATACGGTGATTAAAACAAGTGATAGATTTCATTAATTAAGAGATTTGTATAAGACGTTTCCAGACAGTTCTGTAAACAATAGTTTTGTCGTTGTGCATTATTTCAAGAACTAGATAGACAAATTTTAGAAACTTTATGTAAATGAAAATAAATAGCATTGTATATACGTTAGGCTCATAAACAAGTTGTGTTGACCAGCTAATTGTGTTAATTAATGTAATAGTCGAATTTTCAATATTGTATTTCTTTGTATATATTGACTGACATGAGATTTTAAACCTAGTTTCAGAATTGACAAGATATTTGATAGTTCAATATATGTTAGGAACATGTATTATGTACTCATTAACTAATTAATTGACATTTAACATCACACTTTGTTGTCAACAGAAAGATCGGAGATTTCGTCTTAAAAAGAAATATGCCATCTAAAATTATTGTATGTACTGTTTTCATTTTATATTGTGATTATTTTTGTATACATGAAATGTTTACTGTTGTGTTTGGTAATTGTAGATTAGTATATTCAATTGTTATGAACAATGCATAATTATTGTCGATGTTATATATTTGCCTCACTGTCTTGCGTGGGGGGGGGGGGGGGGCTCGAGTTTTGGCTTTTGTAATGTGCTTTGGAAGCTATGTCAGTCTGTGTTTTGAAATGGAAGTACTACCAGCTAAGTTCTGATGCATTGTGTATGTTTGGAAGTTGTAATGTTTTGGTGGAGAAGCAGTTTGATTGCAAATTAAAGAAGTGATAAATTGTACTTACGAGTATTTATTTCTACCACGACGCCCCAGGAGAATAATGTTGCAGCGATCGGAACCCCCATACATCGTAATGTTGAAAAATCTGGTTTGGGAGCAAAAACCCTTTAAGGCAACTGTTAAGGTGGTTAACATCTGCTAAAGATAAACAATAGTTCATTTAAGTTTAAGCAAAACTTTTAAGGTGCTTAACGTCTTACACACACACAGATGTCCCCCACACAAGGAGTTATGGAAGTAATATAACACGGCTGGCACTAGACTACGGGGCAAACAAACCTTAGCTTTCTGGTCCTTCTTTGCCTTATAGCAGAGGATTACCCTTTCCACAGAGTAGCGACTGTCTCTGCAACGTCCTGCGTTTCCTCACTTAGTGACGTCCCAGTTTCTTCTCCCTTATCCAAGTCTTCAACTGAGTCAAACATGCGACTCAACGTGTCCGCTATCTGATTCTCGCAACCTTTAATATGTACCACCTCAAACTGAAATGCTGATATCTGTACCGCCCAATGCATGATGCATCCAGTTTTGTGGGGACGCGCCAGCACCCAGCTTAACTCCTGGTTGTCCGTTTCCAGGCGAAACGTGCGATGTTAGAGATAAAACCGGAATTTGTCTAGTGCGAACAGTACTGCTAGGGCTTCCTGCTCATAAACAGAGTAATTCAACTCTGGGCCAATGAGGGCTCGCGACACATATGCTAATGGCCTGTGCCCCTGCTCCTGTTCTTGTAGCAATACCGCAGTGATGCCACCTCGGGAAGCGTCTGTCTGCACAATAAAGGGGAGATTAAAATTGGGTCCTCCAAGACAGGGGCATTACCAAGGGCTGTTTTCAAAGCTTGAAAGGACACTTGCTGACTTTCTCCCCATGTAAATTTCACCCCTTTTTGGAGCAACTGATTCAACAGACTCGCAAGACTGGCGAAGTTTCTTAGAAATTTCCGAAAAAAATTAACCATGCCAATGAACCTTGCAACCTCCTTCTTATTACGGGGTGTGGGGAATCTATATATGGCTGCAGTTCAGGATTGGTCAATTTGGACACCTTTTGCCGAGACAATGTGACCAAGAAAGGATATTTCCGATCTTGCCAGAGTGACTTTACTAGGCTTGATGGTTAACCCGGCTTCCTTGAATCGGGTTAAGACCTCTCTAAGTGGGTTAAGTGTTCTTGAAAATTGGCACTGTAAATGACTACTTCATCTAAGTAATTATAGACACAGCGATATTTTAAATCACCCAATACGCTATCCAATAGACGCGATAGTACTGCTGCCCCAGTAGCTAACCCAAACGGAACCCTGTTAAACTCATAAAGGTTATAATCAGCGGAAAATGGTGTCACTGCCTTCGACTCCACAGCCAAAGGAACCTGATGATAGGCTTGATTTAACTCTAACACCATAAAGACCTTGGCACCAGAAAAACACGAAAAGCAGTCGTGCAAGTCTGGCAGGGGCACGGATTCCAGAACCACCTTCTGATTAAGCAGTCGGTAATCCACAACTGGGCAGTACCCTGCCCCATTGGTTTTAGGAACAATAAATATGGGTGAGGCGTATGGAGACAACGTCCTTTAACAACTTGTCCACCAACTTGTGGAGTTCATACATTCTGGGTGGAGAAAGACGGTAGGGGGCCTGCCATACCAGAACTTCATCAGTCAGTCTAATTTTACCTTTCAGTGAGTACCTCTGTAAACCGGCATAACATGTCCAATAAGTTGCCTCTCTCTGTCTCTGACAAGTGTCCCACCTCAAATCTCTCAACCTTATGCTCCACCAGACAAACATCTGACGTACCCAGGTGGTGGCAGAATTTGAACTCCTTATCCAGGCAAAATTTAAAGTACACGCTCTGTTTAGCATAGTCCAACAGACTCTGTGAATTCAATAAAAAGCTACTACCTAAAAGCACACTAACAGTTAACCTCTTTACCATCCAGAAGTGCATAGGCCACGTGAACTCACCAATTCCAAGCTTAGCCTTTACCACACCAACAACCTGCAGTGGGTCACCTGATATATTACAGCATGCCTCATCCACGGTCTGCAGCTTTCCCAACCCAGCAATCGTTTTATTATGGGTAAACCAGTCATAATCCAGGATTGAAATACTACTACCTGAATCGAGTAAAGCACACACAGGCTCATTTCCCAATCGAACACATACAGAGGGCACCCTCCCAGACTTCAGAGCACACACCCTTTTACACCCCCGTGGCAGGGCCTTATTCTTGGGGACGGGTCCCAGCTTTTGGCGTCAGCTGCTCCCACTCCCACCAGGCGCTGACTTACAATCCTTCACAAAATGACCTGCACCACCACATCTGTAACACACTCGTCGCGCCTCGTAATGTCCTCGGGAGTAACAGGAACCTCGCTTCGTAACTCAGAAGTATGTACAAGCCCCCTGGTACCTTCACGCTCGATGTCACAACACCTAATATTTTCTACACAAGTGACTAACTGGTCTAACTCCATGAACGATTGAGGTCTATTAGTGAACATCACACGTGACCTATCCGATGGCCTCATTCCGTCTAGGAATGCTATTGCCTCTATTTCAGGCACTTCCAAGCAAAGAGCAACACTGGCTATCTGTACCCTTTCAACATATTCAACCAAGGTTTCGTCGACACCCTGTATGCTGTAGAAGTATTAATCAACTAATGTTTTCTTACCCCTTGCCCCTAAACAGTCAGTTAAAATCATCTTTCGAGAGATCCCCCCTTGCTGCACTATGTGTGCTATTACACGGCTTAAACGCCCATCAGCTAATGGATATATGGCCTGACATATTACTTCCCCGGCCACTTTGAGAACAGTGGCGGTTTCTTCCAATTTTACTATTACCCACAACACCTCTTTAATATGCTGCACGTCATTTACTGAAAGATGGTGAATGCTTTGTATTATAGGTAGAAGAGGATTAGGGAGCTTGCTAAAGTTGTCACTCGACCAGGTCTTCCTCCCACTGCCCTGTTTCAACTTCACTCCCTCCCTGATATTTCAAGGGGGACAAGAGCCGCTGGACAGAAATAACCTCCTCCTTAAGGCCCTGTAGAGAAGCAGAATTCCTACTGTCTTGAAAGACTGTGCGTAGGTCACTCACTCTATTTGCGACGTGATCTACCAGAGCGTGCAGCCTCAACATCTGCGACCGGGAGGGTGTGGTCCCTTCCAACCACCCCACACCTTCACGGACTACGCCCAGGACCGACAAACAAGCTGCAACAGTGGCACTCACCTCACCCACCGCCTGCGCTGTGACCGCCACCGGAGTCACCAAAGCTGCCCGCAGGCGCTGACGTAACTCAACTACACTCCCTTCGTCGGTTTCACCACGTATGTGTAGTTCATATTGTAGACTCTCTTTTGCCAAATAATTAAGTCCAAGTACCGAGCGGACGTCCATAGCAAAACCTGGAAATGCAATTCAGTTAAATGTCGAAACAAGAGAGAACAAAACTATACCATGGAAGACATATCTTCTAAGATCAACGTCACTTAACTATAGGCCTAGCTGCTCTGCTACCAATGAAATGCTCCCCTTTTTTATTTTAAACCCCGACTATGGTAGAGGTGGTAAGGGGGGGGGGGGTCTACCGTCGAACCGGCAGGAGCTAGGACGCAACGGTCCCTAAGTGGAAGGTCACAAGTTATCTTATAACAAATACTTTTATTTAGAATTTAAGTAAAGGCTCTATTACTAAGGACTATCAGGCACAAAATTTATGATTACAAGTACAAGTACATGACTAGAGTATTGACAAGTTTGTGCATTAAATGATTGAACATAATGCAATACTTAACCCCCTTCAGTTAAAAAAACCACGCCACTTGATCATTAGCTCACTAAGGCTAAATTTTCTTAAACAGAAGGAAGGCTTTTATCATGCTCTGGAAAAGTGTATGACTTCAGTAAAATACATGCAACACAGCACAGCACAAGCTAACAGAAATTATATTGTGATTGAATCAGTGATAAGCATAACTTGAACCAAAATTTTAGAACTAAAAATACCACTTAACATCTACTTAGAATAACAACAATACAGCAGGGCCGTATCTTAATTAAACTGTCATCCAATTAACGACAGACACCAGCTCATTTACTCGAAGCAAAAATTGAAGACAACTGGTAAAGTGCTTAACATCTACGTAAAATACCTACAGTTTAACAAAGTCCAGTACAATCAGGATCGAGCACTAGCTCATTTACTTTCAGCAAAATTATAACACAACTGGTAAATTGCTTAACATCTATGAAAGATGAACACTAGCGCATTTAATTTTAAGCAAAAACCCTTTAAGGCAACTGTTAAGGTGCTTAACATCTGCTAAAGATAAACAATAGTCCATTTAAGTTTAAGCAAAACTTTTAAGACAACTAGTAAGGTGCTTAATGTCTACGTACAATACCTCCAGTTTAGGAAAGTCCGGTACAATCAGAGGCGAGCACTAGCTCTTTTAAGCTTAACCACAACTTTTAACACAACTGGTAAATTACTTAACATCTACGAGAGATGACCACTAGCGCATTTAAGTTTAAGCAAATTGGTAAGGTGCTTGGCATTTACGTAGAATAACTACAGTGTAGCAGAGTACCTTATCTTTGATGAGCACTAGCTCATTTACCTTCTAATTTTAAAAATACTTGAATCATTAGAGAGGCAAGATAATGAAATATATCACATTGAGGTACATAATCATGGCCAGGTTAAAACACTCTTGGCGCCTTGTATCACATAACAGAAAATCCATACCACATGTGACGCCTATAAAAAAAATCACAAACGACTATATGTTTTTATACATTAAACTTCGTCACTTAATAACACACGGTGTGTTTTACACTAGCTAAACAACATTCCCTTGGGGGGGGGGGGGGGCACCAAGCAAACGCTAGCTCTGATAAATATCAATAACATCTACCACTGACCAAAAGAGAGCTACAAATGAACTTAATCTCACACTGGAGTACACAGGAACAAACGGCACCCTGAAACTTGGCGCTATTCAAATAACTACTAGTCATGCCCATCACAGTGACAGGAACAAGTACACTCATAGGTCATGAAAGCTGGTTAGTACAGCCACTCAAATATGGTCGTCGATGGCAAAAAGGAATGGAAATAGTAACTTGTGATTGCACGGTTACGTGTCCTTTCCAAATCACACCAACGCTGCTTCCTGCGTCAAATCCGCCTGTCTGAGCTGATGTCGGCTGCCCTCCTGTTTACTGCATGCGCCACACACCACCGCCGATCATGTACTGTCACTTTTCTCACCAGTCGCCGGATGATGCTCGATCCTCACCATGAAGCGACCACGCCCCTTGCTGTCGATGGTGTGCGTTAGTATCTCTGGTCACACTCGATATTCAACCACATGGGCACGCCTCAGGAAATGGTAGAATGAACTGTAATTACTTAATATGCAAGTAAATGTTATACAAGTCATATCAGGTAATGTCATTTTGTTTTTATCCGGCGGTACTTTGGTGGATGTGCATTCTCTTTGAACCTTCACTGCGGTTTCCTTAATTACTTTATCAGGAGGCTCTTTGACTTGTGGCAATTCAAAGTTCAAGGTTCTTTTTTCTTTTGGCCGGTTTTGTTCATCAAGATCTAGTTTAATTCCTTCTGCTTCACTTTCAGCCAATCCTTCTTCACTTTCTACAAAAGAGTCATCATCAGATAGATTTAAATCACGCATAATACTGCTTTGCATATTGATGCATTAGCAAGTTTTTCTTGATTCGCGTCTTCTATATCAGCAAGGAATGTGGTTTTATCTAGCTCAGCTGATTTTGTTTCTGTCAGTTCCACAGAAACCGTATTGATTTTACTACATTCCGGCTCTATGTTTACTTTGTCATCACTTCCTGTGTCCTTTTCATCGGCACTAATAACATTGACCGCGACCTCGTATTTGCAAAAGTCATCGCTTTGTTCAGTGCTTTTCATGCAACTATCATCATTGCCATGCGAGTAATCGCATATAACAGAAATCAATTTAGAACATTCTGGGCTTGCTGAAATTTCGTTTTCTGCAACATGCAAAATTTCATTTTCTTTTTCTAAGCAGATACGCATCGACTCGCTGGATTTTAATTCGGCAGATTGAGCCCAATGCACAGTGCCATTTTCCCCATCTTTTTTGGTAACAGTCGCTCGCGATCTTTGTGCGGCGCTGTTTTGCCTACTATCTTTAACTGCTAGCTCGCTAGCGTAATTCTTTCTCCCCTCTTGGCCAGAGATAGGTCGGATTGTGTAATCCCGCTTAAATTCTTCCCATCTACACGTAGGGCCGAGTAGAAACTATCAATTTGTGCTCGCCATTCCTGAATTTCTGGCGCCTCTACTTGCTCTATTTCATGACTACTATTCCCTATGACACTATTCCTCTCGCATAGTGCGAACTGATTTGAGTCCGAATTTTCTTCCGACATACAATTCATTTCAGCATTTAATTGATTGCCCTTGATATTGCTAGCTTTATTCAGGTCACCATATTTGCCTACATCTGTAGCCCATTCTTTAATCAGCTGCACGAGCACTTTCCCACGCTCCTGTGCTCTGTTAGACTTGTCAGGGGGTGGGGATTCCCCTGCCGCAACACCTGTTGTCTGCTCCCTGCCTCCTAAGCTACTGCTGAAGCTACATTTCCTACCACGACACTCCTGATTTAATTTTGTGAATCACATTCTGTTATTTATTGGGTTTATACCAGTTATGTGCATTTGTCCGACCCTCGACGTATGTGTTACTTAGTTTTCCGACTGTTGTTCTGTCAGTCATTCGTGGATTCCAAACCCACGATCTCAGCCCTGTCTGAAACCGTTGCCATGGCCTCTTCCTCTGCCATGTCAGATGATATTTACGTTAACTCGATTACTATTATCGTACTCATCATTATCGTTTTGGTTTTGATAATGGCTGCCCTCATGGCTACTGCGCCTATTATCTTCGTCTTAGACTTTTTTAAGGAATTCTTGGAAGTCCGGCACCTCGCACGTTGGTTAGGTACGGCGGCCACCCTATTCCACTATTGGGGTCGCTTGTCGCCAAAGCTACATATCAGAACATTATCCGCTTGGTACCATTTGTGGTAGTTAACAGTGCAACGGCTACGAATATCTTTGGCCTCGACGCTTTCCACGCTTTTGGCTTTACTATTACCGATTCTGTCTGCTTGGTTTCCCATCTAATTCCGTATGAGAGTCTCACACAGCTTCGCGCGGAGTTCTCGTCCTTGTTTGCTTCGGGTCTTGGGTGTGCTAAGAATTTTAGGGCCACTATTACACTTAAAAATACGGCCCGCCCCGTTTTCTGTCGGGCTCGGCCTCTCCCGATTGCCCTCCGCGGCGCTGTTAAATCTGAATTAGATCGCCTGATGGCGGAGGGTATTTTGCGTCCTGTCACAGCAAGCGAGTGGGCCTCCCCTCTAGTTGTCATATGCAAGCCCTCTGGGGCCCTTCGTTTATGTGGCGACTTTAAGAAATATGTAAATTCTCAATCCATCATTGATTCTTTTCCCATGCCTCGCCCAGCGGAATTGATAGATCGGTTGTCAGGGGGCCATTATTTTTCGAAGATAGATCTGGCAGAAGCTTATCTCCAGTTGCCTTTAGACGATGCCTCCAAGCAGGCGTTGGTGATTTCTATGCCTTTTGGCCTATATCAGTATCAGAGATTGCTATTCGGGGTGGCCAATGCCCCCGCAATCTTTCAGCGTTTTTTGGAGCAGTTGCTAGCACCGGTCCGCTGTTGCGTGAACTACATGGATGATATTGTGGTGACGGAATCCACAGCTGCTGACCATATTGCCAACCTACGTTCCTTGTTTTCCATTCTGGAGGGGGCTGGCCTCTGCTGTAATTTCCAGAAATCTTCTTTCTTCCAACCAACTATCGAGTACTTGGGCTACGAGGTATCCATGTCGGGGATGTGTCCCGTGGCAGAGCACGTGTGTGCGGTCGCAGATCTCCCCGTCCTTCTTCCGTTCACGAACTTCAAGTATTCCTGGGCAAGATCGCCTATTATCATTGCTTCCTCCCACAGGCAGCCACAGTGGCTCACCCCCTGCACCAATTGCTGCATAAAGACGTCCCGTTCCACTGGTCTCCAGCTTGTGAGTGGGCTTTTCAATCACTTAAAGCAGCCTTCTTTGAGGCTCCATGCCTCGCAGTGTACACCCCGGGGGTCCCAATTGTGGTGGCTGCAGATGCCTCCCAGCACGGTGTGGGGGTGTTGCTGGCACATCGGTTCCCCGATGGGTCGGAGCGCCCGTTGGCGTTTGCATCTAAAACTCTTAAGGAGGCGCAGCGCCGGTATTCCCAGGTGGACAAGGAGGCCCTAGCCATCGTTTCTGCTCTAAAAAAATTTTACGTTTATCTCTATGGGTCAAAGTTCACCCTATACACAGACCACCGCCCATTAGTGTCTTTGTTCCACCCGTCGGCGGCTCTTCCGGAAAAGGCAGCGCATCGTCTTCAACGTTGGGCCTTGTACCTCTCTCGTTTTCATTATGAGTACAGTACCACTCGACGGCTCATCACGCCAATGCCAACGCCCTATCGCGCCTCCCGGTAGGCCCTGACCTGGTCTTTGATGCCGAAGAGCTTTTGTGTTTTGCAGTTGTCGAGTCAGCAGTAGATGTAGTCTCTCGTTTCCCTCATGGATCGCGGAGGCTACCAAGGCTGACCCTGTCCTCCAGATTGTGTTTGAACGAGTGAAGCAAGCGTCCTCCGGGTCGGGCATCAGACCCTCTCTGCAATTATTATGCCATTCGTCACCGCCTTATCACCTACGAGGGCATTGTACTTCTGTCCACGGAAGACGGCTCCCATCGAGTGGTGGTTCCAACGTCATTACGCCGCCAGATTCTCGATCTTCTACATCGGGACCACTGGGGCATCTCTCGCACAAAGATGCTCGCCCGCCGACATGTATATTGGCCAGGCATAACTCGCCTCATTGCAGGATGCTCTTCTTGTGCATCCCAACAAGCAGCTCCTCGCTCATCTCTCTCCATGGCCCACTCTGTCTGCACCTTGGGAACAATTCCGTGTCGATTTTGCGGGGCCCTTCTTAGATAGCTACTGGCTTTGCGTCATTGATGCATACTCCCAACTTCCCGTTTGTCATTCATGTGGCCTCCACGTCCGCGGAAGTTACCACACGTTCCCTGTTAAAGATATTTTCTATTGAGGGTCTCCCAGCCGCATTGGTGACAGATAATGGGCCACAGTTTACTTCACAACACTTTCACGATTTTTATTCTACCCATGGGATCCACCATGTCCTGGTCCCACCTTTCCACCCACTGTCAAATGGGGCAATGGAGAGGTTTGTCCGCACTTTCAATACGCAAATGCGCAAGTATGTGGCGCATCTTTCAGTGGAGGAAGCCCTCTTCTGATTCCTGTCATCCTATCGGTCCACACCGACAGGTCAGCAGAGCCCCTCTGAGCTCCTTCATGGCCACCCTCATAGGACGCTGTTGTCTTTCTTGCATCCGGGCCGTTCCACACCCCGTCGTCGTCCTCTGTCACGTTTTGCCGTTGGCTCGGCTGTTTGGGCTCGAGGCTACGGCCACCATCCTCTTTGGGTCCCAGCCGTGGTCATTCAGGGGCTTGGCTGTCATCTCTGTGAGGTCAGTTCTCCTGCTGGGATCCTCACCCGCCACCAGCTCCGGGTCCGCCACCCTCCTCCCACACCTACAGTCCCTTCCTCCTCTTCCGGGTCTAGCCCCCCTCTGTCGCATGCGCCATCAGGGGACAGTTCTCTACCAACGTTATTTTTGCGGACAGTGGCTGGGGGCGAGGGGATTTCATGCCACCGTCAGGGTCCGGGGCCCATTTCCCCGCCTAGCTCCAGCGGCCAGCTCCAAGGAGTGGACAGCTCCGGTCACCGGCAGTGGGGGCACCTTGACGTCAGCCGATGGAGGCCCGGAGTTGCCAATGGAAGTGCCACAGGAGGGGGGAATGGAGGACTCACCGCCATCAACAGTGCTGGGAGCAGCAAGACATCGCTCATGAGAGCAAACCCCTCGTCGCTCAAAGGGGTTCCGTCCATATGAGGTGGTTCCGGCTAGGGAGTGGATGGAGTCACCAGACGATTGGATGGAGGTGGAAGAGTCCCAGCAGCCAGACTTCGGCACTGCCATTCCGGAGCCCGGCTCCTCGCCCCAAGGGGGGAGGAATGTTATGGCCTAGCAGGCCATTCAGATCGCGTGCGCCAGTACTGTGTTCCATGGCTGGTGCAGGCCCAGCTGAGATAGTTCCCGGCCTAGCCACAGGAGGGCACGGTCATCAAAACATCTGATGTGAGCTGCGCGCCATCTGTTGGCGGCGCGCTGTGAAACAGCCGAGACTGCCTGCCGGGCCATTCGACGAGTGAATGCGGAACAAGTAGTATTGTGCTTATGCAAAACAGTGTTTTCTTCAGCTTGGTAGGACACATTGTTAGACATCGAGGAATCGTAAATTTAGCATTGGAGGGAAGTGTGTGGGCTAAAAATCGCAGAGGGAGACCAAGAGACACATATAGTAAGCAGATTCAAGTGGATGTGGGTTGCCGTTCTTATGAGGAGATGAAAAGGCTTGCTCAGGATAGAGTAGGGTGGAGAGCTGCATCAAACCAGTCTCCGGACTGAAGACCATAACAACACCATGTGGTAAAACAGTAACTTGTTCCTACCAATACTACTGTGCAAGAGCAATGAAATTTATAGTTGCAGCACTGTATATTGTACTAAGAAGATTCTCCAGAAAATTTACATTATTAAAATTGATTGCTGCTTTTTTTAAAAACTAGGATGACTCGGTTAATAATTCTTTACAGGAGAGGATCCCTATTAGGTTATGTGACTTGGGTTAAATTAGGGTTACGTACACACTCCTTTATCAGAAACGTAACCTGTATTAAAAAAACATTCAAATCACAAGTTAAATATCTCAACGACCAGTTTATAAACAGTAACAATAAATATTATGACCTGTTATTAATGCGGAGTAGTGGCGAGGTTGCGGCGCAGCGTATACAGCTCAGATTTCATCTTTATGCAGTTAGAAAACCAAAATTATAACAACGGTTTCCAGTAGCTGCCATTTAGCTCCACATGCAGACAGTAAAATTGTTACCATTGCATCTGCACGTTCACAGAGGCCATTGTAAGTAGATTGGTCTTCTGCCTCAAGTGAAACAAGTATTTTGTCCAGAATACTGTAGCATAAGTCTGCCATTACGTCTTGATGCTGTACACTCCAAACTCAGGCTCACTACTGTTGTGAGCTCCCACCACAGACTGATTGCAAAGAATGCTAACCTTCGACTGACTACTGCTCTCAACTTCCAACTCATACAGACTTCTCTCTCTCTCCGTTAGCTGCGCGCCAACACAACCTTTTTCATTTACAACAGAATTCCATTCACATTGGAATCACTACATGTTTTACATATCATGCTGGTCATGAAATATTACAAATTTACATATTATTCACATACATAAAAAAATTCCAAAATAAAATTGTCATTATTGAAGCCATTTAAAATTACCAAAATAATATGCAAAAATAAAGGCCAATTCACACTGTCCGTCAGTGTCCGTCACATCAATTTGCCCATCTCAATATGCGATGTTGAAAGTGAGGTTATGAGTGGTGATCTGTTATGAAGAAAATCGTAATTTAATACTAGAATTGAGGGAACAGCAACACGAAATGTTACTGATGGCCAAAGAAAATTTTACAGTGTATGTTTTTCGCCAACTTACTAGAAACTGAAACAACATTTCAAAACATCGACATCTATTTTCAAGCAAAAAAATAAACATATGAAAACATCAAACAATACTTATAAGAGCATAAAAAGCGCCTGTTTACTTTATCCATTACGATTTGCCCGCTGACATTGTTAATACAGTCTTAAACAACTGAATTTTTGTGTTTCATTAGAACTGACTTCTTCATTTAAAATGTTATTTAATGGAAACAGCATGATCAAATTACAATCTTATTCAAATAAACAGTTTGTTTCAGTCTTTGCTGTCACAATGTTACTTAACATAAACAATCTTTTAGTTTCAGATTTTAGGGGGACACTGAATTGACGAAAATATTTAAGTCGTCATGAAACATTTGAGATTTACCTCTAAAATGATGTCTAACAACAAAATAAAGATGAATAAGACACATTTTCATATAAACAGTGTAATCGTCGACTGCAACATGTAATTCGTGTGATGAAAATAGGTTAACTTCCGATGTTAGCAGACGGCCGTTCCGCCAAAACATTCTTCTCGAGAAAGCTTGATGTGACGTTGTCGTGACGTGACGGTCCGGTGACGGATAGTGTGAATGCTGCCATTAGAAATATATTGCAGAATGTTCTGACGGATGGTGACGTGACATGACGTGACGTGAGGGACAGTGTGATTTGTCCTTAACATGAGGTAGATATTCATAAAACATACAAAGCACATGAAGTACTGACATCATATACCATACAATAGTGGAATCGATTGTAACATTAATGAAATTTAGTATCTTACGTAGCATAAAAATTAAATATTATTATTAAAAAATGGTCAAAATTGGGGAATGGCATTATAAGGAAAATAGGGAAGCCCTCTTAGATGTTCTTAAGCATTTTCCGGATGTCCTAATTGATCATTTAGGCGACACTAATAAGATTCAGTATTGTATACAGTTACCCGTTATGGTACCAGTCAGGAAATCTCCTATCAGCTGTCGCCACCCAAAATGAAAGAGTTACTGAACTTGATTGACATGGTTATTAGCCCATCAGTTTTGCTTTATGCCTCTCCCATGTTTCTGGTAGCTAAACCTCAGGGACAAGTATATCGGCCAGTGGTAGATTACAGAGCTCTCAATATAAAGGTAGTACTACAGTCTGTGCCACTGCCTGATTTACACAAATGTTTTGCATGGTTCACGTGGGTGAAGTATTTTATCACCAAATACCACTAGCAGAAGAATCGAAACCAGTCGCCACTTTTACTACTGATTGGAATCTCCTCAAATAGAATAGAGTGCCCTTTGGCCTAGCTACAGGTGCGGCTGTACTGTCAAGACAGACTCTGTTCTTGGTGATCTGAAGTATAAAAGCGTTTATAACTACCTTGATGACATAGTGAGGAACTGGGTCATATCACTCAGGTTCTGGAATGGTGAACTTAGTCCGCAAGGAGATTTCCTTTTTAGGGCACATCTGCTAGTGGAATACGTATCAACCAGAAATGCACAGTAGCTATCCAGAAGTTTCCTGTACTTAGAAGTAAGAAGGACATTGCTCAGTTCGTAGGCATGGTAAACTTTTTCCATAAATATATTCCCCAGTGTGCTCAGTTAGTTGCACCTTAAAGGTGAACCTTTTGTTTTGGGCGTGTCACAGCAAGCATCTTTTGAGGCCTTGAAGAACGCATTATCCACTGCTCCTGTGCTGGTTGTCCCAGACTTTGAGCATCAATTCATTCTACAGACTGATGCCCCTAATGTCGGCATAGCTGCGGTCTTCTTCATGAAGAAGGGGTGGGGGGGAGGAAGGGAGGGAAGGCCTGTAGCCTATGCTTTGCGATTGTTCACAGAGACTGAATGTAACTATTCTGTATATGAGATAGAAGCTTTAGCTTTGTTGTTTGGTCTAGAACGCTTTACGTTTTATGTCGACCACTGTCAGTTTATTCTGGAAACAGACAATCAAGCTTTGTCATGCATTTTGGCAAAGTTGCGTAAGATGGGGAGATTAGCAAGGTGGGCTGTACATGTTTCAGTGTTTCATTTTAAGGAGTGACTTATTCGTGGGTCAGATAACCAGATTGCTGACGCTCTGAGTCGCATGTTCCAACGGGAAGCTGAACTCGAGGAACTAGCTCCTGAGGATTGTCAGGACTTGCGGGTGTGCACCGCTCTAGGAGAAGTTCTAGAGTTATTTCACAATCTGGGCAAAAAACAGGGGGATGATCACGAGTTGGAGGTAATTAAGAGTTGTTTGGTTGAGGGTGAAGTAGTTCCAGGTTATCAGATAACCAGAGGCATGTTATGTTATACCACACATTATGATGGCAACTTAGTACCTGTCATATTTACATATTTGTATGAGTCTGCGTGTGTCGTTGGGAGTTTTCAAAACAATCACTAAGGTTAAGGAGAACCTGATGTAGCGCACGCTCACTCAGGATGTCTGTAAGATGGTGAGCTAGTGTCAGAAGTGCTAAGCCTAACCTTAATGCCCGAAAAGGTTAATTGAGTTATGATCGTGCTGAACAACCTATGGAGAAGTTGTTCATTGATTATCTGGGCCCTCTCCCGAGGATGAGACAAGGGAATGACTACTTGTTAGTGGTTGTTGATGCATTTACTTGATTTGTGTGGCTGTTTCCTAGTACATGCAGCACCGCACTTGTGACCGTTCAACATCTGGCACAAGTCTTTTCCATCTTCAGCACACCTAAGGTATTAGTTAGTGATAATGCACCAGCCTTTCTGTCCAGAGAAAGGTTCTGTTTATTAGTGCCATTTGTCACATTACGACCACTCCTTACCATCCACAACCCTCTTTCGCTGAATGAGTAAACTGAAACCTCAAGTCGGCGTTAATTATTTTACATTCCAAAAACCAAGTGGCGTGGGATCAATCTATTGGGTGGCTTACTTTTGCCATGAACACTGCCCGCCATGAAGCTCATCACACTACTCCAGCCAGCCTGATGGTTGCATTCCCTGTTAACTCACTGCTGTCTAATCTATTGTCTATCAACGATATTTTGCCTAAAGGAGGGAGTCCAGCCACTATACGGAAGAACTAGTTGGCAGCTAAGAACAATATTTTGCAGGTGCACAAGGAGGAGGCTGCACGATTCAACCAGGGTAAGCATCCCATTCCTCTGTGTTTGGGTTGTCAGGTTTATTAAAAAAAAAATTGTTGTACAAAGTAAAGCTGTTGATAAGGTCAATGCCAAAATGCTGCCAAGATTTGTTGGGCCGTATGAAGTAATAAGAGTCCTGACCCTGGTAACATTCCTAATATGCTAGTGTCCTGGGACAAATCTGTTAGAGCCCATATGAGTCAGTTAAAACTTGTCATTCCAAGGAAATTAGCTGATACCTAGCTCTGCACAAATTGTGAGAAGTAGACAGAGCCTGCAGTTGAAATCTTATAGGTTGTACTGAGGACCTTTCATGCAACGTTTCTTTAAGTTAAGTAAATTTTCCATTTCTTGTGCAACTGGGCTGCAGCCTATGTAACGATCTTATATAGATAGTGTAATATCTAATTGTATTTATTATTACCATTAGCGTTTGTTCCTAACAGGTGTCTTCTCTGTTGTACTGATTCTTTGGGGACATTAACTTCCTTGGTATTGCCATAGTGGCCCTATTTAATTGGCTCACCTGTTGTGTTTAATTTTTTAATTTTTTTTTTATTTATTTATTTTTATTTATTATTTGCCCTAGAGATATTTTACTAAAATTCGCTGCCTGTACTAAGTGTTATTTAAAAAATGTGCATTCTAAAATTTTGAGTAACTGGAGTAATTTTGTTATTACTTCAACGGTGTCAGTAAGGAAATTAATTATCTAAATGCACTGCCTATATTGTATATGTCAGTTTAAATTTTTCTTTTCAACTGATGTTTGTTTTCTATAAAGGTAGAATAAAATTTTGGTTTAGTACTGCATTTTTTTGTTTTTAGCTCAGCACGTTATGTTACCATTCATTTTAAGAATCCTACCACATATCAATATCCTTTCAATAATATGACTGGTGCTGAAAAAAAAAATCCTCATTCCGACTTTTTCACCAAAAGGTTTGGCATGCGAACATATTCGCACACTTTTAGCGCATAACTTTGTAAATACTTTTGCACAGTTAAGCCATCATAGTCAGCAATGCTGTCCGTTTTTTGCTGTCTCTCTCACTGCCGCTTTCTGTCTGTGTCAAACTTTCAATATCTTCATCCCTTTCCCTCGCGATTCCTCACTGCTGTCTGTTTCTGTCACTTTCATCGTCTCTCTGCCCCACTGACGTTGTCCCATTGACTTCCTGTCCTGTTGGCAGTATCCTTTCTTTCTCACTTAAAGTCGACTTTCATTGTCTTCAGTCACGATTGTCTCCTTTACACATATGTCCCTGGGGATGGTTTGCTTGGGGTTTGACCTGTATACCAGAAAGCTTTAGCACACGGGTACTGGGGACGGGAAAAATTTGATAAATTGTTTCATGCTATAGTATTGGAGAGCCCCACACTCATGCTTTATGTATGGTCACCATTCGTCTCAGTTTCCCACTGTTTTCCCTTTTGCTCCAATTACTACTATCTACATCTGTCTTAGTTTGTTGTTGCCAGTGTTCCTGACTTCGGACATCTCGGTTCGGTTCCACTGCTGTTTCCAAGCATAAGCCTTTCAAAAAAATGTTCAAATGTTTGTTAAGCTTATGGGACTTAACTATGGGGTCATCAGTCCCTAAACTTACAAACTACTTATGAACTACTTACAAACTAGGATGGCACAAATATCCATGCCCGAGGGGGGATTCGAACCACCGACCGTAGTGGCCGTGCTGACCGTGACTGAAGCGCCTCAGTCACCTCGGCCACCGCGGCCGGCGCATAAGCCTTTCTCCTGAACTGACACTTTCTCTGTTTCATCATATATGGCTCTCTCTGCCTGTTGCACTGTCTCCGTCCTACTCACAATCAGCCGAAAAAAGTGCGAATATGTTTGCATGCCAAAATTGTTGGTGAGGAAGTGGGAATGAGAATTGAGGCAGCTGGTTCCACACTTTTGTGTCAGAGAACATTGTGACGATACTGCTGGCCCTCTCATCTCAATGTTATCGTACAATACCGTGTACCTGGTCCTCTCATCTCAATGTCATCCTACAATACCGTCTGCTTCGGATCTGGAATCGTGTGGTTCAATAGTGATAAAAGTTGCGTGTGAAGTTAGTTAAAAATGATATAGCCAGCCTAGGAATCAATGTAGGACTGTGTATCAGTGATACTGTGATTAAAACAAGTGATAGATATCATTAATTAAGAGATTTGTAAAAGACGTTTCCAGACAGTTCTATAAACAATACTTTTGTCATTGTACATTATTTTAATAAATAGACAGGCGATGGGTAAAAACTTTTGCAAAACATAAAGAAATGAAAATAAATAGCATTGTATATATGTTAGGCTCATAAACAAGCTGTGTTGTCCAGCTAATTGTGTTATTTCGACTATTACATTAATTATCAATATTGAATTCTTTATATATATTGACTAACGTGAGATTTTGAGTATATTTTGTGAATGGCCATGAGATTTGTTAGTTCAATATATGTTAGGAACATGTATGATGTACTCATTAACTAATTAATGGACATTTAACACTTTGGTTTGTTGTCAAACAAAAAGTAGCATGATTAAAACTTAAAAAGATATGTGCATTCTAAAATTATTGTATGTATAGTTTTCATTTTATATTGTGATTATTTTTGTGTACATGAAATGTTTTTCTTATGTGTTTGTTAATTGTAAATTATTATAATCTATTGTTATGAACAATGCATAATGTAAGGTCATTATTGCCGATGTTATATATTTGCCTCACCGCCTTGCATGGGGAAGTTTGAGTTTTGGCTTTTCTGAAGTGCACTGGAATCTATGTCACTCTGTGTTTTGAAATGGAAGTATTACCATTCTGATGGTTTGTAAATGTTTTGTTGTTAAAATGTTTTGGTGGAGAAGTTTCATTGCAAATTAAAGAAGAAGTGAAAAATTGTATATATCGAGTGTTTATTTCTACCATGACGCCCCAGGAGAATAATGTTGCAGCAAGCAGAACCCCCATACATCGTAACGTTAAAAAGCTGAGTATCGGTAGAATAAACTGTAATTACTTAAAATCTATTAAAATGTTTTAACATATTTGCTTTTTCTGTCCTCTGGCAGGACCATTTTTCAGCTGGTTACTGTCTTTTTCCTGTTACATTAGAGTGTCCCACTTATATAACGTGAAATTAATGGTGAGTAAAATTTGGATAGTACTTTATATACCTTGATACATTTGTAGAAACGTCAGACCACATTGACTATGTAGTAGTTTACTATCTAAACAAGCTTCATGTTCCAATGATTGCTAAACATGCTTAACTATTTCAAAGAAATGAAAAAGAAAGTGAATGCATCAGAAACATTTTAAGATGGTAAGAATTACCTTAAAAACTTTAGAGATGTGATGGTATCTTATTTTTCTGCAATTAGTTGTGTCATAATTTATCATTCATTGTGACATATTAAGTTTATCTTAATATTTGTCAAAAGAGCAGTAACATTCAATTGTTTTAAAGGGATTGCAAGTGATCTGCAATTACCAGAGACATTCTTGACTTTTTTCCAACCATAGCCAGATTATTCGAATACTTGTGGAATGCAGAGGAGGTACAATGTTCGCCTTTTTGTGATGAAACAAATTATAATTATCATACAATGTAAACTCTCATGGCCAGTGTTGTCTTCAGGTAACACTTCCGGGCTGATAGACCGTGGTCCAGGTATAAAACTTCCTCCCGACATTTCGTCTTCAACTGCGGGAGACATCTTCCAGGGTCTTCCGGCAACTGCCACTGTGGTCAAAGGGGCTCTTGCGTCTATATAGGGCACCACCATACGTCATGTGAGGATGACTGTGTGGCTATCTTTGGATGACGTTGTCATTCTCAGTTAGAAGTAATTGATTGTCATCTTGTTGGTGCAATGTTGACATCAATATCCTATCTAACTTCAGACCTTCTTCTTTTCTATTAAAATTATTCTGGTGTTTGTGAATCTCTAATGCTTCTCTACGCATGCGTGCATGGTAATGTGATTTCTATCTAAAACACACAGTTAATTAAATTTTATTTGGTGGTTCCCATGTTGAAAAACATGTTCTGCTACTGCCGATTTTTCCGTGTGGCCCAGATGACAGTTCCTTTTATGATACTTCCTGGCAGACTAAAATTGAGTGCAGGAACTGGGACTCGAACCTGGGAATCTTGCCTTTTGTGGGCAAGCACTTGTCAGTGAAAGACAAGGTCCCAGGTTCAAGTCCCGGTTGTGGCACACAATTTTAATCTGCCAGGAGGTTTCACATCATCGCACACTTCGCTTCAGAGTGGAAGTTTCATTCTAGTTCCTTTTATATTCAGTAATGCGGGTGTTGATGCTTCTTTTAGTTGTTCCAATATATACTTGTCCACAGCTACAAAGAATTTTGTATATCCCCGTTGTTGCTAGGGGGATGGTGTGCATCTTTTGCTGATTTCAAATATTCTTTTATCTTCTTGGTGGGTCTGCAGATCGTTTTGACACCATGTTTGGCCAATACTTTCCCAATTTGATCAGTATTTCTGCTAATGTACGGAAGGAAAACATTTCCAGATGGTTGCCGTTGTTGCTCGGATCTTCTGGATTCTTCTCTTCTTCTATGGAGAACTTGATAAATTTCCTGGCCTTCCATACATTAGCAGAATTACTGATCAAATTGGGAAAGTATTGGCCAAACATGGTGTCGAGATGATCTACAGACCCACCAAGAAGATAAAAGAATGAAACTTCCTAGCAGATTAAAATTGTGTGCCAGAACTGGGACTCGAACCTGGGACAAGCGCTCGCTGCAGAGTGAAAGTTTCATTTTGGATACATCCCTTAGGCTGTGGCTAAGCCATGTCTCTACCATATCCTTTCTTCCAGGAGTGCTAGTCTTGCAAGTTTCGCAGGAGAACTTCTGTGAAGTTTGGAAAGTAGGAGGCGAGTACTGGAGGAAGTAAAGTTGTGAGGCAACATCGTGAGTCATGTCGGGATAGCTCAGTCGGTTAGTGCTTTCCCACGAAAGGCAAAGGTCTCAGGTTCGAGTCCCGGTTCCGCCACCCAATTTTAATGTACCACTCCGCTGCTGAGTGAAAGTTTCATTCAAGATAAATGAATATTTGAGATCAGCAAGAGATGCATGTCACCCACTAGCAACATTTGGGTATACAAACTTCCTTGCAGCTGAGGTCAAGTATATATTGGAACAACTAAAAGAAGCATCAACACCCTCTATACTGAACATAAAAGGAACTGTCGTCTGGTCCATACGGAAAATCAGCAATAGTAGAACATGCTTTTCAGCATGAGGACCATCAAATAAAATTTAATTAAATGTGTGTTTTAGCTAGAAATCACATTACCATGCATGCATGTGTAGAGAAGCAATAGAGATTCACAAACACTGGAATAATTTTAATAGAAAACAAGAAGGTCTGAAGTTAGATAAAATATTGATGTCAACATTGCACCAACAAGATGACAATTCCAAGAATGAAACTTTCACTCTGCAGCGGAGTGTGCGCTGATATGAAACTTCCTGGAAACATCCCTTAGGCTGTGGCTAAGCCATGTCTCCACCATATCCATTTTTCCAGGAGTGCTAGTCTTGCGTGTTTGCAGGAGAGCTTCTGTGAAGTTTGGAAAGTAGGAGGCAAGGTACTGGCGGAAGTAAAGTTGTGGGGCGGCATCGTGAGTCGTGTCGGGATAGCACAGTCGGTAATGTGCTTGCCCGCGAAAGGCAAAGGTCCCAGGTTCGAGTCCCGGTTCCGGCACACAATTTAATCTGCCAGGAAGTTTCAAGATGACAATTGATTACTTTTAATCGAGAATGACGACATCATCCAAAGATAGCCACACAGTCAGCCTCACGTGACGTATGGTGGTGCCATCTATAAATGCGAGAGCCTCTCAGACCACCATGACAATCTTGGCTATATTCACAGGTTTTCTGCCGCAGCCGATGTTCACAGGTATTCTGCTGCAGCCGACTCAGGAGACTTCACAGGAGCTCAGCTGCAGCAGAACCTCACATTAAACGGACTGATTCTTTATGACGAACCTAGCAAAGTTAATGGTACTGAGATATACCCTTACTAACATTACCAAACCTTGCATGATCTGTCACAGATAGCATGCCGCTATTGCCCTTAAAACCTACCCCACTGTTGCAGAGGTATTTTTCCCTTGGCTCTTGCCTTGGCCCTTTTTTTCCTCTGCCCTTACATCCTTCGTACACCTTTCGACCAATTCTATCTCTAGATGCACCGTATTAATGGGGGATCGTGCCCATACGTACAGATAACATCGCGGTTCCCACATCCCGTGATCCGCCTTATCAAACTAACCTAATTACGAAGGTGACAATAGAACTTTTGTGATGGTCACCACGTTGGTGTGGGCGTGGAGAGGCCCCATCCTTTGCGACCACAGTGGCAGTTGCTGGATGACCCTGGAAGATGTCTTCCGCAGTTGGAGATGAAATGTCAGGAGGAAGTTTTATACCTGGTCCACGGCCTATCAGCCCGGAAGTTTTACCTGAAGGAATTATAACTGATACTTACATTTAACAGGGGGAATTTGAGGGATAGCTCACCAACAAAGAGTTCTTTGTTAGACACAATTTACGGTGATATGTTATTAATAAACCTATCATTGAAACTACAAACTTTTTCAATGGAGCCTCAATTAACATCAATATGTAACAGTTGCAATGTCGTAACTGCAAAATGTTACATCACAGACCCGATTTAGAGAAATATGTGACGGGTAGGCCATGCAGTGTAAAATTTTTGTCATACAAACACTGTTCTGCGATCTGTGACTAATATAACTAAATAAATTACAGATAAAAATTCACGATGATTTGTAACTTTTATAAATGTTATCGGTGAATAAACGGCGACTAGAAACACAGGTTTGTGGCCTCCAAACCAAGAACCCTTGCAGTAAGATCACTACCTTAGTTAAAACCATAATTCCACATCATACTGGATATTACATGCATATTTCTCGTGAATATGTGCGGTAACATGGAATCTACAGATCTCGGTAATGGATAGTATTATCGGAAAAACTTTCAAAGCTTTACGGAAACATGATATTAGAACGCATCGTAAACATTTCAACGATTTGCTATGAATATAAGTGTATACTAGCCAATGTGCGCAGTTGGATCTTTTGATACCAAAAATTATGATTTTTGTAGCGTACAGTATCGCGATAAGAAATACACATCTCCAAAAACGGGAAACGGATTTTCCAGATAAACACCTAAATAACATACACATAAAATTTTAGTCATTTCCTATTCCTCAAGATACGTTATCTCACAATCAGAAGTACTGTTTTCGAACCTATTACTGTCGCGGGATATCATTCACGGACCGATATCTCAAGAACCACATAAGATATTCTGCTCTAAAATTTAAATAAAATTTCGATATGTTATCTACATTTCCTATGCAGCTATGTGTAACTTAAAATCAACCATACAAGAAGTCTATGCAATACCTCTGCAAAATCTTTAAAATATGTTGCTATGGTTCACTAAACCAGATGCTGCATATTAACTGTAAAGTAAATGAAAACAAAATTCACCCCTTCATCGATCAAAGATTTCAATCTTTAAGTTGTACAAAAATCAAATTTTTTCGCCGAGTACCTTTTTTCAAATCGCGTGCTAAGTTTCAGAGCTGTCCGAATGCAGTCTTTTAGCACATTATGCACTTTTTCTAGCAAAATATCGCGGTGTTTTGGCCATATCTTGCTAACAGACTAAGATTTTAAAACTGTTAAATGTCGTTTATAAATAAATGTCTACAGGATTTGAACAATTTTCTATGGTTAGTTATTTAGATATTTGTGATTCATGGTGCTAAAACGGTTACAAATTGGGTTTTGTGATTTTGTGTAAAACTATGATAAGTTGCAACCTCTGGGTCTCGGTAATGGATAAAGATATAGAAAAAATTTAAAAACTGCCTGGAGAATATCATCATACATAAAGTATAAATTTTAAAGATTTGCAATGAAGTATGAAGTGAACAGACCAACAATTCGGTTTTTTTACCCAAAAATTATGTTAGTATACCCATTCTTCTAATATTTACACAAATGATCACTTGGCCAAGATCTGTCCAGAACACTTTATCCCTTCACTCTGAGATGAATAGAACCTTAGGTATGGGCTCCTAAAGAATCACAAATTCGCACGCTCCATTTACGAACATATTAATACCACACACTGCGGTAAAAAAAAATGTAATAGAACACTTTTGTGCAGGGCACTGTCAGTGATATGTTGGTCTTAGATGTGAATATTTGCAGCTATAGTGAATTGGTGCATCACTGAAAACATCTAAGTCGTACTTTCCTAAAGTAAAGATAGTTTGCATCTTCTTCTTTTCCACAAGAGCACAAAGTTGTATATAATGTGCAGCATGTGAAGAGATTAACAGAGTCATATTGATTAAATTTGAGAATGTCTATTACAGATACAAGGTGATACGCACTGAATTTTTGTGAATTACGAGACCAATAGGTGAATAGCTCACAATTCTTGTCCTTCTGTCTTGTTGTATTCTTCCAGTGTTGTTACCAGTTTTCTATCTGTGCTACCTTGCTTGTCAGGATACTAAATAACTGAACTGCACCTATCACCTCATTGGTAACCCCGCTTTTGTTTCAGTTTTGTCATGTACAAGTTCGTTTCGAAAGTTTTAGTGCCTTCTGCATCGGTATTTCGCGATTCGTCCGCGCCGCGAGGCTGGCTACACTGCAGCCATGGATCCACGCTATCTGCTGCCATCGGCTGTTTCATCGCTCCAACCGCCACCCGGAGTTCCCACAATGGACCAGCGCAACTTTACCTCAGCTGCGAATCGTCTGATGTACTCGATTCAACCTCAATTCAGCTCTGCATCAGCCCTACCGCCCAAGCACGGCCTGCACACCGATTCTAGATTCGCGAGCCCCGACCTGTCCAAATTGTCAAATTCGGTGCCTGCCAGAAGAGCAACGACTCCAGCCTGCCTTCCGTTAATCAGGAGCATGTGGATATTAACTTTCATAATCAGTTTTCACGTGCCCCAGTCGGCGGTTTAATTTGAAATACGCTGCAGATGTATCCCTCCGCACCCAGTAATGGCTATGAGCATGGCTTATACATTTCATCGAGTGCTCCTTCGCATAATGCCTTCAATAATTCCACGAACTATGCACACCGCCAATATTCGGCGCCCCAGGGCAGTGTTGTTTAAGGGATTTCCTACTGCTCACCTCTGCCTGTTGTCGACACACCGGGTGTTAAACATAAGCTCCCACAAGAACAACAGGTCCCATGCCCCACGATGCCATGCACTTCACATACTCTCGCTACGCCACAGCCTGTTGCTCTGTCAGCGTACTCCTGTCTTCCTGCTCGCCGAGTGGATTTTCAGCTGCATCCGCAAGATATCAACATGGTCGATGCAGAAAGTAACTTACGCACGCTTGCCCACCTGTCCAAACTGCCTCCATTCAAACAAGCTGTTATGTAGTTTAAAGTGGCTGAAGACATTTTTGAGCATTGTGGGTTCGATGATGTGACCAAGTTCCTATGCATTATGTCACATATGTTCGAATTCGATGATTTGATCAGCGACCTTGTCGGCCAGCCTTCTACACCACTTGCGTTGCACAAACGCTGACTCTGTCAGGAAGATAAAAAAAAAATGTTCAAATGTTTGTTAAGCTTATGGGACTTAACTACGGGGTCATCAGTCCCTAAACTTACAAACTACTTATGAACTACCTTATACTAAAGACGGCACAAATATCCATGCCCGAGGGGGGATTCGAACCCCCGACCGTAGTGGCCGTGCAGACCGTGACTGAAGCGCCTCAGTCTCCTCGGCCACCGCGGCCGGCAGGAAGATCCTACATGGAGAACTGAAGGGGAAGAAAACGCCTTCACAGCTGTGGAGACTTTTACTATCAATTGCTCCTCCATCCTTGTTCCCCAATGATGCAGTGCTGACCATCTGGATGTACAAATTACCGAGCCACGTCAGTTTGACCTTATCGCAGGCCCCTTCTGCACCACATGACCAAACACTGGAATCTGCCGTCCACGTTTAAGCAGCTTACCAGTCATATCGTGGCATCAGAATTCTCCTAACGTTCGACTCAGTCTCCTTGAAGAAGGAAACACCTGCTGGACGTGGCTGCGGCCATGGACACAAGCAAGATACTACGACAACTACTCCAGGTAAGAAGAATAACGTCAGCTTAGCTGCCTTGCCTGCCCCTTGCCCACCACCTTCGCCAACTAGCTCCTTCGCTCGTCCGTCGAGCAGCGATCCACCACCTCTCTCCAAGGAAACTACTACTGGTTTACCCTTGTGTCATTGGTGGTGCTACTTTCACTATCATTTCAGGGCTGTAGCCAGACGCTGTAGATCTCCTTGCCAGCATCCAAACGCATCTCGCAGGTAGGCTCCAGTGCTGCACCCTGTGATAAAAATAAGTGCCAGGACATTGTGACTTTACATTCTGTGTCATCGGGCAGTGAACATTCAGGCCGTATTTACCGACAGGACCTTGCTTCGCACACTTGTTTTCTAGTTGACACTGGTGCCAACGTATCTTTGTTGCCACCTTCGCTTGTCTGAGGTAAGATTCATCAACGTGAAACAATTGTGCAAGCCAGTAATTTGATGGACCTGAAGTGATCTGGCTATTATAAACATACCTTGCAGTTATCCTCAGACTGTGCCTTAAAGTGGACATTTATCAATGCACCAGTCGATGAACCTATACTCAGCATTGACTTCATCAGGCATTTCCAATTATCTATTGACATTGTGCGCAACACTGTGTACTACCCTAAGAAACGTTTGTACATTTTGTGCATTACGTCCAGTATCCAGTAGGATACTAATTGTGCTTGTTTAGTGACCAAACAATGCTTTCTGCAGTGTGTGACAAGTAGAAAAGTGCTCTTCTCGCCCAGTGCCTCAAGCTCTCGCTTCTACATATTGAACGTTTGGAGAATCTACTCAACATAAAGAAGATATATGTCGAGCGGCAAATATGGATAAATAAGACGTCAAAGATCGATTTTTGCTTCGTCTACATGGACGACATCCTTGTGTTTGCTCCCACTAAAGAATGAAGTGTAGAGTGTGTTAGATTGGTGACTGACACCTTACAGTCTGCCGGCATCAAAATTAATAACAAAAAACTCAACTCCTCAGTCGTCGGATGTGTTCATCAGTTATGTGGTGTCAGCAGATGGTGTCACTCCACCTACAGACAAACTTAAGCCACTCCTTGATATGCCTAGGCCTCAGACATTTAAAGAGCCATGTCGGTTTTTGGGGACCATTAATTATTACCGCCTTCTGCTTCGGACGTTCAGGCCCCACTCACTGACGCTCTTGCTGGCCCTAATACATCAGGTAAGCGTGCTATTCCTTGAACGCCTATTATGGAGAAGGCCTTCAACAAGTTGAAACAGCTCCTTGCCTCGGCTGTTACCATCTGTCACCCGTGTTCTGAGGCCACACTGTTTGTTACGATTTATGTTGATGTAGATGCAAGTGACAGTGCTGTCAGTGGCGTGCTCAGTCAGACCTATAATGACGTAACCACTCCACTTCAGTTCTTTTCTAAGAAACTTAACTCAGCCCAGAATAAATACTCGGCCTTTGGTAGGGAGTTGCTTGCCGTCTACAAGGCCATCAAGCACTTCAGAACTGATTTGGAGGGTAGGGATGTCCACGTTCTGACGGACCATAAACCCTTGGTGTTGGCTACTAAAAAACCTCCGTCTGACCCCCCGCCTCATCGGTTTCGTCGCATTCATTACATACTGCAGTTTACGAATGACATTCGGTACTTCGCCTCATCGATTTCGTCACATTCATTACATACTGTAGTTTACGAATGACATTCGGTACTTAAAAGGGGCAAATAATGTTGTGGCCGATTTCCTATCCTGTGTCGGCGCAGTATCTAGCCTGATAGACTTGTCAGACTTAGCCAGGCTACAATCGGCCGACCCAGACACTTAACAGCTGTTATCGGACCAATCTTCTTCTCTTCGACCCGTGAAGACAACATTTCCGGGAGTTTCTGGTGAAGTCTGGTGTGACAGTTCTACAGGCACACTTCGCCCCTACATCTTTAAATGGTTACAACGTCTTGTGTTTGAAAAAATTCATGGTTTGGCTCACCTGGGTGTTAAGGCATCGACACGCCTTGTATCTGAACGTTTTGTGTGGAGAGACATGCACCATGATTGCCAGACATGGGCCCATGCATGTTATCCTTGGCAGCAAAACATAGTCTCTCGCCATACTTGCCCACCTCTGGGTAAAATTTTGCAACCATCGGGCCAATTCCAACATATCCATGTAGATTTGGTTGGTCCCCTCCCACAGTCTGAAGGGTTCCGGTATCTGCTTACAGCTATCGACAGGACTACTCGCTGGGCAGAAGCTTTCCCCATACCGAACATTACTTCAGACACCATTTTACGCGCCTTTATAGACGCTTGGGTCTCCTACTTTGGCTCCCCTGTGTTCCTCACAACCGACCAAGGTCGGCAATTTGAATCGGCCACGTTTTCTGAATTATGCACCCTTTGCGGTATCACAAAAATACACACTACCGCTTATCACCCCCAAAGTAATGGGCTAGTTGAGCACTGGCATCGCACCTTAAAAACTGCTCTTTGATGTCATGGCCCCTTGTGGACTGAGACATTACTTTGGGTGCTTCTCAGCCTACGCTCAGCTTATAAAGAAGATCTTACGGGCTCGGTGGCAGAGTTTGTTTATGGACAACCTCTTGTGCTCCATGTTGAGCTAGTTTCCCCCTCCCCACTTACCACGCCCTCTGAGCTCTCTTCTCTGGTAGATCGGGTACGCATACATTGCAAAAACATTTGGCTGCCCCCTCTGACAGCGCACACTCATCTGCATGCATAGACAAGTGTGAGCATGTTTTCCTCCATGACAACACCATTAAGGCTCCTCTCATGCCTCCTTATACCGGCTCTTACGTTGTCGTCAGCCGCGCCAAAAACACCATGGACATTCGGGTGAATGACTGTAATTACTGTTTCTCTCAACCGTGTCAAACCAGCCTTCATCGAGCCTTCAGAGACTTCCTCTGACACGGTTTCCTCTCATGCCTCTACTCCATCGAGCAGCCAGTCCCCTTACTGTGCCACACAATGGGGCACAGTCTGTTCTCAGTGTACTAACCATTCGAGTACTGCTTCTCTGGCCACTCTGGCTTTGAGTAGCCAGTCACCCCCTCGTGCCACATATTTGGGACCGAATCCTTTCGGCGTGTTGAACCCTCGAGCACTGCGTCTTCAGCCCTCAGCTTCAATTCGAGCGGTCAATCATTTAGAGGTTTTTTCCCCTTGCAGCCCCCAAAGTCGAACGGATCACTCTCTAGGCATCCCTTTGTCCTGCAACAGTAACTCCTCCCATGCTTTCTTGCCCTCGCAGCTCCACCCAGCACTGGGCCATGCCCCCACAGTCGCAAGGTGATCGCCTGCTTCATCACCCACCCCCTACTCGCCTGACTCTCAGCCCTGTTATGGGTATCCTACCCCCTCTCGCCAACAGGGACATTCACCCACAGTGCCCACCATCGAGCTATATACTTTTGTCCACCATGACGACATTCATAAGCTCTCAGTGTTAGTCGATGCGTCAACTGCTTTCGTGTGCATTGCGTGTGATGATGAGCAGGAAAGTAGAGATTCTCCGCATTTCACCTGTCAAAAAGTACTGCGAGTGGTAACGTTCGTGCCTTTTTTCCTTCTGAATGGCAAAGTGTGCCTGCATGTTCCCGCCGATGTCGGCCTGCGGTCTGCCACCAGTCGGCATCTTCATCAGCCAGCACACCTCGCCGACTTCGTCGTCGACATACCGGGGTTCACTCACCCGTCACCATCGTGACGGCTTGTGCCTGTCAACCCTGAAGAACTTAGTGTGGTGTTTTTGGGAAATTCTCACCCCCTGCCTCCCTCAGGGACGTACACCATACTGCTTGGGGGGGGGGGGGGTATGTGGCGTCAATCCCGTGATCAATAGCCGTGTTATGTTATCTTTGGTGGATGTTCTTTGGGACTGACCAGGACTTCCGGCAGTCGGTCTTTTGTATCTGAAGTGTTCACATCATTTGTACTGATATAGAGTAATAAATGTACCGTATTCATAACTGAACTGCACCTATCCCCTCAAATTTTAATCAATGTTAGGCATCCCAAATAAGAGTATTAGGAGTTAACAATGGTTTAAGACTTGTGCATAGGTTTCGAGGACTGAAAAACAAAGAAATTCTTTGACTTTTATCAGCTTGATATGCCTTGCATAATGCATTTTGCTTATGTCTGCCTTGGTGTTTGTGCATGTGTATGTTTGATTACCTATCCTTTTCCCCTTCAAGGTAAGTCTTTCTCTCCTCGGATTGGAATGACTCTTTACCCACTCCCTTAAAACCCTCATCCTTTCGTTGTACCTCTCCCTGCTCATTCTGATGAAGCAACTTTAGGTTGCGAAAGCTCAGTTGTGTGTGTGTGTGTGTGTGTGTGTGTGTGTGTGTGTGTGTGTATGTGTATGTTTTTATTTTTATTTGTGTATCAACGAACCGGTGCCTTCCCGCCTGGTAATTCCAACTTTCTTTAAGTTTCATATGCTTATCCAAATCAACAACGATCAAATCTTCGACTTTAAAGACAAAGACAATGATTATAAATAATGGGTAGACAAGTAAAACACGCCACCAGAACGGGAATAGATGACAGCTGCTGTTTCTGGTTAACGCTTCAACCACCTGACAGGATGCGGGATTACGAGTTTCCACATTGCTGCCTCACAGCGATCACCATAGCATCTGATGCACATCTGCTGTGGTGTGAGCTGTGATCCTGTGGTAAGCGTACCCAGACTTGTAACTGTATTGTGTTGAGCGTTAATTGTAGAGGGAGTGATTTATAATTGTGTAGTAAAAACATGCTGTGAGCCGGAAGTTTAAATAGACTAGTCATGTCACAAATGGAGGAAGTTTCCCCTGCTTTATTAGGATTTTTCAGCAAATGTCAAATAAATTTAGTCAAACTATTTCTGAGAATTTATCAGATAAATTCAGTGAACAAGAAAAGCTACTCAGCAAAACTATGTCTGAGAAGTTATCAGATAAATGTAGTAAACAGGCGGCAGAGGGTTGGATAGGACAAAGGAGTGGAGGAAGGGTCTTGGGGCAGAGGATGAGCTGGGGGGAGAGGAGTAGCTTCCATGGGGACGGGTGGGCCAGCGGCGAGGGCATCGGCGGCTTTTTTCGTGGAGTTGGAGGCGGAGGCGGCAGGACTGGAATCGGCGCGTTCTGTCTTCTTTTTCTGTTCAGATTGCGAGTCAGGGGCGAGGATGGGGTCAATGGGAGGTGACACAGTGGCCCTGCAGCCACCACATCCTCTGGGAGTGAGGAGAGGGAGGAATCGATGGTGGCCTGCCTGGTGCAAACCACTGCAGCTGAACCTCAGGAAAAGGTGGAGGCGGGGTCTCGAGTAGGAGTAGGGGCAGTTGTCACTAGGACGGTGAGGGTAAGGAGTGAAGGGATGGTAGCAGGAAGGGGGGCCTTGTGGCATGGACTGGGCGGTTTCAAATGTTCAAATGTTTGTAGAGCTTATGTGACTTAACTACGGGCTCATCAGTCCCTAAACTTACAAACTACTTATGAACTAGCTAATACTAAGGATGGTACAAATATCCATGCCTGAGGAGGGATTCGACCGTAGTGGCCGTGCAGACTGTGACTGACGCGCCGCAGAACGCTCGGCCACTGCGGCCGGCTGGGTAGTTTTTTAAGATAAATGGCTTCAGGGAAAAACAAAATGGGCAATCTCAAAGGGTGCAGGTGGACCCAGGAGAAATGTAGATCTGTGAACTATCGGTATAACAGTTGTAAATTGTCGTAGCTGAGTCATGACGGTACCAGAACACCAAGCGTTAATAGAAAGCACCGAAACACACATCATTGTAGGCAGTGAAAGTTGGCTCAAGCCGGAAATAAGTTCAGCAGAAGAGTTTGCAAAAGATCTGTGTTCAGAAAAGATAGATCAAACAAAATAGGGGGAGGCGTGCTTGTCGTCGTCAAAATAAGTCTTTCGTGTACCGAAGTTGAAGTTGATAGTTCTTGTGAGCTATTATAGGTATAGGTTGTACCTGAATATCATAAGAAGGTAATTATTGGTTCCTTTTACCGGCCTAGCGACTCTGACGATCAATAGCAGAAAGGTTCAAAGGAAACCTGAGTCTAATTACAAAAACGTACCTGACTCACATGTTAATAGTAGGCAGTGATTTTAATTTACCATCAATGTGTTGACAAAACTATATTCTCAAATCAGGAGCTACACATAAAAGATCATGTGAAATTGTACTCAACACATTCTCTGAGAATTACTTCGAACAATTAATTCATGAGCCAATTAGAATTGTAAATGTATGTCAAAACGCACTTGATCTCTTAGCAACAAATAATCCTGTGCTCATAACGAGTATCAAAATGGATACAGGTATTAGTGAACACAGAGCTGTCGTAGCGACATTGAATATCGAAAGTCCCAAAGTTACCAAAAATAAACGAAAAGTTTATTTGTTCAGGAAAGAAGATAGAAATAAAATACATTGCTTCTTGAAAGACAGCTTTCACTCGTTTCTAACACTAAACGTAGGTGTAGACCAGATGTGGGTCAAATTCAAAGAAGTGGTATCGAAAGCAATTGACAGTTCTATACCACATAAATTAATAAAAGAAGGAGGCGATTCCCCTTGGTACACAAAACACGTCAGGACACTGACGCAAAAGCAAAGGAAAAAGCATGCTAAATTTATTCGAACACAAAATCCCCAGGATAGGCGATCCTAAACAGAAGCTCGAAATTTAGCGAGGATTTCAATGCGAGATGCCTATAATACTTATCACAACGAAACTCTTTCTCGAAATTTGACTGAAAACCCTAAGAGATTTTGGTCATATGTTAAATATACTAGTGGCAAAACACAAACAATACCCTCACTACGTGATAGTAATGGCGATCCTGCTGATGACAGCGCTACTAAAGCAGAGTTACTAAGCATAGCTTTTAGAAACCCATCCACCAAAGAAGACGAAACCAATATTCCAGATTTCGAATTACAAACAGAGGCCGTAATGAGTAATGTAGAAGTAGATATCATCGGAGTAGTGCAGCAACTAAAATCACTTTACAAGGACAAGTGCCGGCCGCGGTGGCCGAGGAGACTAAGGCGCTCCAGTCACGGTCTGCACGGCCACTACGGTCGGGGGTTCGAATCCCCCCTTGGGCATGGATATTTGTGCCGTCCTAGTTCGTAAGTAGTTCATAAGTAGTTTGTAAGTATAGGGACTGATGACCCCGTAGTTAAGTCCCATAGACTATACAAACATTTGTACATTTTTGAACAAGAACAAGTCTTCTGGTCTGGATAGTATACCCATTAGATTTCTATCTGATTATGCTGAAGTGATAGCTCCTTATGTAACAGCCATATACAACCAATCTCTCGTAGAAGGATCTGTACCAAAAGATTGGAAAGTTGCACAGGTCACACCTATATTCAAGAAAGGCAATAGGAGTAACCCACTAAACTACAGGTCTATTTCATTTCTGGAGGATCTGCCTGTGCGACCTTTCTGCCCCGTATTTGGATTCACTATTAAAGCCATTGTGTAGGGAAATGTAGTCATAACATTCGAAATTCTGTAGTTTTTATTCAAAGACTCAGCCAACTCAGTCTTAATAGCACAGATGTACTGGTGAGTTTTGATGTGATGTCATTATTTCTCTTATTGGCCAACATTTTAACAAGGATATCACCGCCTTATTTGAACATGTACTGACATCATCTTATGTCCAGTTTAATGGTGACTTTTACGAGCAGATTGACTGAGTTGCTATGGGAAGCCACCTATCCCCTCTGGTAGCAAATTTATTCATGGAAGACTTCGAGGACAAGGCTCTGGACTAGGCAAGTTTTAAACCAATGGTCTTCTGGATGACACGTTTATCATACGGCCTCACGGAAAGGATGAGTTACATTGATTTCTTGACCATCTGAACTCCACCCACGCTAATATAAAATTTACTATGGAAATGGAAAAAGATGGCTGCCTCCCTTTTTTGGATGTAATCGTTCGTCGTAAAGCTGATGGTACATTAGGACATGCAGTATATCGGAAACCAACCCATACGAATCTGTATTTACATGCCATCATCCCTCATAAACCGCAAGGGTCCTTAAGACATTGGTACACAGAACACATTGTATATCAGACGATGACAACTTGCAGGAAGAGCTCACACACCTGAAGAGCATTTTCAAAGCAAATGGATATTCGCAGCATCAGATTCGCAGAGCATTCGTTGTGAGTCCAAGAATGCAAGCACGAGACGTGGAAGAAGAAGACAATAACAGTTATAGATCAAGAGCCTTCTTACCTTATGTGGGCGCTCTTTCGTCAAAGATAGGCGGCATTCTCGACAAACATCGTGTTAAGATCATCTTCCGGCCACCTGTGAAGATTGCAGCGTTACTCGGGTCAGTAAAGGTTGTTTTGTTTCTTCGCAAGTCAGGTGTGTACCAGATCCCATGAGGAAATTGTGATAATTCATATGTAGGCCAGACAATACGCACTGTCCATGAGAGATGCGTTGAACACAGAAGATATACTTGCCTATTACAGCCAGACAAGTAATCTGTGGCTGAACATTGCATAGAAACTGGTCATTCCATGAATTATAGTGTCAAGTTGCAATGGAAGTAGGCTTGACTTCGAAGGCAACTAAACAAAGCACGTATACTGAAAGCACGTTTATTACGAACTCAACATACACGCAGCACTGACTGCCTCTCAGGCAGAATGCTCTGCTATTTATACACAGACAGAATTTACCAGAAATTAGAAGAACAGTTAACATAAGTAACAAGTAGAATTTACAAGTAACACAAGAAAGATGTAGAACCTTCTGGAATTGTAAATTACAAAGAAATAAATTTTTGCCGGTGGGCGTGATTGAACCGGCGACCTTCTGCTCCGCAGTCCGTGACGCTATCCCCTGCGCCACGCAGGCAGTTGATGTTCGTGGTCTCTCGCGGCATTGCTCCCTCTCCTGTAGAAACAGCGACCCGCTGTTATGATCCCTGTGGAGCCAGCTGCAATGTCCTGGATCTTGACCGTGTCATGGGTCCTCTGTATGACAGTTCAAGAGAATCCTTCCCTTCTCCGCGATTATCGACGACAGACGTTCCTGTCGTGGCTTCATCAGGAACATTACCGTCCTTAAAGTCCTTGAACAAGAAGCCATTGTCGTCTACCTGCTCTTCAGGATCGTAGTAAGGCTTCATGCGCAGAACGTGAACAATGTCTCTTCGTTTTTGACGTTTCGACGACGGCTCATAATCCTCAACTTCGTATGTGACGTCTGACAGGCGGCGTATGACACGATACGGACCAAAGTATCGCTTCAATAACTTTTCTGACAGTCCAACCTTCCCTACAGGGGTAAAAATCCATATACGATCTCCTGGGCTGTACACAACAGGTCGGTGCTTGTCGTTATACCGCTGACGGTCCTTCTCCTGGGCATCCAGTGTCCGTATGCGAGCCAGCTGTTTTGCTTCTTCGACCCTGGTGATGAGCTGTCTAACATACTCATCCTGAGTGTCGTCCGGTTGTAACGGGAACAGTGTATCCATTGTCGTCTCAGCTTCACGGCCATGGAGCAGGAAAAACGGAGTAAAGCCTGTGATGTCTTGTCTTACGGTCTTGTAAGCAAATGTCACGACTGGCAGAATTGTTTCCCAATCCTTCTGCTCAACATCGACGTACATCGACAGCATGTCGGCTAACGTTTTGTTAAAACGTTCCGTAAGACCATTTGTCTGAGGATGGTATGCAGTTGTCATTCTGTGGACAATGTTGCACCGTGACATTACTTCTGATACTAGTTCTGACTGGAATACTTTTCCACGATCAGACATCATGACACGTGGTGCTCCATGCTTCAAAATAATGTCTTCTACAAGGAATTTCGCGATCTCTGGAGCTTCTGCAGTCGGCACAGGTTTGGTGACAGCGTAGCGTGTGAGGTAGTCAGTGCAGACTATTATCCAACGGTTACCGGTTGTCGACTTCGGGAACTTCCCTAAAAGATCGATCCCAACTCGGTGGAATGGAGCTGCTGCCGGCGGAATCGGTACGAGATGTCGTGGAGGTAATTGCGGCACATGCTTCCATCGCTGGCACTCTTTACAGTGACTCACATAGTGCTTGACAGATCGGTAGAGACCTTTCCAGTATTACCTGCGTTTGATTCTGTCTAGGGTCTTCACGAATCCCAGATGACCGGATATTGGAGCATCATGGAAATATTTGAGAATAGCTGGCTGGAGATGAGCTGGAACAACAAGTAGCCATTTGGAGCCCAGTGGATCGTAGTTGCTGTTGTACAATGTTCCGTTTATAAGTTGGAACTCTCCATTGGTCGGTTCTCCTTTCTCCAAGGCGTCTATCATTTTTAATAGTGTTGGATCTTCATTCTGTTCAGCTGTAACGTCATCTAATTCAGTGAGAGCTGAAATTTCATTAATGCTGTTATGTTCCACTAATGGATTCCTCGAAAGGCAGTCGGCATCCCTGTGTTTGCGCCCGTTCTTGAATACCACTGTGACATTGTACTCTTGGAGTCTTAGTGCCCATCTTGCTAGTCGACCTGATGGATCCTTCAAGCTAGTCAGCCAACACAAAGAATGGTGGTCTGTCACGACGGTGAATGGTTTGCCGAATAAATACGGCTGGAACTTATTGATAGCCCAGATAACTGCGAGACATTCTTTTTCAGTTGTAGAGTAGTTTATCTCGGACTTTGAGAGTACTCTTGACGCATAGGCTATCACTTTTTTGGCACCTTCCTGAACTTGTACAAGCACTGAACCAATCCCATAGCCACTGGCGTCTGTGTGAAGTTCCGTTTCTGCATTCTCGTCGTACAACGCTAGCACTGGTGCAGAAGTTAGAGCCTCCTTAAGTGTTCGGAAAGCTCTTTCTTTTGTCTCATCCCAGTAAAATTTGGCATCTCCCTGCAGAAGTTCTTGTAATGGACGTGCCTTGTTACAAAACCCTTTTATGAAACGTCGGTAGTATGAGCACAGCCCGAGAAAACTTCTCACATCACGAATGTGCTGAGGGGTTGGAAATTCTGTGACGGCCCTTACTTTATCTGGATCAGGACGGACACCATCTCCGTTGACTAGGTGCCCCAGGATTTTTTATCTCTTTGGCGACGAAGAGGCACTTCTTTGGATTGAGGCGGAGACCTGCAGCCTGAACACACTTCAACACAGTTGACAGGCGACTCAGATGTTCTTCAAATGATTTCGAGAAAACGACAATGTCATCTAAATAGCAGAGACACGTCGTCCACTTCAGGTGTCGAAGCAAGTTGTCCATCATGCGTTCGAATGTGGCTTGAGCATTACATAATCCAAATGGCATTACTTTAAATTCATAGAGACCGTCAGGTGTAATAAAAGCCGTCTTCTCCCTGTCAGCTTCGTCAACCTCGATTTGCCAGTAACCTGTCTCATGTCCATAGTTGAGAAGTATGTAGCTCCTTTCAAGCAGTCTAAGGTGTCATCAATACGCGGCAATGGGTAGACATCTTTCTTTGTGATTCTGTTCAGCCCCCGATAGTCGACACAGAATCGCCATGTGCCATCCTTCTTCTTTACGAGGACCACCGGAGACGACCAAGGACTCTCCGAAGGTTGAATAATGTCATCTCGCAACATCTTCTCCACTTCCTCCCGAATTATTCGTCTTTCAGCTGGCGACACTCTATACAAACGCTGGCTAATTGGCGGATGATCCCCAGTATTGATACGGTGCTTTATCGTGGGCCGTTTCGTCTGACGTTTCCCCTGCTGAGGTGTGAATGCACCCGAAAATTGGCGTAGTATACCTAACACCTGCTGGCATTGTTCCTTTCTCAGTCCAGGCCCTAGTGGCAGTGTTGTCTGCACTAACAGGAGGGCATGGGTCTTCATTAATGACGTTGAGCTCACCGTCCTGGATTGGTTCAGCTGTCCCGATACACATTCTCTTGGGGATAAGTTGTGACTGCTCGTGACAATTTGTGATCCAAATCTCTCCTTGACCACCGGTAATGCTTATGATAGCCGCTGGTATGTAAACTTCTTTTGTGAGCCTGAGAAACTTTTTACTATCAACTAGAACTTCACAGTTTAACCAGTCATCTGTGTTTGTGACTGCAACTCTTCTCATTGTCAACGGCGGTATCGTAACATTGTCAACGACGAATAACTTCCCAGAAAATTCTGTATTACGTGTATCCGGCGGAGCAACTTCTTCAATTTGCAGCTCGGATCTTCCACAGTCAATGATTGCTTGGGATGCCTGAAGGAAGTCCCATCCGAGGATGACATTGTGACTACATTCTGTTAACACGACAAATTCAAAGGGCTGCGTCCTGTTGTTGATGGTTATTCTTGCGACACAAGTTCCTGCTGGATGGACGTACTTTCCATTCGCGACTTTCAGCACAGTTGCTCCCGTATCACAGAACATTGTCTTCTTTAGTGTGCGGCGGTAATTATCCGATAATACAGAAAAAGAGGCTCCTGAATCAACAAGTGCCCGGACAGGTTGGCCGTCGATTATGACGTCGATGAGATTTACCGACATCTTGGCGACTGTCGTCCATGGAGGATTTTCATCTGCGGCGGCCTCACCTCCGTAGATGGTCGCCTCGCTTAGTTTTCCTGGGCGCGGCGGCTAGGGGAGCGGCTGATACCTCTGTACAGCGACGGTGAACAGCGGGGAGCGACCTCGTCTAGGGTACGGCGATGGGCTTCTTCCCATAGGTCGACTGAACTCATCAGCAGGTGACTTCCTTGGATAGAACTGCTCCGACGGCTGACGTCTTGCGGCAAAATAATCATCGAATACACGCCTCCTCTTGTAACGTTTCTGCTATGTTGCAGACTCCTAAAAATCAGTTGCCAACATAGAAACACGAAATATCTGATACCTAAAGTAAAACTTCATTACCGGACAAGTGAGATATCATATTTTCGCCTTCAGATTGAAATTCTATTAACACTATTAGTAAAACGCTTTTAAGAAATAGTACACTGATTTAAATATAACTTTGGCTAACCTTTTACGTAATTTTCAGTTTTTAATACTTTCGTAAATAATAGCTGCAAACACTAAAAATGCATTACACTTAGTTTCGGAAATTGCTGAACCTATATAGATACTAATTTGTATAAACACAACAATGCTACATGTTATAAACTATTGCACAACATGATTTCATATATACCTTTTGTTTAAATAAATTACGGCAGACCATGTTTTATATATCACTAGATCCTAAATTAAATACTGATAATTTTTCATGCACTAAAATTAATAATCCGTTTGGTACTAAGAAACTATCTTCGAAATTAACAAAACTACAACAACCATATACAAATCCGTATTAATAAATAATTTGACCGCAAACTGAAACACATTAAAATTCCATGTCACAATAATATTACGCCTACACAATATTGGCAAAACAAATATGTGTGCATTTCGAAAACACACATAATGTAAATAATTTGAGCACAGTAAACACTAGTCAAAAGGATGACGTTAAATTTGTGTACTACATTAAATACGAATTTCATGAAAGACGTACATACATTGACATAAATAGTCAAAGCTTAAATGTAATGCTTTAATTTCTGTATTTTGGCATATTTGATGTAAAAGAATACTGTTTAATTGTGAATTACAAAACTTTGTCATCATTCTTATTACGTAGTTATACAGAAAGATGTTGGAGAGAAACCATGTTTTATTCAGTTTGTGAGTGGCCAGAAACCTGTAAGCAGCTCTGTTGGCTTGCTGCTGCATTTCTTGATTGTGCAATGTTTAAGTGGAAATAAAATCGTTTCCATATCAACTGAGATTGTTTTAATTTAAAAGAAGATCCTGTAGAATCAATTTCTTTAGTGAATGCCGAAGACAACTCACAACGCAATGGACTTCAGCCAGCATATAAGATAAGTTCAACTTCACCTACAGTGGAATGACTTTGTTTTAGACTGTGAACTAACAAAACTTTCCGTAATTCAGGAAAACGTTAGGGCTCAGTTTGAGTCATTCCGAAAAGAGGTGATGGACGTTAGACTCTCTCTGCAGTAGCGTACAACATGTCCAGGGCGTCCACAGTGGAAACACAGTGGTGTATTGTCTTCTGTCCTCCAGACGTCTGTTCTTCTGCGGGGCGCCATAGTTACCGGGGGAGTTGGCTCTGGTCGCGTCGGTCGGTTCGTGGGCTGCCGTTTGGCGGCTGCAGCATAAGTCATAGCAGGGCGACGCCATTCTTCACGTCGGGTGCGATTGACGGGGCAGACAGGGGCTATTGTTTGAAATACCTCGTCCTCAGCGGCGTCGGCTACCTCGTGACTTACAGGGCTCACATCCATGGCCATAATCTGATGCTCACTCGGTCTAATAGTCCCGGCTGCCATGCACAGTTGTAATTCTTCTCTCACGATTTGTCGTATGAGAGAAGCCAAGTCCTGCTGGTCTTCCACAACGGACATAGGGACTACATTTGGGAGTCTGTCATACTTCTTGCGTCCAACCCTCCTTTGTTGCATCTCTTCAATATGCTGGCACCACTTGATGAACTCTTCTATCGTAGCGATGTCTTTTATCAGAAGAACTTGGTACATATCTTCTGTAATTCCCTTCCTCAGGTGCGTGATTTTGTCCGCTTCGGATTGACTACGTTACACAGGGCCAAAACACTCTGCACGTACGATTGTGTTGGCTCACCATGTCGTTGGGCCCGGTTCTTTAGTTGTTCTTCCGCCGAGCGGATTTGTCGCTGGCGGTCTCCAAACGTCTTCTTAAGTTCCTCCTGGAACGTCTCCCAGTCATTCAACTTGTCTTCGTTGTTTTCGAACCATTGCTGGGCTGTTCCATCCAGGTAGAAATAAACGTTGGCCAAGCAGATTGTATGATCCCACCTGTTGTACTTGGCGACTCGGTCGAACCCTTTTTAACCATTTGTTGGGGTCCTGTCCAGCATCTCCAGAGAACACCGACGGGTGTCTGATGTGCAGCTGGCTTATTGCTGGTTTCGTCTCCATCGTTCTTCTGATAATACAGACTTTTGGAAGGATGTACTCGGTGTATCCCTTGTATTCCGGTTCCAGTCCGTGTAAACGACGGCTTTTACGTTGCCTAATCGGAGCCACGGTGATGCAGCTGTTGCACTGTGTACCCGGCGCCTCCACCAAACAATGTCACGTTGCAATGGAAGTAGGCTTGACTTCGAAGGCAACAAAACACAGTACGTATACTGAAAGCACGTTTATTACGAACTCAACATACACGCAGCACTGACTGCCTCTCAGGCAGAGTGCTCTGCTATTTATACACAGACAGAATTTACCAGAAATTAGAAGAACAGTTAACATAAGAAACAAGTAGAATTTACAAGTGAACATAAGAAAGATGTAGAACCTTCTGGAATTGTAAATTACAAAGAAATAAATTTTTGCCGGTGGGCGGGATTGAACCGGCGACCTTCTGCTCTGCAGTCCGTGACGCTATCCCCTGCGCCACGCAGGCAGTTGATGTTCGTGGTCTCTCGCGGAAATAGTGATGTGAAGATTTTGACACCAATATCTTCGTTTTGGGATGCTATATTTAAGGAAGCGGTTGAAATTAGACTGACCAACAATTAATTAAACAGAGATAAAGGGTTTAATTTAGACAAAGCTTGGAACCCTGCATTTGGAGTATTGAAATACCAGAGAAGACGTGAAGATGTTGCCGCCGTAGTGGTGGGGTGAGATGCCAGGATGAGGTGCCCTTTGATAGAGCATGGACTGCTTTTCCCGCATCGCCTCGGTGTGGTTTTACATGAAATGATAGTTGTATATATGCCATTAAAATTTGTCCCTTAAGTAAAAATTACAGGTTTCATTACTGAATGTTTTATTTAGTTGAGTTTTTTAGTATTATTATAGTTTTTAGAGTACAGATGTAAGTGTGAGCTTTGATTTTAATAGCAAATATCGCAACCAACTGACGTGAACATATGCCCATTCTTGACATAAATTCATTAATGGAAATTGGAAACGAAATTATATACAAGGCATATGTTCAGTTTATGACTTTACCAAAACTTGTAATTAACATATTACGTAAATCAAAAATTTTTTCTTTGGCTCACTGTGGGAGCTTTAATCGTTTATGAAATTGTTTACTAAGACTTACATACTAATTCACATATATACATATAGACATTTAAAAATATGTACAGGCATTGGCAACTGGATGTTACATTTTAGCGAATTTAAGTTGTTTATTTTTCTGACAAAGGGTATTCTTTGTACGTATCATAGCACAGTTCTTTAATTGGGAAATGCTGTAGAGGCGGTTTTCACTGTGTTCATTATACAAATATTAGATACATTTTGTTTATTTTGAAACCATTCACAGTGGTAGTTTGAATCTTCACACGACGGGATCGCCATTGGGTGCATGACGTAACAGTCAAGCGTCAACAATGCATAAATTTCTACCGCTGGCCAGCTTCAGCAGTCAGGGTTGCCAGGTGTGGCGATTTTTCGCATTCTTGGCTATCTTTTTCTTATAATAGTAGCCATTCTAGCAATCTGGCGACTGGCGATTACATTTGGCTATTAAAGGAATTGGTTGGCGATTGATGGCTCTTTTATTTTACTTCAAATACAACGAATGTAATGCAATCACTCTTTAGACATTGTGTGAATGATACCGCCTGAACTTCGGTAGAATACTGGGGAAACGTAATCAACCTACACAAGTTAGCACAATTTTTTTCAAATATCATGGATGTGTGGGAGAGTGTCACAGAGATGCAAACAAAGTCTTGAAAATAGACGTAAACTACCTCATGTACCCTACTTGCGATGGTTCGAGAAAGGCTTTAAACGATATCTCGAAGTATACTACAACACCGTTTGTATGGCTCCCGCTCAGAACATGAGGATAAGATTATATAAATTACAGCATGCAAGGAGGCATTCAAACAGTCATTTTTTCCGCGTTCCATACGTCAACACAATAGAAATTCGTAACAACTTCTACTGTGTAGCGAGCCCTTTGCTACGCACTTCACAGTGGTTAACAATGTCTATGGAGAACACGCGGTCATTTCCCAGTTCGTCTCATGGCTGATTTTTCAGTGTGTAATGACGCATTATTACGAATTGAAGTCCATCTCACCTCAAAGTATGGATTGCTTAGTGCATTATTATGAATTACCTCCCCTCAAAATGTTGTAATGATTTTGTGTGTATTAAGGAAATGTTTAAAAGATTTAATAACTCTATTTAACATCTGTAAATATTTGTTTTTAAGAAGATGAAAGTGATTGGTAATCGAAACTATGCATGAGAACATCCCTTGTGTAAGTTTGATAGAATGATTCTTGAACAGTTTTGTGTTGTAAATTTTGTAAGTTATGAAATTAATAAATGTGATAGTTAAATTTAATGTGACAATATTTTAACTGGCCTCATTGTCAATTGGTGGTGTGTCTGGGTTCAGTTCTTGGATGGACTGAGATAAATGTTTCTGGGAAGTATGAGTTTCCTTGGAAAGTTTAGTCTGATGTCTGTGAATGTGAGAGTGTCACAGTTTGTGTTACTTTTTACTCAGTGACCAGCTTACTCTCTGAATTTCAGGATTATTATTGTCGAGTAACATACTATAATTACCACAGCATAATGATGTTAACAGATTAAAGGTTCCGATATTTGGATATTTTTACTGGTGGTTATATTTATTGATGAAAAGATGGCGTTATTTTGGCTACTTTTTATTTAAAATTTGGCGACAGAGCAACGGAAAAACCTGGCAACTCTGTCAGCAGTGTCCGTTCAAACGTGGCAGCGGCAACCTCGCGAGCATTGCGTACAGCACATAACTCACCGACTTTGTGTTTTCACGTGTGTTTTTCATCTTTCTTCCAGAGTAGAAGATTTATCCATAACAGTTCATAGTGAAGATTGTTGCAGCGCGGTGAGTACCTAATTATTTATATTAAGGTTGTTAGGTCCGCTTCTTCATTTATTTTTAGGTTGTCATCTCAGCTGCCTTAAAGTCCATTAGCTGAGACAAGACCTACGACTTCGTATGCAAATATATACGAATAGCCATCACTTCGTATATGCACTTCGAAAGTCACTTCACTTCACGATTTTTTATCATGACTGTTTATGTCGGTATGCCGCACGTAACAATTTTTTGCGGTTTATTTCAGATCACACTATTTAAGTGTCCATCACCGTAATGCAGATATACATAAAGTCAAGTACTTGTCAGTCTATACATTCACTTATCACTTGAATTTATTATACGAGTGCTACCTTTTGTAGTCTGAGCTCACTATTGTTAATGACAAAAGCACTTCACTAGTTAATTAATATGTTCATGAAGGCATAGACTTCTGTCGCGCACTTTGACTGTAAATGCGTCCTAGTTTTGTGAATACAAACACTGTTTGTATGGCTAGTTTTATCACTAAAAGTTTTCTGTCACTAATTTCTCACAGTAGTATCACTGCCCTTTCACTGTCCTTTCAGTTCGTTTTATCACGTTCTGCGCGTATCTTCTGGATTTTATACAGTTCATATTAACCTATCGTTACTTTACTATTTACAAAGGTTATATACAGTGACAAATTATTCTGAAATACTAGTCATTAACAGAGTTCATAAATCTTCAAATGACATACAAGCCACATTTTATCGTTTTTGGTTATTATTTAGTCATCATTCTAGTTTTTTCTTAGATAATATAGTGCATTGTACAATAAGTCGCGGCCTATGTTCATGTCAGAGGCTGGTAGTGGAGGGTCCTTGTTTTTTAGCAATATTATTCCTCATAATCTTTTTATTTTTGAGCTTAAAGGTTCATCATTAAGCATTCATATCACCACATTGAATATGTAAGATGTTTTTTTTTTTTTTTTTTTTTTTTTTTTTTTTTTTTTTTTTTTTTTTTTTTAAAGAATGCGAAATGTATCTTTGGAATTTTTTATATCGTATTTTGTCAGTATTAAAATGGAAGGTGAAGTCAGTCATACAACATTAGCAGTTAGCGTATAAATTGGGATGGTTCTTTAACATTTTTTTTAAACAGGTAATGCAAATAAATTTTGCTGACACAGGCAAGGTTCAGACTCGTTAGCTAATTTGGTGCATAGATTCGGGGTAATAGCATTCATAATAAAGATCGAGTGAGAGAGAGAAGAACAGCATTATAGTTAGAGAAGTCTCTCTAAAATAGTACACAACATAAATTCAGCACATCAATCGATCATTTGCGAAAATTACCATTTATATTATTATTATAAAATACTACGTCAAACTAAAATATTCTAACGTCTCTCATAGCAAAGCACTCCATGCTTCTCTCTCACATTGCTTTATGTTTCGCATGCAGTCTGACCTACTATTGCGTATATATGTGTGTCTCCTCCGTCATTTTGATGTTGAGTTGTCGATCTTACCGTTGGCAGGAACACAATTCTCGTGCACGTCGTCAGCTGAAAAATAAGTCTTAAACTACTGCTTATACTAAAGGTTGTTTAGTCTAGAGATTGATTTTTCAATTAGTGAACGCTTCTGACACATCAGCTTGTAATGTTGTTCAAAATATTTCATATCTGTTGCAAGTGTTATGATACGTACCGTAAATAGTAGTATTGACGCAACATCGTAATGACACTGTCATCTTAATTACTGCCAAGCTCATAAGCATCAGCATAAACTCTTGTGTAATTTTTTTTAGAAAGTTTTGTTTCACAATACGTAACTAGAATTGTTCAATAAACTTAGATATCTTTAAAGGTCAAATGTTCCCTCTTAAATAAATTGCACAGTTGTTGACATGTGTGTTACCTGTCAGCTGATCAGCATTAATCTACAGGTTCCTAGTGGCTTATAAAACTTCATATCATTTGTATTGTCTTTGAAAATATAGCTGACTGCAAATACGTTACGTTATCATGTCTCGTATAGCAACATTGTTTGGATTTGAGTGTGTGTGCATGTGTGTGTGTGTGTGTGTGTGTGTGTGTTTGTGTGTGTGTGTGTGTATGTGTCTGTATGTGTGTGTGTGTGTGTGTGTGTGTGTGTGTGTGTGGCTGGTATTAGGAGCCGTTGGGCAAACAAAACATTAATATATCCTTATCACTACATTTCTTCCATAAAAAAAATCCTCCTACTTCAGATTCATCGTACTAAAATAAATCATTTGCTCCATATATTCATTTTCATCATAATAAATATTCTCTTATACTAATAATTCTAATAATTAATGCCCATAGTAAGTGTTTTATGTTGTATTAAACATAACAGTGATTCGATATATCTGTGTATTTGCTAAGTGTTTGATATGAGAACAGTTACACTGTCAGTTAATATTTGTTGTCCATTACGTAACATTGTAAGAGAAAAAATATTTTCTTCAGCTTATTCTCCTTGGATCTGTGAATGTGTTGCTTATTCAGTAGGAACGAGGTGTCATATTTACCATTTTTGTTTATCTTGCTTCAGTGATCAGCTTAAAAACTAAGCATAGAACTTTTTCAAATGCTTGTGTGGATATAAACCTCTCTCTCTCTCTTCCCGAGTGTACTGTAGATAATAAATAACTTCCCTCGTGCGGAATTTGAACAATTCTGAAGGGTCCAGAAAATAGATGTTGCCACTTTTTATTACGTTTTAAGATAGCTGATGGTTTAGGATGATTTCGCAGAAGTACTAGGTCTCCGATATTAAATGTTTGTGTTCTTTTCAGCTGCTTATCATAGTAGGCTTTTCTTTTTATAGCTGCATCAGTTAGGGCTACTAATATTTGTCTTACCTTTTCTTCCAGTGTTCTGTCACCTCAGGGAAATTTTGGTATCCGTTTTACCCATTCGTTTGTCTCTTTGGTTTGTAAAACTAAATCGGTGGGTGTATGGGGTGTAGAATACAAAGGTAGGTTGTTAACCACTTGCTCAAATAGTCCAATATATTCAACCCAGGATGTTTGTTTGTTGGAAGCACATGTTCTGATGAAGCGATTTAATTCACGGAAAATGCGTTCCATTGGATTGGCAGAAGGATTATAACATGAAATGAGAATGTGATTCAGGTAATTTTTATGAATGAAATCTTTCCGTGCGTGACATGTGAAAGTTTTTGCATTGTCGGACAGAATTGTCGTCAGCTTCCCGACAAAAGGGAAATAGTCACGCTCCAGGCGGCGAATCACTGCTTTTGCGGTAGTAGTTTTTAATGCGTATAACTTCACATAGATGCCAAGAATGTGTTTGTTGACGCCTCTGCGTCCAATCGGAAGAGCTCCTGCAGTATCAATTGAAACTAATTGAACAGGTTTATACGGTAAGATAGAATGAAGCGGCATCTTGTTTGACTGATTGTTAGGCTTGCATTTCTGACAAATTAAACAGGATTTCAATGTGTAATGGATTTTTCGTGACATATTCGGAAAATAACAGTATTGTTCAAGCTTACGGAGACACTTTAGTGCGCCAAAGTGTACCCAAACTCTATGTATGTGCCAAATTAGAGATTTTTCATATGTAGCAGGTTTGCAAACACACCAGAGTTGCGATTGTACATGTCTACGAAAGAAAAGTACTCCTTTGTAGACTTTGTAGTGTTGATTTAGATGTGCATCTGATTTGCCTGTAATTTGTGTGATAATTTTCCTCCACCTGTCATCTGCTTGCTGTAATACCTGCATGTTTTTGCACATATCTAAATAATATGTTCTAAATTCCATGTCCTTCATGAGCATTATCTTAAACTATGTGTTTGACTCAAGGTAACGTGTGGTTCCTGAAGAGGGGCAGCAGCCTTTTCAGTAGTTACAGGGGCAACAGTCTGGATGATTGACTGAGCTGGCTATGTAACATCTGCTAATGTGGTTTTGCCACACAGTTACTTCGAACGGCTGAAAGCAAGGGGTAACTACAGCCGTTACTTTTCCCGAGGACATGCAGCTCTACTGTATGAACATATGATGATGGCATCCTCTCGGGTAAAATATTCCGGCGGTAAAATAGTCCCCCATTTGGATCTCCGGGCGGGGACTACTCAGGAGGATGTTGTCATCAGGAAAGACAATACTGGCATTCTACGGATCGGAGCGTGGAATGTTAGATCCCTTAATCGGGTAGGAAAATTAGAAAATTTAAAAAGGTAAATGGATAGGTTGATGTTAGATATAGTGGGGATTAGTGAAGTTCGGTGGCAGGATGAACAGGATTTCTGGTCAGGCGGAGAACAGGATTATAAATACAAAATCACTTGGGGGTATCACAGGAGTAGGACTGATAATGAATAAGAAAATAGGAATGCGGGTAAACTACTATGACCAGCACAGTGATAGCATTATCATTGTCAAGATAGATACGAAGCCAACACCGACAACAGTAGTACAGGTTTATATGCCAACTAGCTCTGCCGATGATGAGGAGACCGAAGAAATATATGAGGAGCTAAAGGAAATTATTCAGACAGTTAAGGGAGAGGAAAACTTAATTGTGACGGGAGACTCGAATTCGGTAGTAGGAAAAGGAAGAGAAGGAAAAATAGTAGGTGACTATGGACTGGGCAGGAGGAATGAAAGAGGAAGTCGCCTGGTAGAATTTTTCACGGAACATGATTTAATAGTAACAAACACGTGGTTTAAAAATCACAAAAGAAGGTTGTATACATGGAAGAGACCAGGAGACACCGGAAGGTATCAGATAGATTTTATAATGGTAAGACACAGATTCCGGAACCAGGTTATAAACTGCAAGACGTACCCAGGGGCAGATATAGACTCTGACCATAACTTATTAGTCATGAACTGTAGGCTGAAACTGAAAAAACTGCAGAAAGGTGGGAAAAGAAGGAGATGGGACTTAGATAAATTGAAAGAAAGTGAAGTTCTGGAGAATTTCAGAGGGAGATTTAGGCAACAATTAACAGAAACAGGGGGAAATAAAACAGTAGAAGAGGAATGGGTAGCATTGAGAGATGAAATAGTGAAAGCAGCAGAGGACAAAATAGGTAGAAAGGCAAGACCTACAAAAAATCCTTGGATATCACAGGAAATACTAGATTTAATTGATGAAAGGACAAAATATAAAAATGCAGTAAATGAAACAGGCAAGATGGAGTACAGACGACTAAAAAATGAGATTGACAGGAAGTGCAAAATGGCTAAGCAGGAGTGGCTAGAAGCCAAATGCAAATCTGTAGGAGAAGGTATAAGAAGGGGAAAAGTAGATACCGCCTACAGGAAAATAAAAGTGACATTTGGGGACAAGAAAAGCAACTCTACGAATATCAAGAACTCAGATGGGAAACCAGTTCTCAGCAAAGAAGGGAAAGCTGAAAGGTGGAAAGAATACATAGAACAGCTCTACAAAGGAAATGAACTTAGAGACGATGTTGTAGCAAGGAAAGAGGAAGTAGATCAAGATGAAATAGGAGATGCTATACTGAGAGATGAATTTGACAGAGCCTTGAAAGACCTAGGTCGGAACAAGGCCCCAGGAGTAGATGACATACCCTCAGAGCTAGTAAAGCCTCTGGGAGAGCCAGCCATGACAAGACTATTTGAACTGGTGTGTAGGATTTATGTGACAGGCGAAATACCCTCAGACTTTAAGAAAAATGTAATAATCCCCATTCCAAAGAAATCAGGCGCAGACAGGTGTGAAAATTACAGAACCATCAGTTTGATGAGTCATGGTTGCAAAATTTTAACACGAATTATCTACAGGAGAATGGAAAAGCTGGTAGAAGCTGACCTCGGGGAAGATCAGTTTGGATTCAGGAGGAACGTAGGAACCCAGGAGGCAATACTCACTTTACGTCTTATCTTAGAAGATAGATTAAGGAAAGGCAAACCTACATTTTTAGCTTTTGTAGATTTGGAGAAAACATTTGACAATGTTGACTGGAATACACTCTTTCAAATTCTAAAGTCAGCAGTGGTAAAATATAGGGAAAGGAGAGTTATTTATAACTTGTACAAAAGCCAGACCACAGTTATTAGACTCGAAGGGCATGAAAGGGAAGCATCAGTTGGGAAGGGAGTAAGACAGGGTTGTAGCCTTTCTCCGATGTTATTCAATTTGTACATCGAGCAAGCGGTGAAGGAAAGGAAGGAAAAATTTGGAATAGGGATTAAAGTACAGGGGGAAGAAATGAAAACATTGCGTTTTGCTGATGACATTGTAATTCTGTCAGAGACAGCAAAGGACCTGGAAGAGCAGTTGAATGGAATGGACAGTGTGTTGAAGAGAGCGTATAAAATGAACATTAACAAGAGCAAAACAAAAATAATGGAATGCGGTCTTAGAAAATTAGGCGATGCTGAAGGAATTAGATTAGGTAACGAAACAATGAAGGTGGTAGATGCGTTTTGTTACTTGGGTAGTAAAATAACATGTGATGGTCGCAGTACAGAGGATATAAAATGCAGAATGGCAATGGGAAGAAAAGCATTTTTGAAAAAGAGAAATTTGCTGATATTGAATATTAATTTAAGTGTAAGGAAGTGTTTTCTGAAGGCATTTGTGTGGAGTGTTGCCTTGTACGGGAGTGAAACATGGACGATAAGCAGTGCGGACAGGAAGAGAATAGAGGCTTCTGAAATGTGGTGTTACAGAACAATGCTGAAGATTAGGTGGGTAGATCGCATAGCCAATGAAGAAGTACTGAACAGAATTGGTGAGAAACGGAATTTTTGGCATACCCTGGCTAAAAGAAGGTATCGCTTGGTAGGACACATTCTTAGACATCGGGGAATCGTAAATTTAGCATTGGAGGGAAGTGTGTGGGGTAAAAATCGCAGAGGGAGACCAAGAGACGCGTATAGTAAGCAGATTCAAGTGGATGTGGGTTGCCGTTCTTATGAGGAGATGAAAAGGCTTGCTCAGGATAGAGTAGGGTGGAGAGCTGCATCAAACCAGTCTCCGGACTGAAGACCATAACAACAACAGTCTTCAAATTCAGGTAAACCCTGGGTAAGTCTGGAAAGTGCATCAGCTATGACATTATCTGATCCTTTAATGTGTTCAATTTCAAAATCGTATTCTTTTTATTTATTTTTTTATTGGTTTTTTTGTTCCATAGTACCCAATTGTGGAGTGAGACTCCATGGTCATGGAACAAGTCAATACATTAATTGTTACACAAGAATGGTAATAGAAAATATTTAAGTAGTCCTTTGCACACGACAATCTTAAGACAAAGTGAAAAGAATCAATAAAGAAAAAAATGAATTAGTTTAATTGTTTAACTTTTCTAGGAGTTCCTCGACAGAATAAAAGGAGTGAGCCATGAGGTAACTCTTAAATTTAGATTTGAAAGCGAGTGGATTAGTGCTAAGATTCTTTAGTTCTTGAGGCAGCTTATTGAAAATGGATGCCGCAGAATATTGTACCCCATTCTGCACAAGTGTTAAGGTAGTGTGATGTAAATTCAGATTCGACGTCTGTCTAGTATACACCGAGTGAAAGCCACTAACTCGTGGGAATAAGCTGATATTATTAACAACAAACGACATTAAAGAAAAAAACCTATTGTGACGCCAGAGTCAAAATTCCCAGACTACTGAAAAGGGGTCGACACGAAGTTCGCGAACTTACACCACATATTGCTCGAACCGCCCGTTTTTGAGCCAGAAATATCGTTTTTGCATCAGGCACGTTACCCCAAAAAACAATGCCGTACGTCATAAGTGAGTGAAAGTAAGCGTAATAGACTACTTTTCGTGTTGAAAAATCACTTATTTCAGATATTGTTCTAATGGTAAATATAGCAGAATTTAGTTTTGTAACAAGATTCTGAACATGGGCTTTCCATGACAGTTTACTGTCTATATGAACACCTAGAAATTTGAACTGTTCAGTCTCACTTATCACATGCCCATTATGTGTAATCAGAATGTCAGCTTTCGTCAAATTATGTGTTAGAAATTGTAAAAACTGAATTTTACTGTGATTTAACATCAACTTGTTTTCTACAAGCCATGAACTTATCTCTTGAACTGCATTATTTGATATTGTGACAATATTACAGGCAACATCCTTCACTACCAAGCTGGTATCATCAGCAAACAAAAATTTTTACAGTCACCTGTTATACTCGAAGGCATATCATTTATACAAATAAGAAACAGCAATGGTCCCAAAACAGACCCCTGGGGCACCCCATACTTAATTGTGCCCCATTGGGATTGCACGTCATAGCTATTTTCTACACTGCGGAGAATTACCTTCTGTTGTCTATTATTAAAGTAAGAGATGAACCAGTTGTGGGCTACTCCCCGTATTCCATAATGTTCCAACTTCTGCAACAATATTTGATGATCAAAACAATCAAACGCTTTTGTTAAATCAAAGAAGACGCCTAATGTCCGTAGCCTCTTATTTAACCCATCAAGTGCCTCACAGAGAAACGAAAATGTAGCATTTTCATTCGTTAAACCACTTCAAAAACCAAACTGCACGTTTGACAATAAATTATGTGAACTGAAATGATCAATTAATGTTGAATATACAGCCTTTTCAATAACTTTAGAAAAAAACGATGGCATAGAAATAGGTCTATAGTTGTCTACATTATCCCTTTCTCCTTTTTTATAAAGCAGTTTCACTACCGAGTACTTTAATCTGTTAGGAAACTGACCATTCTGAAAGGAAAAATTACAAATATGGCTTAGTACTGGGCTAACATATGGAGAACAGTACTTTAGAATTCTGCTAGATACCCCATCATATCCACAAGAGTCCTTAGTCTTTAGTGATTTAATTATTGACTCAATCTCACCTATGGAAGTATCGTGAAAGACCATTTCAAGTAACAGCCTCGGAAAGGCATTTTCTAAAAACGTTATATGATTACCTGTAGAAACTAGATTTTTGTTTAGTTCCCCTACTATATTCAGAAAGTGATTATTGAATATTGCACATATATCTAACTTGTCAGTAACAGAAACATTCCTACTACACACTGACATTATATCTTCTACCTGCTGCTGCTGACCTGACACTTCCTTCACGACTGACCAGATAGTTTTAATTTTATCCCGAGAGTTTGCTATTCTTTTTGCATACCACATACTTTTTGCATTCTTAATGACATTTTTCAGAACCTTACAAAAATGTTCAAATGTTTGTAAATCTATCGGACCAAACTGCGTGGTCATCAGTCCGTATCAGAACCTTACAGTACTGTTTGTAATGAGCTATTGCATCTTCATTCTGACTGCTTCTAACATTTTGGTACAACTCCCATTTAGTTCTACATGATACTCTTATCCCCTTTGCCAGCCACCCTGGCTGTCTGTTACTGGAAGTACCCTGTTTTGATTCTTCCAGCGGAAAGCAACTTTCAAACAGCATAAGAAATGTATTCAGAAAAGCATTATATTTATCATCTGCATTATCGGCACTATAAACATCCTGCCATTCTTGTTCCTTAATTAAGCTTAAAAAGGTCTCAATTGCAACTGGATTAACTTTTATGAGTAGTTGATATTTATGTTTAACATTTGTTTGAGAACAAATACTTTTTAGAATTAAAAGTTGGGCATCGTGGTCTGATAGGCCATTTACTATTCTGCTGACACCTGCTGCTGATACCTCTCTAATAATGAAGAATGAACAAAAATTTTGTCAATGGTAGAAGTGCTACTTCCTTGCATTCTCGTTGGAAAAAATACTGTTAGCATCATGTTATAGGAATTAAATAGATCTAACAGCTGGCTTTTCCTTGAGCTATCACCTACCCAATCAATATTGAAATCTCCACACACAATTAAATTTTTGTACTTCCTATACAGTGAACCCAGAACCAATTCCAACTTGGGCAGAAACATTTTAAGATCTGAGTCAGGGGATCTATAAATAACAACTATTACTAGTTTAGTTCCATTAACATTAACAACTCCTGCACAACATTCAAATATCTGTTCTGTGCAGTGTTTAGGAAAATCGATTGACTCCAATGAAAAATCGTTTTTTACATACATGGCCACTCCCCCACACTGCAAGGAACTCCTAGAGTAGAAGGCAGCTAACCTGTATCCTGGCAAAGGAAGTCTCTGAATTGTCACACCACTTAAAAAGTGCTCTGAAATACCAATAATGTCAGAATCAGTATCAATAAGCAGTTCATTAACTTTATCTCTGCTACCCTGTATTCTTGTAGTATCATGGCCCATCTGGCTAATCTATTGTATAATAGTCTGCATGACATCAAAAAGCTAAGTGCCTGATGATCACAGAAGACTCTTGTATGTTTAACAAAGATATAATGATGAAACTTTTTGAATGCCCAAACAATTGCAAGAACTTCTAACTCTGTGGTTGAATATCGATGTTCGCACTCAGTGAGCGTGCGACTAGCAAAAGTGATGACTTTTAGGGACTGTGGATCCAGATTATTTGAAATTTGGAAGAGACACGCCCCAACCCCAAAATTTGACGAGTCCGTAACAATACAGAAATCCTGTGACATGTCAGGGTGATTTAATATGTCTGAGTTAACAAGGGCTTGTTTAATTTTGTCAAAGTCTTGCTCACACTGTTCTGTCCAATTCCAATGGATGTTTTTTCGAAGAAGTGAAAGAAGAGCAGTACTATTGAGTAGTTGTTGTGGCACAAAGCGCCGAAAAATGAACATAAACCGTAGAAGGCTTTTAATTGCTTCCTATTGTGAGGTGCAGGAAAATTTTTTTAGGGTCAGGAACAATGCCCGTGGGTGAGATAATGTGCCCAAGAAATTTGATTTCAGTTTTAACAAACTTAGACTTTTTCAAGTTGACAGTTACTCCAGATGACAGAAATTTATCTAACACTCTTTCAAGTAGGATGACATGTTCTTCCCATGTAGAAATAGCAACAAGTATGTCATCAACGTAAACTGTAATATTATCTAGTAATTCCGGATCAAGTACTGTATCAAGTGCTGTGATAAAGACACCAGAACTCACATTTAGACCAAAAGGCAGTACCTTAAATTGGTACGATCGTCCTGAGAAAATGAAAGCAGTATATTTACGAGACTCTTCTGGTGTAGGACCCTGCCAATATAATGCTCTAAGATCAAAACTTGATAGATATTTGACTCCATAGAACTTCTGAAGCTGTTCTTCTAAGTTTTCTGGCCTAGTTCTAACTGGAATGATAATCTTATTGATTTGACGTGCATCAAGCACAAGACGAACAGACCCATCTGATTTAAAAATTGCAAGAAGAGGACTGGAATACTGTGACATTGAAAGTTCTATTATGTGCCATCTAAGCATACGGTTAATTTCTGCTCTGACAGCTGGTTGTTTTGCCCAAGGTATAGAATATGTTTGCCTACAGAATGCTTCATGAGGCTTAACTTGCATGTTATACTGATATGACCTAATTACACCTGGCCTTTTGTCAAATACTCATATGTACTTGTGTAGCAAGTGGAGAAGTTGTTGTCTCTATCTGTGGCATTAGTGGATTCATTAACTTTTTGAACTATAGATTCAAGAGATTCATTTTCAGATTCCTGAATTCCAGTATAATTTTCAAATTGCATTTGATTAACTGTGACTTGCTTCAACCGAACAGAGTTAAAAGATTTTCTTGGTGTCACTTCCTTCATAGTCAGATTCAAAATACAGACACAGTGGTTTACTGTCAAATAACATTTACCTTCCTTAAAATATAATTTTGCTTCTCGACTTTGAAGATATTCTAAACCAAGTATACAGTCTTCTATGACAGCATCTACTACAAAGAATGAGCAAGTGTCAATTTCATCACAGATTTGTAGTTGAACAAGTGTTTGTAACTTAACTGGCTTAAGGCCAATTCACACTGTCCGTCACGTCAACGTCACGCCACAGCACCGTCACGTCAAGTTCTATTCACACTGTCCGTCAGTGTCCGTCACATCAATTCGCCCATCTCAGTACGCAATGTTGAAAGTGAGGTTATGAGTGGCGATCTGTTATGTAGAAAGCCATAATTTAATATTAGAATTGAGGGAACAACAATGCTAAATGTTATTGACTGCCAAAGAAAACTTTACAGTGTATGTTTTTGGCCTACTTACTGGGAACTGAAACAACATTTCAAAACATCGACATCTATTTTCTAGCGAAAAAATAAACATATGAAAACATCAAAAAATATATATAAGATCATAAATAACGCCTATTTACTTTATCCATTACGATTTGCCTGCTGTCATTATTAATACCATCATCAACAACTGAATTTTTGTCTTTCATTAGAACTGACTTTTTCATTCAAAATGTTATTTAGTGAAAAATGCGTACTCCAATTACAATCTTATTCAATTAAAAAGGTTGCTTCAGCCTTTTCTGTTTCAATGTTACGCAACATAAACCATTTTTTGGTTTCAGATATTCGACTTCGATTTTAGAGGGACACTCAATTGACAAAAATATTTAAGTCGTCATGAAACATTAAGATATTTACTCCTAAAACGAAGTATAACAACAAAATAAAGATGAAAAAGACTTATTTGCATATAAACAGTGCAATCGTCGACTGCTACATTTAATTCGCGTGACGAAAATAGGTTAACTTCCGATGTTAGCAGACTGCCGTTCCGTCAAAACATTCTTCGCGAGAAAGCTTGACTTGACGTTGACGTGACGTGACGGTCCGGTGACGGACAGTGTGAACGCCGCCATTAGAAATACATTGCGGAATGTTCTGACGGACGGTGACGTGACGTGACGTGACGGACAGTGTGAATTGGCCTTTAGATTTTGCACCTACTGCACCAACGATTTTGCAGTTCTGTACAGGAAAGGTAGGTAACCTCTGAATGTTGTTTATGCGTTTAAATAGACTGTAAGACAATACATTAACAGCTGCTCCAGTGTCAACTACAATCGATGTAGGTATGTCTCCCACTGTTGTTAAGATGTGTGCTTGATAGGCAACTATAGGTACTTTGTTTTGTTGTGTTTGTTCCTGGAGTAGCTCTTCCCTGATATCGATTCCTTTATTGTAACGCAGCATATTTGCTGTGAGAATTGTGTCCTCACTGCCTCTGTCGCTCAATGTCAGAGGTTCCAGACACGAGCCGATTTAGTTTGACGTCTGTGTCTCGTTAGAATGTCTTTGAGGTTGATTTAAAGTCTCTGTCACGACAGTTATAGTCACGGTCGATTCATTTTGTGTCCAGTTTGTTTGATCTGTACTGTCAGTCGTCATCGTTGCTACTGGTATTTGATTGACATTTGGTTGTTGTGCAGGGGTAGTAGAAAATTCGGAATTTGTTGAGTACCGTTATTGTTTGGAAAAAAATTCTATTTCTGATTATTATTGTAGTAGTTTCAATTACGCCAGAGCGGTTGTGTGTTACCATTATATTGGTTAGGGAAAGTAGCTGCATTGTTATTGAAATTATTATTATTGTGATTGAAGTAGCCCGGATTAAATCTTTTGTCACGACGGCGTCGGTAATACTGGCCGCCGTTAGGTACGTTTCGTACTGCGTTTCCACTGTTTACTCCACTAGTCACTTTGTAACGTTTCTGCTATGTTGCTAACTCCTAAAAATCAGTTGCCAACATAGAAACACGAAATATTTGACACCTAAAGTAAAACTTCATTATCGGACATGTGAGATATCACATTTTCGCCTTCAGATTGAAATTCTATTAACACTATTAGTAAAACGCTTTTAAGAAATAGTACACTGATTTAAATATAACTTTGGCTAACCTTTTACGTAATTTTCAGTTTTTAATACTTTCGTAAATAATAGCTGCAAACACTAAAAATGCATACACTTAGTTTCGGAAATTGCTGAACCTATATAGATACTAATTTGTATGAAAACAATAATGCTACATGTTATAAACTATTGCACAACATGATTTCATATATACCTTTTGTTTAAATAAATTAGGGCAGACCATGTTTTATATATCACTAGATCCTAAATTAAATACTGATAATTTTTCATGCACTAAAATTAATAATCCGTTTGGTACTAAGAAACTATCTTCGAAATTAACAAAACTACGACAACCATATACAAATCCGTATTAATAAATAATTTGACCGCAAACTGAAACACATTAAAATTCCATGTCACAATAATAATACGTCCACACACTATTGGCAAAAGAAATATGTGTGCATTTCGAAAACACACATAATGTAAATAATTTGACGACTGTAAACACTAGTCAAAAGGATGACGTTAAATTTGTGTTACACATTAAATACAAATGTCATGAAACAAGTACATACATTGACATAAATAGTCAAAGCTTAAATGTAATGTTTTAATTTCTGTATTGTGGAATATTCAATGTAAAAGAATATTGTTTAATTGTGAATTACAAAACTTTGTCATCAATATTATTACGTGGTTAAGCAGAAAGATGTTGGAGAGAAACCATTGTTTAGTGAGTCTTGGATAGAGTTGTTGAGTGGCCAGAAACCTGTAAGCAGCTCTGTTGGCTTGCTGCTGCATTTCTTGGTTGTGCAATGTTTAAGTGGAAATAAAATCGTTTTCCATATCAACTGAGATGGTTTTAATTTATTAAAAGATCCTGTAAAATCAAATTCTTTAGTGAATGCCGAAGACAACTCACAACGCAACGGACTTCAGCCAGCATATAAGATAAGTTCAACTTCACCTACAGTGGAATGACTTCATTATAGACTGTGAACTAATAAACATTTCCGTGATTCAGGAATATATTAGGGCTCAGTTTGAGTCATTCTGAAAAGAGGTGATGGACGTTAGAACTTGCATTTGCGGCTGTCCGGTATTGCTAATAAATGACTGTTGCGGTAACATCTGTGTAGAGCGTGACATGTTTTGATTATTAGGCTGCGGCTGGCTGACATGAATCAGCTGATTACTAGGATAGTTGAAGGAATTATTTGTGTTACCGTACCTGTAACTATTATTTCTTGCTCGGTCATCTTCAAAGATTGAATCTAGTGTGTCCACCGTAGTGAGAAAAGTTTCTAAGTTTTGTGTTGAAACGTGAGCTAGTTGCAACCGCAACCGTGTAGCCAATTTGTTTATTAACACGCGTAGTACTTCCCTGTGCGGGAGGGTGTCATCAAAGAATTTAGCTTTGTTTATGTACTTCTCGAAATATCTCCGCAGACTCCCGTTTCGTTCATTGAAAGGTTGTGGATTATAAACTTCATTTCGAAACCTTTCTTGCACAACAGGCGACCAAAAGGTGGTTAAAAATGCCCGTTAAAACTCACCATAAGTTTCACAACTCTTTAGGGCTTCTGCAGCCTAGATTCCCGCTTCACCTTGAATGTATCCGACAATAAATCTTATCTTTCTTTTTTCGGACCACGATTCAGGTTTTAAACCTCTAAAAGATTGTAGGAAAATGACTGGGTGCACAGTACGGTTCTCATTAATAAAGATTTGAAATTGGTGGTGCTTTATCATACTTTCGTCAAGTTCTTCGGCAGTAGCATGATTTTGTGGTGAATAAGAGGGGGTATGTTCAGTGGCGTAGCTATGTCACCAAGGGCCCCGGGGCAAAACTGACATCGGGGCCCTCTTTAAACTAATACTGTACAGATGCAAAACTACTTCATCATCAGCTCCTTACCGCCCACTGGAAGACATAATAAGGCAAACCTAAACACTACTAAGTAAATTATTATCTGTCACGCAGCAGATAATATTTAATTGTACTCTCTGATATAATTGTGAAAGTTTGTTTGTTTGTTATGCTTTCACGCAAAAATTACCAGGTGATTTGGATGAAATTTTGCAGAGGGATAGAGTTGGACCTGGGTAGGACATACAGATGAAAATGCACCATGGGATATTTTTCGTCCGCGGTGATAGCAGGCGGACTGTTGTCAGTGCTGACAACTCACTTTCGCTAAACTACTACGCTGTTGATAGACCAGTCAAAGAAGGAAAATACGGGAAATATTCGTGTAGGGTGGTTTCATCAAAAGTAAGTTGCCGGGTTGTGTTTGATGAAACACTTTGCATTGAGCCGTGCTCCTACCAGGCTTCTTGAAGTATATGTTAGTGTCTGGCCAGTAGAAAGTGGTAAGTAAAATAACTAAGTCGATATCTTCGCTTATTATCGTGACAGTGGGGTAGAGGGCAGCGTCTTGATGCACAATTCACTATCGAGGCAAAGTAATTATTACATGAAACTTCTGATCCGTGAATGTAATTAAACCTTTAAATGGCAGAATAAACAAATGGTGTGCGGGTAGAAACGTACCTTAAAAGATTGCATGAAGTGCTGAATTCTCACCATTACTTTAAAAGACAGTGAAGTTGTTTGTTTTTCACATAGAAGAACTGAGCAGAATGAGGCGGAGGATATAGTGTTAGTATGAACGTAAATTGAAGAGCGAATAGTTCTTACGGTATGGGAAGGCGCCGTTCACAGAAAAAAGCCACAGAATGCCGAATCCATTTACCGCCTACCATTGCAGGGTAGTGTATAGAAAGGTATGTAGATTCTGTTCGGTATTCCTTTCAGTATTAACGCATTCGTGGAAAATAAACGTGCCTGTTTCCTGGCGCAACGCATTTTGTGAAGAATACGCACTCTCCACATGTGTCTGCGCAGTACATCATCTGTGATTTGTGAGGTGCACTGTGGAACGGTCGGTATAACTTAGTAAAACACCTTGTAATTTTCTTTTTCGACGTAATGGGGTAGACAGAGTGAGGGTTCGCTTTCTCGGTACTCGTTTTGCAGGCACACAAAGAACGGCAATGCCTGACGAGTCCAGCGGTCTGCCCCTTTACCTCATCTTCTGCCCTCCAACCCCTCCCCCCCCCCCCCCCCGCACCTCTTCCTGCTGTTACTGTCACATCCCCACAACAAATTATATGCCCAATACTGTTCTACTGTACTTAAATATGTTGTATACATTTAATATTTTGTCTTAGTCCATTCTGTTTACCAATAACTATATTAACATATTGGCTGCCAAAGGTATACTTGGGTTACCGACCCCCGGGGACCATTTACTTTTTTTTCCATATTCTGCTTTAGTTTGCTTGAAGTGAGCTATTTAAGCACAAATAAGTTGGAAATATTGCAATTAAGTACCTTAGGTTTTTATTTATTTGTAGTTACGTATGACTCACATGGTGCCAGAGTAAAGTGCCAGGTGTGTCATTAGCTATGTCGCTAATACCTTTGGGTTGGTACTCCTGTAAGTCTTTCATTCCAGAACATTATTTGCGTACTGTTCCATTATTGTTTTTCTGCATTGTTACTACAGTCTTTATTCAGTTTTGTTTGCTCCGTAAGGTAAGGCAAAGCAGTCAACAATTCGAAGATTGGTTTGAACACCACAGTGCTTTACTAGGCATGGTCCTGTTTAGAGGTGGTATGCCGTTGCCTTCCTCCGACCTTCGAACTGACTTATCCAGCCAATTATAGGGGGACCTACAGTTTAACGTGGGTTCCGAACCACGGTGCTACTCGGTATTTTTCACATGAGCAATACTGCCAGAGGGGAAAGAAGTGGAAAGTGACAGATAAAAATCCTAGGACTTGGCGGGGATTGAACCCAGGATTAGTAGTCTGGCACTCTACCACTGTGCAACCGAGGCGCACGTAACACAGTGATATTGTAGCAGGAGAAAGTGTCTCGTAGAAGTTATGTAGATGAACAAAGGCATGTACAGAAGCTTTTAGATGAAGTTATGGACATAAGTGAAGAAGATGAAGATACTACTGAAATGGAAAAATAAGAGGAATGTGTTGATGTTGAGTACTGTTCATGGAGAGAAAGAATCTGAAGTTTAAACCAAGATAGGCACAACGAAAAAACCAGCAATGATAACTCACTATAATCAGCCATTTATAGATCTCTCTCACCAAATGAAGTCCTATATTGTCTAAGGCGGGGTGTGAAATGGTACAGGAAGCTTTCAATTGAACGGTTGACAGGGTCAGCACTGGTAAATGCTCTTGTGATTTACCGATACATCAACAATAAGATCATCTCAATCACAGAATTCATAGAGGAAGTGACTTTGAGGTACTCCATACAGAAGATGCTGATGCCCCTGAGAACTCTTTCACCGTAGCCACCGAGCTGCCTGCAGATTGTGCTCTTGTGAACATGAGAGCAGCAAGTCATATATACGGATGCTACGAAAACATGAACTATGAATTTGGACGAGAGCAAGTGTGTTTCTTCATAAAAGACAGTGCATGCAGGTGTTAGAGATACAAAGTGGAATTACTCTATTTTTTTCAGTCTGTTTCATCGTTGTTGCAACTAGAGTTGGAGAATTTAATTAAAACCGTATGTGATATACAATCTGCTGTATAAGTAATATGTAACACCAAATAATAAATTATAAACACAAGTAAATTCCAATATGACCTGAGTTATATATAATTCACGATTTCAAGTGTCAATAACTACTCTTGAGCTCTTGAAAACTGGAGGCCACGAACATGATTTGTTATTGGGGCCATAACGTACTGTAACACGAAGTCACAGCACGCTACTGTGAGTTGCAACTGCATCACGGAGCTTTAAATGGAAAAATGTCCGTAAGTTGTATTTACTTCACGTGACCCGAAGAGAAAACTTCCTGTGACTTATATTTAATTCATGTGGCAGTCAATGTGTTAAAACATTGTTTTCTGAAAGTTGGGAATTTTTCTATTACTTGTAACACGAATACTATTAGTCCTTGAAAAAAATTCAAAATTTGTATCACGAACATAAGGAGTGGCGTTTTTCAAGCTGTGGTGATTTCGTTCGTGTTCCCTCAAGCACCAAAGTTAGAACAAAATAATACCTACTGGAGTAATACAATGCTTCAAACTGTTAGATTGCAGATGGCAAAGATATGATTTCTGATGGGTAATTATCGGTAAGCGTTTCCGTGACTGCAGTACATTATAGTAATAATGTGGGTACACAATTAAAAAGTAGTCAATTTTATTTTAACAATTATTTTACAATCTTTTCCTGGCTTTGGTTTTTGCAAAATCATCAATAAGGTCTGTTAAATCTAGACTTGATGCAGCCTTATTTTCGATTGTTATGAGTGCCAAATGTCCGAGTCGAGCTTGAGCCATACTGTACTTCAGATGCGTTTTGATAATCTTTAATTTGCTGAACGACCTTTCAGCTGCTGCAGAAGAATAAAACTGCGGTAAATACTTCCGTAACATCACATTTTAATAATGCATTTTTTTAATAATTTCCTTACATAATTGGCGAACTGTCCATGTTGGGGTCAATTTCGGCAGGAGAAATTAAAAGTCGAAATTCCTTCATTCGACTAAAATGTTATGTACAGTTTAACATCTATTATCCGAAGTAATTTGGGGACAGGGATATTCGGAAAGCTGGTTTATTCGGATATTCGAACTATAGTCTTCTATTTGCCAATAAGAAGTACTGTACAGTAAATGTATTTATACTGTATTTGGAGGAGCGCGATCCTTCACATTCCGCCGAGCCGGCACATCTTGGAAGACGCCGCTGTTGCTGTGAGCAGCTCTGATGCTGCTGCTACTTCTGCTGCTACGCCGACTGGAAGTGTGCCGATTGTTGGACACATTAACTGGCAGCTTCTCCTGTCAGCTGCGCCACATAGTGGCGCCTTGTGAAGGCCCAATTAGAAGCATTGTTCCGCCAGCCGGTGGCCCAGTGCGGCTACTGTGGGAAACTTGGTTTGAGGGAAGGGGGTATGATGTACGATTGGGTGGGAGGGTAAAAACAAATTAAATAAAAAATTCGATGCTCTAGTGTAACTTTTTTCGATCGTCGCTCACGATGGCCGAGTGGCCCTTGGAGCTCGGGGGCCCCGGGGCACTGCCCCGCCTAGCCCTATGATAGCTACGCCACTGGGTATGTTTGGTTTCATTTCGATACCTAGTTGGTCAAGGTCATTAGAGGTCGTCAAGCAAAAGTCAATCTGCGTCCTGTCTGACGTCAAATTGTTAGATGTGCCCGGATTATATAGAGAGCGTGGAATATTTGTTGCAGTTCTGGAAGATTTCCAATCATGGAACACATTTGTCACGGGTTCATTTGGCCTAGATTGTGTCATCTGTGTATTTAAAATTGATTTCACGTCTGTAAGATCTTTTTGTAAAGCTTTAACAGTATTTCCATGTTTTTCATACACTTTAGTAGCTACGTCTTGAATTACAGTGGTTAATTCTGCGTCTATCTTTTCATTCAACTTCGCTTCTGTATTAGATAAGAATTGTTGTACCCTATCATGATTTTCTTTGACTATGTTCTCTGCCTGACTCGTAATTCTCGTAACAGTTGTTTCCAAGTTTTCTTGTTGAATTTTAAGCTGTGTAAGATTCTGTGTGAGACTCTCAATAGCTGTTGGTAATGTTTTAACGGTTTCTTTGCAATTAGTTACATCATCGACTACAGGAGCGACTTTTGCATCTACTGTGTCCATGATTTCATCCACTACTTTGTTTTGTACTTCAGAAAACTTACCATTGATAGCCTGTTCGACTTTGAGTATCTGTGCGTCTATCTGTTTGTTTACTTCCTCAGAAATAAGTGAGGGTAAATTTTGTTGTACTGATTCTAGATTTTTAAATCTCGACTCAAATGCTCTAAATCATGTTTCGTGTTGGCCTGTAAAATGTTTAGTTCATTTTTTGTAGTTGTCTGCAAGTGATTAATTTGATCGGTCAAGCCTGAAATGTGATTTTTTGTAGCATGTGTAGATGTTTGTAAATTGTTAATTTGTTGCGACATGTTCGTATGTATAGCATTCGTAGATGCTTGCAAATTGTTTAGTTCGTCTTTAGTAGATGTTTGTTAATTTGTTGCGACATGTTCGCATGTATAGCATTCGTAGATGCTTGCAAATTATTCATCTGTTGCGACATGTTAGCAAATAATATCTCAAATCGTTTTAACCAATCTTCTTGCGGATTTTCAGATTGGTGTACTGTCTGTGTGGGAAAATCTGTTACATGTGATGTGGTTGCAAGATTTTCCTCCACTATGTGTGGAATAATTTCAATTAATCTCGTAGCCACATTATTTTCAACACTTTGCGTGGGCTGTGAAACATTAGTGTTTGGTTCTGACTCCATTGTAGTAATTTGTCTACGGGTTTTAACCATACTAATAAATTATCAAAAATTTGGAATAGTGTGGGGAACCTACACACTTCACACGCAAAAAAATTTCTTTTATCAGCACTGTTTAAGCAATGAAACAATGAAATCACTATTAATATTCGTCACACGCATGCGAGACGCTTCGAGTGAGAGACAAGCGAGGATCGCTTTGTTGTATCGATTTAGCAGCCATGTTGGCCATTTTTCCAACTAGTGATTTAAAATAAATATCTGACTACAAAAGAAATTTTGAAAATAGATTTTTGCTAATAGAATGAGGTACTGAATCGGAAATTGCGTACTTGCAAAAGACTAAGAGAAAGTAGAAAGCACCAAATAAGCGAAATAATCAGTCTGTCCTTACCTGTGTTGCAATTTTCATTGTTGGCTGCCGTTGAATTTCTCGTGATCGGGTGTGGCTCCAAATTTTTATTTTATTATTCTCCGGGGTAGTAATTATTGTCACGTCACAATTGGTCAGCAGTTGTTCATGAAAAATAAACACATTACAGAGATTAGGTTTCATACATTGGTGAATGATTACAAATATAAATAAATTTCAAACAATGGTATAATTAATTCACATAAAATTACATTTTTTTTCAACGATTCGAAGTCCTGTCAAAATAGGCGCCAATTCTTATGTAATGTTACCTTTTTTTTTTATTTTATCGCTGGTGTTGTTACAAGTTGAAAACCGGAATTGAAATTTAAGTAACCGTAAGATCAGCAATGAATATTAATTTTTGAAATGGTTATCAGTTCTCAGTAGCAATGTAAGTTAAAAATTACGACAACACCAGAAAGCACCATTACATAAGAAAATAGTGGAATCAGTTACATGGTATACATTCATTGGTGGAAGCTGTGACACTGCAGTTGAACGTGTATGAATTGATTAATACCTTCATTCTCGTAAACTGATGCTTGGTTTCATGACTATTAATTATTAAAGTTTTAAGACCATGTGCAATTTTGATCACTATGGTTATTGAAAGTTAAAGAAATTATCGGACTTCGCTTTTAACAGAATGAAGATTTCCTGCAGGCATTGAATTCAATGTTTAGTATAAAACATTGCATTGAGAATGTTCTTTTGTAATCAGGAGACAATAGGCAACAATGACCAAGCATCAATTTACTAATATTGCTGAAAATAAGTCATCAATTAAATGAAAGATGGGGTGAAATAGTCATTATTTAATAAAATAGGAATTCCAAATGAAAGCTAAAGTTTATTACGTAAAGGGTGCTAACCAGAGCTCACATGATTATGGAGATCGAGTAAAATATGTCTGCTCAGTATAAAGGTAGAAAAACGAAAGACGAAAAGCGATTCCGTTTTCTCTCCAGATCGTTTGAAATAGTTGCAGGTATAACTTGAAACAAGGATAATCAGAGATTTATTGGCAGAGAGAACGGATGCTAGCGACAAGCGTCACAGATATAATTTTCAATAAAAAAAATTAATGTATTGCTACAGTTTGACTCAACGTTTTCCATTACAAAATTATTGACACAATTTGTGCTATTTCAGCTCAATCCTTGGTGCTAATATGGTGGCCTAAAACAGATGGCGATGAAGACTGATATAAATCTTCCATCTATCAGACAAGCGAAAACCTGGACCTATAGTAGAAAAAAAGATGTAATGTACAAAATAAAAAATTAATTTCTCAAAGAAACAGTCAATGTGATGGTCAAGGCACGAATACTACGATTTAATTTTGCTCCATTGATAATCTGTTTTATTCTTTACTTTCCATTTTGTGAACATTTTTGCTTTGATAGTACTGCCCATGTTCTTCGTTGCACGCAATGACAGATCTTTTGTGTGTGGCAAGCAACACACAGAAGATCTGGAGAGATGTGTAATGTAAGCCACGATCTACTGAAGTAGAGGATACCGTTTTTCTACAGTGAAGCTCAGGATACCAGTTTTCATTCTTACTACCTTATTTCAACCTCTAAGAATCCCTTTCCTTTTATTCCCTTTATTAAATTCCAATAAAATTCGTAGTATTTATGGCCAACCAGATTTCAGTACATCTAGTAAATTAAACACTTACTCACGATTGATTGTCAAGCATTATTTACAAATTTTAAGTAACAATATAGTATGTTCTAGAAGTTCGGTTATTTAATATTATCCTAGTGTTAAAAAATACTGTAATTTATTAATTTCTTGTAACATAAAACTACTTTGTCTTACGGTTTCTATCCAGTTAAAGATGTAGTATCGATTTTATAGTGTACGTTTCATAAGACTATTGTATTTTTAAAATTTAATTATATACCAATAAATACAAGTCATTGTTATAACAATGTTAATTGTCATTAACTCTATATAAGTCAGAGGAACAGGGGTGGGTAGGTTGTTGTTGACGAGTTCTGGTGCAGAAGTTGTTGTACATTATGAATTTGTGATAGAAATAAAAATTCTTCAAAGTGAACTCGTGTCTAAGTTTCAAATTAAATATCATCATAAATGCATATTTATGACGGTAGCCCAGATTAAATGGGGATCGTCATACTGGGAATTACTATGACTTCAGACTTAAATTGGAAAGAACACATAGATAATGTCGTGGGAAAGTTGAACCAGAAACTCTGTTTTATTGGCAGTACCCTTTAAAGATGCAAAAGAAACTGCATACACTACGCTTGTCCGTCCATTTTTGGAGTATTGCTGCCCAGTGTAGGACCCTTATCACGTGGGTTTGGCGGAGGACATCGAAAGAGTCCAAAGAAGGGCAGCTCGTTTTGTATTGTCACGATACAGGGGAGACAGCGTTACGGAAATGATACAGGATCTGGGATGGGAATCATTACAACAATGGCGCGTATCGCTACTGCGTGGGCTACTTACGAAGCTCCAATCGCCAACATTCTCCTCCAAATATATTGTTGACTCCCACTTACAAAGATAGAAATGATGATCAGAATAAAATACGAGAAATCAGAGCTTGAACGGAGAGATTCAGGTGTTCTTTCTTCCCGCGTGCTATTCAAGAGTGGAATGGGAAATAAGTAGTATAATGACGGATCAACACGCCCTCTGCTAGGCACTTAAATGTGATTTGCAGAGTATCTCATCTAGATGTAGATGTAAGTAGGTAAGACAGCAGATGCCACAACCAAACACACTTACAATCACCCAAACAACACTGTACAATTGCTGACAGAGACGAGCTCAACCCTAGGAGGAAGTGACAGTAAAATAGTAGATGATAGAAAGTAGTAAGATTAATGTTTCATGCTCTATTTGGGTTTGTTGGGTTATCTTTATTCAGTTTAGGAAGTTTTTTTTTTCGGAATCGCCTTCAGTTTTTTGTTTGTTGTTTTATTTATTTGTCCTTATAATCTATTTCAGTACATATGTTGTACACAAGATATTGGACATAAAATTTTATCTTTTGGATTTACAATTTGCAGAAGATACACATATTACTTAAATTTCAATATAACTAGATTTACATAATTAATAATGAGATTGGGTATACAATGACTCTTTAGAAACTTATTTCAACAGTTACAAAATTAATTACATATCCTCATGCATAAGATACTCTGAGAAAGAGTAAAAGCAGTTGTCTAGTGGGTATGGTGTCACAGACTTTTTGTAGTTTAGTAGGTCAAGAGAAGATTTCATGTGTCTGGGTAATGTGTTGTACAATTTTGTGCCTGCATGATATACACCTTTCTGGCACAATGTTGTGTTGCTGTGATTAATGTGTATGTCATTGTTTGATCTTGTACTGTAATCATGGAGAATATTATTTTGATGAAAATGATTTTTCCTCCTCAGTAGACTGTTTTTTTACAAACGTAACTACTTCCATAATGTACACACAGGGAAGTGGTAGGATTTTCAGGTCCTTAAAGAAAGGTTTGCAGGATTTTCTGCTGCTAGCTTGTTTCATTAATCTTATGATTGCTTTTTGCCTCCTGAAAACGGTTATGGCCTGGTAAGCACTTCCCCAGAAAATGATACCATATCTCAGTAGTGAATGTACTTGCGCAAAATATACAGATGTAACTGTATCAGCGGTAGTGTTGTTGCAGATAATTTTGAGTACATACCTCATTTTAGATAATTTTGAATTGAGGGTTGCAATGTGAGTGCTCCATTTGAGATTTTGTTGAATGTGAATCCCAAGAAATTTTGTTTCAGAAGCAGCACTAATATTTTGGTTACCCATACATACTTTTGGTTGTATAACATTTTTATTCTGATCTGTATGGAAATTTACGTGTACTGTTTTCTGAGGATTTACTATTAGTTTATTTCTGCTAAACCATTCATACACATTCTTTGCAATGTCCTTTGCAGATGCAGTAAGATTTTCTTCATCCTTCGCTTCAATCAGTAGACTAGTGTCATCAGCAAACAGTACTGGCTCTGGACCCCTAACGAGTAGTGGGAAATCGTTAATGAACACCAAGAAAAGAAATGGACCTAAAATTGAGCCCTGTGGAACGCCATGCCTCACAATGCATGGTTCTGAAAGGTGTGTCTGGAGTTCATATTCATCAATATGCTTTATTTCAGTAATCTGTGAGCGATTTTCGAAATATGATTTAATCCACTTATTTGGAACACCTCTCACACCATAACGCTCAAGCTTTCTCAAGAGTAAAGAATGACCGATGACATCGAAAGCTTTTGTAAGGTCTAAGAATAAACCTGAGATTTTTGTGTGATTGCAGACTGCATTTAACACACGACTTATCAGATTGAAAGTGGCTGTTTCTCTTGAGCACTGAGGCATTCAGAAATAATATTATTTTTGGTGAAGAATGAGGTTAGTTGTGAAAGGAACAGTTTTTCGATAATTTTTGAAAATCCTGACAGTAGTGACACTGGCCTATAGTTACTCATACAGGTCTGATCTCCTTTTTTATACAGTGGTACAACCTTTGCTCGTTTTAGCTGTTTAGGAAAAACACCACTTGATAAAGAAGAATTGCAGATATCTAACAAGGGGAGGAGTAGAAGATTTGCTGTTATTGTAATAATGTAGTGTGGGACATCATCTAAACCAGCTGAATAATTATTCTTCAGTGTATTAATAGTATTTAGAAGTTCAGATGGGCCTACTGGATTCAAAAACATGGAAACATTATTTACTCCAGTATGCGAAGGTTCGTCTAATGTTGTATTGGGTGGGTTTCTAAATTTTTCTTTTACTAATGTATCAGAAATAGTTGCAAAGTGAGAATTAAAATAGTTTGCAACTGCCTTTGGGTGTGTGACAGTTTCTACATCCTGCAATATTTCAATATATTTGTGTGTTGTTTCATTACCCGTAAGATCCCTCACAGCTTTCCACATGGTTTTGGTTTTGTTTGATGACACCATAATATATTTATCATTTGCCTTAATTTTTGCATTTTTTATTACTTGTCTTAAAACTGACTTGTATTTTTTTAAATAATTCTGGAAATCAGGATTGCTGTTAGTTTTTGAGAGCATGAAGAGTTCTCTTTTCCTTCTATAAGAGACCCGAATAGCTGGTGTAATCCAGTTATTGAACCTATCTGTTCTGGGAAGGCTATATTAAAATTATGCCTGAAAGCATTCAAAAAAAATTCCATCTTTTGATCAGTACTAGGGGTTTCATAAACATTAGTCCAGGATAGTTTACTAATTAGGTAATGGAAGTGTTCAATATTTTTCTGAATATAGCTTCTTTTATAGGTAATATTTTTAACACTGGCTGAAATGTGTTTAATAGGTATACATAATACCTGTGATAAATGGTTGCTATAGCCAGTATTGAAGTTTTCTGAGGTGCAATTCTCCATGTGTCATGGCGGCAACTGATAGTGTTTGTAATTTGCGCGTGCATGAAAGTTACAGTTCAGTGGTAAAAAAACAATAAATATGTGCCATGCGAAGCTAAACGAACGAATTATCAGTCTGCAGAAAACTGTGGAAGTACTACATAAAGAAATTGCAGACCTGAAGAAAGAAAATCAGAATCTTAGATTCACAAAGAGACCACGTGGGATTTCAGAAGCAGCAAATAACGAAACGCAAATATCAAAGGTAATCCGCACTAAAATGGAAACTCTGTCTTGGGAAATGGTTCGCCACAATAACAGGTCAGTAATAGTAAATAAACCACCAAGAAGAGTGAGGTTCTCAGATGAAAACAAGTATTCTCCGCTATGTCCGACAGGAGACAGTGTAAATGCCTGCAGCGCGAATGTAAGCAAGCTTTGTGAACGAAGTGGCGGCCGAGAAACATTCTCAATTAACCACTGCAGCTCAGAAATAATAAATAAACCGCCAAGTAGAATGAGTTTCGCCGACGAAAACAAGTCCTCTCAGCTTCGTCAGGCCATAATCACTGACAGTAGTAACTGTAGTGTAAATGTTAGCAAGTCGCGTAAACCTAGTGGCGGACAAGAAACATTAGCAGTGAAACAGCCCAGTGCTGAAAACAACGTAAGTAGCTGTAGTGTGAATGTTAGCAAGTTTCGAAAACAAAGCGGCAGACAAGAAACAATCGTAGCAAAACATAACAAAGCTGTTGTTGTTGTTGTGGACTTCAGTCCGGACACTGGTTTGATGCAGCTCTCCACAATACCCTATCCTGATCAAGCCTCTTCATCTCCACATAAGAGCGACAACCTACATCTGTCTGAATCTGCTTACTGTATCCATCTCTTGGTCTTCCCCTGCGATTTTTTCTCCATACACTTCCCTCCAACGCTAAATTCACAATTCCTTGATATCTAAGAATGTGTCCTACCAATCTATCCCTGCTTTTAGTCAAGGTATGCCAGAAATTCCTTTTCTCCCCAATTCTGTTCAGTACCTCCTCATTAGTTACGGGATCCACCCACCTAATCTTCAGAATTCTTCTGTAGCACCATATTTCAAAAGCCTCAATCCTCTTCCTGTCCGCACTGTTTATCGTCCATGTCTCACTCCCATACAAGGCAACACTCCACACAAATGCCTTCAGAAAGGACTTCCTTAGGTTTAAATCAATATTCGATGTTAACAAATTCCTCTTTTTCAAGAACACTTTTCTACCCATTGCCATTCTGCATTTTATATCCTCTGTACTGCGACCATCATTTGTTATTTTACTGCCCAAATAACAAAACTCATCTACCTCCTTTATTGCTTCGTTTTCCAATCTAATTCCTTCAGCATCGCCTGATTTTCTTACACTGCACTCCATTACCCTAGTTTTGCTCTTGTTAATGTTCATCTTATATGCACCTTTCAGCACACTGTCCATTCCGTTCAATTGCTCTTCCAGGTCCTTTGCTGTATCTGACAGAATTACTATGTCGTCGGCAAAACGCAATGTTTTTAATTCCTCCCCCTGAATTTTAATTCCTTCACCAAATTTCTCCTTGCTTTCCTTTATACCTTGCTCAATGTACAAATTGAACAACAATGGAGAAAGACTACAACCCTGTCTTACTCCCTTACCAACCACTGCATCCCTTTCATGCCCTTCAACTCTGACAACCGCTGTCTGGTTTTTGTACAAGTTGTAAATAACCTTACGTTCCCTATATTTTACTCCTGCTTGCTTCAGAAATTGAAAGAGTTTATTCCAATCAACATTGTCAAAAGCCTTCTCCAAATCTACAAAAGCTAGAAATGTAGGTTTGCCTTTTCTTAATCTATCTTCTAGGATAAGCCGTAAAGTGAGTATTGCCTCCTGTGTTCCTACATTTCTCCTGAACCCAAACTGATCTTCCCCGAGGTCGGCTTCTACCAGCTTTTCCATCCTTCTGTATATAATTCGCGTTAATATTTTGCAACCATGACTTATTAAACTGATGGTTCTGTAGTTTTCACACCTGCCTGCACCTGATTTCTTAGGGATGGGGATTATAACATTTTTCTTAAAGTCTGAGGGTATTTCACCTGTCTCATACATCTTACACACCAGGTGAAACAATTTTGTCATGGCTGGTTCTCCCAGAGACTTCAGTAGCTCTGAGGGAATATCATCTACTCCAGGGGCCTTGTTTCGAGTTAGGTCTTTCAGGGCTCTGTCAAATTCTTCTCTCAGTACAGTATCTCCTATTTCATCTTCATCTACATCCTCTTCCCTTCCTACAATATTGTCTCTAAGTTCATTTCCTTTGTAGAGCCCCCCCCCCCCCCATAGACTCTTTCCACCTTTCAGCTTTCCCTTCTTTGCTGAGAACTGGTTTTCCATCAGTGTCCTTGATATTCATAGAGCTGTATTTTTTATCTCCAAATGTTTCCTTTATTTTCCTGTAGGCTGTATCTATTTTTCCCCTATTTATACATTCTTCTACATCCTTGCATTTGCCTTCTAGCCACTCCTGCTTAGCCATTTTGCACTTCCTGTCAATCTCATTTTTTTGTCGTCTGTACTCCATCTTGCCTGTTTCATTTACTGCATTTTTATATTTTCTCCTTTCATCAATTAAATTTAGTATCTCCTGTAATATCCAAGGATTTTTGTAGTTCTTTCCTTCCTACCTATTTTGTCCTCTGCTACCTTCACTATTTCATCTCTCAATTTTACCCATTCCTCCTCTACTGCTTTATTTTCCCCTGTTTCTGTCAATTGTTGCCTAAAGCTCCCTCTGAAATTCTTAAGAACCTCAGGTTCCTTTAATTTATCCAGGTCCCATCTCCTTATTTTCCTACCTTTTTGTAGTTTCTTTAGTTTCAGCCTACAGTTCATAACCAACAAGTTATGGTCAGAGTCTATATCTGCCCCTGGGTATGTCTTACACTGCAGAAACTGGTTCCGAAATCTATATCTTACCATTATAAAATCTATCTGGTATCTTCCGGTGTCTCCTGGTCTCTTCCACGTATACAGCCTTCTTTTGTGATTCTTGAATCAGGTGTTTGTTATAACTAAATTATGTTCTATGCAAAATTCTACCAGGCGGCTTCCTCTTTCATTCCTTTTGCCCAGACCATATTCACCTACTATCCTCCCTTCCCTTCCTTGTCCTACTACCGAATTCCAGTCTCCCATAACAATTAAGTATTCCTCTCCTTTAACTGTCTGAATAATTTCCTTTAGCTCCTCATATATTTCTTCGATTTCCTCATCATCGGCATATAAACCTGTACTACTGTTGTCGGTGTTGGCTTCGTATCTACCTTGACAATGATGATGCGATCACTGTGCTGGTCATAGTAGTTTACCCGCATTCCTATTTTCTTATTCATTATCAATCCTACTCCTGTGATACCCCCAATTGATTTTGTATTTATAATCCTGTACTCACCTGACCAGAAATCCTGTTCATCCTGCCACCGAACTTCACTAATCCCCACTACATCTAACTTCAACCTATCCATTTCCCTTTTTAAATTTTCTAATTTTCCTAATCTATTAAGGGATCTAACATTCCACGCTCCGACCTGTAGAATGCCAGTATTGTCTTTCCTGATGATCACATCCTCCTGAGTAGTCCCCGCCTGGAGATCCGAATGGGGGACTATTTTACCTCCGGAATATATTACCTGAGAGGATGCCATCATCATATGTTCATACAGTAGAGCTGCATGTCCTCGGGAAAGGTAACGGCTGTAGTTTCCCCTTGCTTTCAGCCGTTCGCAGTAGCTGTGTGGCAAAGCCACATTAGCTGATGTTACAAGGCCAGCTCAGTCAATCATGCAGACTGTTGCCCCTGTAACTACTGAAAAGGCTGCTGCCCCTCTTCAGGAACCACACGTTTGTCTGGCCTCTTCACAGATACCCCTCCGCTGTGGTTGCACCTATGGTACGGCTATCTGTATCGTTGAGGCACGCAAGCCACCCCATCTCGGCAATGTCTGTGGTTCATGGGAAAAATGAAATTCTTACAAGAACCAATGCATGTGATGGTAAAAAATCAGTACATAAAACCTGTAAAGTTACCATACTGAGTTATAGCCAAGGTCGTAATGTTTCAAGCTACCTTAACGAAAATTCAAATATCGAGTGTCTGAGGTATGTATACCCTTCAGCAGAAGCCAAGGATATCTTACAAAACTTTCAGAAAAGAACTTCTGACGCTGACACTATCGTGATTATCACTGGTACAAACGACGCAGCAAAATACAACAGTGCGAACTTAATAAAAGGTTTAAGAAGCACATTACCAAGTACTACATCGAAAAAAGTGTTTGTTGTTGAGGTTCATTTTGATATGACCTTGCAAATTGGTCCCGCGAGAATCGCGAGGTTTTGGAAGTGAACAATCGGCTACATCACCTGTGCTCGAAATTCAAAACTACCACTGTCATTAACGCTAGCGAGTTTGACAGGGAGTGCTACACACGAAACGGATTCCACCTCAACAACCAAGGAAGAAGATTGATCTCGGAACGGATCACCAAAACTGTGAATAAAGAATCGGCCACCTTTACAGTAATACCGCTGGACCAGGGAAACTTGTAAAGCCTGCTGGTCAGTCTGACAAAATACCGACAGATTTGCTCCAGCAGGGTCACAATAGTCCTCAAACCATTCACCCTGTGCTCAGTAAACTTGATGTATTCGAACCTTGTCAAAATGGGGCACTGCTACCAGCAGTGGACTTACAAACATCTCAAGATATCAGATGCATAGCAGCGCCCTTAAGAAGAAAATATGAACCTTCTTCTTCACTGCCCAGGGGTAGTAAAAATAGTTTCTTGTTCCTACATAAGAAGGAAGCTGTAAGAATTGCAGTTCTGGTTGGAAACCTCAAACTGTGGTATACTTAGTGTAAATGAACACTGGCTGCCTACATCAGAAATTGACCTAAATATTCCATTTGGTTATTCCCTAGCGAGTGGTTACTGCAGATTAAGAATTGGACATGGAGGTGTTGCAATTTATATTAAATATGACCTAAACTTACAGTACTTCACTATTGATGTCACAGATCTGTGTATAAATACTGTCTTTGAGGCTGCAGCTGTACATATACCTAAACACAATATTATTGTAGCATTTGTATATCGCACACCATCTTCTAGTGAAGATGAGTTCATTGTAAATCTTAAAAAAAATGTTGGTCTTACTTACTAAGCCTAAGTACAAAATCCAAAGAATCCTAATTTTTGGTGATATTAATATGGATATCAGAGTACAGAGCCATACCATAATGGAATTCTCGGACAGTTTAAGATCTTTTGATTGTTTTTGTCTAAATGATAAGCCCACTAAATATAATGCGTGCTTAGACAATATAATAAGTAATATCCATGAAAATAATGTTGAAATTGAAGTAATCACGTTAGGTGTATCTGACCATGATGGTCTGTGGATTACAGTCCCAGTCAACATGCCAGTTGAACAACATAGAACTGTTTGACCACTAAATGACAATAACATAGGAGAGCTTAGAAATGGATTAAGGTCAGTTAATTGGACTGACATCTTATGCAGAGACACATGTGCGAATAATACAAGTAAATGACTTGTAGAGGAAATTGCAAGAATTTTCAACGAGTGTTGTCCCAGATTAGTAAAAAAGCAGAATAAAAATCATGGTCATAAACCACAGACACTAAATAATTGGTATACACCATACTTCAACAGCATCAGGATCATGCTTCTTATGTTCAAGGCCAGGTCTCATAACAGTAGTAAGTATCAAGAGATGTACATAAGAATAAGAAAAATGTATAGATATGAAATAAGCTTGGCAAAGCGAAGGGCGAACGATAACTATATTCTCAATTCTAGAAACAGCTGTAAAGCTGCCTGGGAAGTTATTAGAAGTGAACTAAGCAGACCAACAACCCAACCAGCTATCCCCATAGCCCCAGATATTCTAAACTCACACTTTGTTAACTTCAGTCTACAACAGGATTCTTCTCCCCCAAAAACTATGCATGATGCCAGAATTCTTCTAGGTTTAAATAAAAATGTTATTCATAAATTCTGCTGGGCAACAGTCACTGAAGATGATGTTAGCAAAGCAATAGGAAAACTAAGTAACTCCAAAGCAGAAGACCTCTACGGTCTGTAGAATTTTGTCATGAAGAACATAGCATGTGATATTCAGTCCCTTCTAACCATTCTCATAAACCGAATGTTACAAAAAGGGACCTTCCCCGGCTGCCTGAAAATAGCAGTAACTATCCCAATATTTAAGAAAGGAAATAAACTAAATCCAGGTAACTATCGATTCCTCTCGTTGATCCCAATAGTTTCTAAAATAAATGAGTACTGTGTTCACCAACAAATGAAACTCTATTTTGAGAGGAATAACTTAATAAGTAACACACAGTATGGATTCATATCAAAGCTATCTACAGTTAAAGCAGTTGAAAATATTGTTAGTGATATATATGATGGCTTTGAAAAAAGATTAATCTCTTGTGCTACTCTCCTAGACCTGAGCAAAGCTTTTGACACTGTGTCTCATAGTACTCTGATCATGAAATTGAGGTGCAACAGCATGGAAGAGGGTGCCGTGAAATAAATAGAATCCTCCCTAAGCAACAGAGTACAACTTGTTAGTGCAAATGGGCAATTATCAAACGCACAATCAATAAAAAGAGATGTGCCACAAGGTTCCATATTTGGGCCCTTCCTGTTTGTAGTATACATTAATGATATGCCAGAATATTTACCCTGTAAAACAGTTCTCTATGCAGACGATACAACCTTTATCAACTCAGGACGTACTCTAGACTCTGTACAAGAAAAAACAACATAATACTTGAAAAATCTGCTCACTGGCTTAGTGCAAACTCTCTACACATCAATGAAACAAAAACTGAGGAAATAATCTTTAATTTGAAAGTGTCAAATAAGGAAAATATATCTGTTAAACTGTTAGGAATGATGATCGACCAGAAACTCAACTGGGATCAACACATCATATATGTCTGGTCCAAACTTGCACGAATTATTTTCCTACTACACAAGCTGAGGAATAAAGTCAGCCAAAATTTACTGATACATTTTTACTTTGCCTATTTCCACCCTCATCTTTCATATGGCATTCTGCCCTGGGGAAATTCTCCAAATTCAGCATCAGTTTTAGATGGCAAAAAAAAGCTATTCGATGTATAGTGGGGTTATCTCCTAGGGACACATGCAAGGAATATTTCAGAAAACTCAACATAATGACAGTTCCTAGTTTGTACATTACTGCCTATTACATGTTAAAGAAAACATTGCTCAATATCGCGTAAGGTCATCTGTCCACTCCCATAATACAAGACTAAACCACACAATTGATCTGCCATACTCTAGACTATCCAAGATTCACAACAGCCCATTGTATGAGAAAATACTGAACGGCAAATAAAGATTCTTATTCTTATTCTTGTTTACACATACCTGGTCAATCAAAGTGGCACTAGTTTTTGTTATATGGGTTGGAGAATTAACCGTCATATACAGATTGTAGGCCTTCATTATATTTAGGAACTTATCTCTCTGAGAGCTTTGGCTTAGAAAATCAATGTTAAAATCCCCACACAGTACCAATGTTTTCCCAATTGTCTTCAGTTGTCCTAGAGCAAGGTCTAATTTTTTGAAAAAAAAAAAACACTTATATTGTTAGCAGGAGGTCTGTACACACATAAAATAATAGTTTTTTTTTTCAGCCAGTAAGTCAACAGCTGATATTTCAAAATCTATATCACAACCTAACTTGCATACAGAGACTAAATTTTTACACTTCACATTTTGTTTGACATATATACAACTTCCACCATGGTTTGACTTAACTCTGCAAAAGCTGCTTGCAAGGGTAAAGTCTATTATTTTTAAACTATGAAAATACTCGTTTGGTAACCAATGTTCACAAAACACAACACAGTACATTTATTTCATCTACTTTGTTTGTTAGTGATTGTACATTTTGGTGTACAATCTTCAGAGTTTGTTTGGAGTTTAAATCTGAATGGCATGAAACTGGGTTACTCACATATCAATCAGCTCTCTCCTTGTTCTGCGACGACACCATAAAAAATCCTTGTCTTGAATTGCCACTCTTCTCAGTCTTAATTGCATCCTCTGTGAACATCTTAATGTTGTTGTTTTTGATGATTTTTGGAGTGTTACCTGTCGTTTCTTTATTTGATCTGAAGCTGCTGCTGTTTTTATTTGTGCTACTTCTATAGATGTACCTGTAGAGATGTCACTTGAATCTGCTTCTGCTTTCGCTTCTGGAGGCGCTGTTTCAGTATCTACCACTGGTGTTGATGGGTTTGACATAGCTATGTCAACTGTGGATGTTATTTTAACGGCATCAGCCGATATTTTTCCCAAAGATGACACTGATCTATTTTCTTCTGATGCAGTTTTTCCTGGGAGTGGGATTGTGGTATTCTTCAAGGCGTACCCATCTTTCATCTTCCTCAGGATTTCCAAACACATTTCCCTTTTTCCTTTAACGTTTCTATGGAGACCACGTCGTGTGAAATATTCCCTGTTAGCATTGTTTATGTTCACATATGTAGCATTTTTAGTACTTCTACATATCTTCTCGAATTTTCTGTTAGTGGCTGTTAGCTCGATGTTAACACATGAATCTGTGATTAAATCATGTCTAGGTGGAAGGCTGACCACATAAAAGTTTACAAAAGGGAACTGCAGTAATTTTTTCTTCAATGCCCTCGTTGCAATGTGGCTTTCATTATGATAAACATCAGTTGAGCCGCCGGTTAGGATACAATTATTTCCCGTCATTTCTGAATTTTCGCAGGATCTTAAAACTTCGCAGAGAGGCGCGCCTGATTTTATGATACCGGTTATTTTTGCATCTGGTATCATATTTCGTAATATGTCCACGACACCTTTTCCGTGACTGTCTGCCAAAACAAAGATTTTGGGTTTCTTTAATAACCTGCTTTTGTTCTCAATGTGTAATTCGCCGCTGTTCATCGAATTTCTGTTACCACAATTTGGAATTTCATTACTGTTTTCTGCATTGTACGGTATTTTCTTCTCCATGAAACATTTGACATTTACACTGTTTGTATCCCTCCGCGTATTTGCCGATTTATTGACATTTACACTGTTTGTATCACTCCACGTATCACACACAACATATCTCACGCCCCAGTTCAATATTTGCTTGCTTCAGCAATGACACTTCAGCTTTTAGAGCATTAACATAACTTTGTAGAATACGAATAATATCGTCTTTGCAAGTTAATTCGGAAGTTAATTTCCACATTTTGTCACTTACGCAGTCCAGACATGTCCACAGGATATCATCATTTATATAGTTCAAGCAAACTTTGCACACTTTTCGTGTAACCAGAAATTGCATTTTACGCACTGAATTCCTTTGACTATGCGTTTTGAACACTTTCTACATGAAGAACCATTTAAATTGATCTGATTTTGGAGAGCAATTTCAGTGTACAACCCGACCGACGCCATATTGCAACACACAGTTCAAAACATTATTATTTCAATCATTAGACATAAGAGTTCTGGATAAATGCCTCACAAACTGCCTAAACTGTTGTGTCGTTGAAAATGCTGGAGTGGTCTTATAGTACATCCCCGTTGTACAGAAGCATGTGACATCTGCCCTCACTCATCACTGGATAAACGTGCCACAACTTAGCACTCCGCCAACATAGGCCTGGCAAACTGGGACTCCGCCCTGCTCGTTTTCGCGCCTTGGCTGTGTCTTCTCTCACTTCGAGCGAAATCACACGACTCCTTCTCTGTTAGTGCATACCCACGCTCCTGCAAAGGAGAGTCCAGCAGTACAGGACGCCACAACATTGGAGGCTATACAAAGTTTGGTTAGTCAAGTAGCACAATTAAAGAGCGATAATAGTAAGAATGAAGGAGGTAAGTAATATTCGGCAAGGGGGCACTGTTTTTCCCTCCTTAGGTTCCTCTGTGGCCATTTTAGTCACTCCTTTTTCTGGTAAGCCTGGGGAAGATGTCACAGGCTTTGTTCGATAATTTGTTGGCTGCATCCAAAGTAGGTTTATGGACAAATGAACAACTTCTGCAAATGACGAAATTGCGCTTGATAGGAGAAACCAAGGCGCATGCTTTGTATAATGAAGAGTTATGAAATGCACTAACGCTCGATGAGTTAAAGAAAGGATTAGTAAAGAGATTCCAAAGGCAGAACAATACCAGGTTTTATAGGGAGAAGCTATGTGCCATTAGCCAGCAACGGAACGAAACGTTGGATAGTTTTGTCGATCGAATTAGAAAGGTAAATATTAACACATATCAGTTGACAGACAATAATATGGTGAACAAAGTTATTTTACAGGATGCAGAGAGTTGGGCTTTGGATACCTTGTTACGGGGACTACCAGCTGAAATGTCACGTCGAGTAAGGGCGGAGTTCCCGAAGTCACTGGATGAAGCCGTTTCGTTGGCAACTGCTTTTCAAGAAATTGATATAGTTACGCGAGCAAAAGAGCAGAGTAATATTTTTCCGACGGGGGTTCGATGTTTTAGGTGTGACCGCCAGGGCCACATGTCAATGAATTGCAATGTACTGCACTGTAGATTCTGTCATAAGATGGGGGCCTTGGACGAGGATTGCGGAGCAAAAAGGGACAGTGACATGAGAAGGTCGTTAAACAACAGAGGGAGTCCAAGAGTCGCCGTCTCGGGCTCCCAGTAAATTTCCATGCAGTAAAAAAGCACCCAAAGGCGGATTGTTCAATAATGGGGACTGTACGAGATCGGATATTGAAATTGGTAATAGATACGGGCGCCGCTGTATCAATTATCTGTAGCAAGTATGTTGACAAGAGGGAGTATCGCCCTCCCCGATTTAAGATGAGTTGGAGGTCCAGGGTGAAATATTTTAATATATTTTAAGTAATTACATTTCATTCTACCACTTCCAAACATAATACTCATCTTTTAAACATTCTGATGTATGGGGGTTCTGCTCGCTGCAACATTATTCTCCTGGGGTGTCGAGGTAGAAATAAATACTCGTAGGTACAATTTTTCACTTCTTCTTTAATTTAAAATTAAACTCCTTCTCCGCCAAAACATTACAAAATCAAAACAATGCAAAGCATCAGAACGGTAGTACTTCCATTTCAAAACACAGAGTGACACAGCCTCCAGAGCACATGACAAACGACTGAAACTCCAACTCCCCCACGCAAGGCGCAAGGCGGTGAGGCAAATATATAACATTGGCAATAATGACGTTACATTATCCATTGTTCATAACAATTGAATATAGTAATTTACAATTAACGAACACAACAATAAAACATTTCATGTACACAAAAACAATCGCAATTTAAAATGAAAGCAATACGTACAATAATTTTAGATTGCACCTATCTTTTTAAGTTGAAATCTCTGATCTTTCTGTTAACAACAAAGTGCGATGTTAAATATCAATTAATTAGTTAATGAGTACATTATACATGTTCCTAACATATATTGAGCTATCAATTATCTTGGAAATTCTCAAAATAGGTTACTTATTGAAGTAATGTACGATTGCAAAAGTATTGTTTATAGAATTATCTGGAAACGTCTTCTACAAATCTCTTAATTAATGAAATCTATCACTTCTTTTAATCGCAGTATCATTGAGACACTGTCCTACACTGATTCCTAGGCTGGCTATTACGTTTTTAACTTCACACGCAACATATATCACAACTGAACCACATACGATTCCGGATCCGACGCAGACGGTATCGTAGGATGACAGTGAGATGAGAGGACCAGGCAGACGGTATCGTACGATAACATTGAGATGAGGGGGCCGGCAGTATCATCACAATGAGTACGATAGGATGTAGCATAGTGGATTTTTCAGTTAATGGTTCACAATTTTGGGAGACTGTAGAAGTCGTGTTGAAGATATGTATCGGGTACGATTCGATTCTGGGCTTGGACTTTCTCATTAAGCATCATGCTATAATCGATCTCCGTCAGCAAAGTGGGCAACTTGATGGGGTTGTGTCTCCATTAGATAGCACAGCTGCAAAGGGCTTACCGCTGCAAGATTCTCCCAAGCGCAAGGAAGAATCACCTAAACTGCAAGCAATGCCCTTGAAAATCGATTCAAGCTATAAAGTACCTCTGGGTACAGGGAAGGTGCTCTGGTTAGATTTGCATAGAGCCGTACCTGCTAGTACATTATGTTTAATAGAGCCACTATGTGATAACGAAGAATTAGATACACACACTGTTTTGTGCATAGGAGTATAGTGAAAGTTGAAGAGGTAGATGGTGTCAAGAAAGTACCGGTACTTGTGAATATTTGGAATGGAGGATAACGAGTTAAGAAAGGGAATATTGTTGGCAACGATTAGTACGTTCGAAGAAGGAGATTTTGGTCGAGAGAGAAGCCATGGGAAATCCAACAGCCTACAAAACTGCTTTGCTCCAAAAGCTGTCACATTGAAGGGGAAAGAAAGGGATCAAAGTGAAGCTGTATTGAATGAATATCAGGAATTGTTCAATGCACAGGGGCCTTTGCCAGCGACAATGATGACACAACATAAAATTCCTACAGGTAATAATCCACCGGTTTATAAACAGCATTATAAGGTGGTGTGGTACTTGCAGCCAATCCTGGACGAATTTATGGAACAGCAGTTACGGGATGGCATTATAGAATATTCTGATTCCCCGTTGTAATGTAACAACATGAGCCACGGTCTACTGAAGTATAGGATACCGTTTTCCATAGTGAAGGTCAGGATACCAGTTTTCTTCCTTTCTTATATCAACCACATTGTTTCTACCTCTAAGAATTTCTTTCCTTTTATTCCCTTTATTAAATTCCAATAAAATTCGTAGTATTTATGGCCTGACCAGATTTCAGTACATCTATTAAATTAAACAATTATCCACAGTAGATTGTCAAGCATTATTTAAAAATTTTAAGTAACAATATAGTATGTTCTAGAAATTTGATTATTTAATACATTCATATTGTTAAAAATGCTGTAATTTATCGGTTTCTTGTAACATAAAACTACTTTGTCTTACCGTTTCTGTCCAGTTAAAGATCTAGCATCGATTTTATAGTTTACATTTCATCAGCCTATTGTATTTTGAAAAATTTAATTATATACCAATAATTACAAGTTATTGTTATGACAATGTTAATTGTCATTAACTGTATAAGTCAGACGAACAGTTAGTTAGTGGTGGTGGAGGAGTTAATGTGCTAAAAGTTGTGTACATTATGAATTTGTGATAGAAATAAAAATTCTTCAAAGTGAACTCGTGTCTAAGTTTCAAATTAAATATCATCATAAATTCATACTTATGACGGTAGCCCAGATTAAATGGGGATCGTCATAATTGGTGTTGGGAGCTGGGATTGTGAACTAGAATATTAAACACTTTCTGTACCAGGTTGAAGCAGATAACATAATATCAAAGAAGAACTGTGGACTGTGAAAAAACTGGCAAAGGTAAAAAATAAAAGTATATCTATGGACAAATGAAAAGAAAACGCTGCTTACATACTGTGGAGTCGCCGCAAGAAAGATCAACGAACCAAGGTGAACCTGGTAAAAATACGATAACAACACTATAAAATAACAGCGAAGGAACTTCTTATCAGGACTCCAGGAAAGATAAGTAGACAAACTCTTTTTCTTTTCTTCATTAGTGTGGTGATAACTGTTGTGTCATTTGCGTGTGACGTGCAGAAAGTAGACTCAATAGCCAAAATGTCAGGCACAGGAAAAGATGACGTCAAATTAATGCAAGAAAGTGTATATTTTGAGGAAAATGCTAGTAACGTGAGTAGGGACGAAAACATGCAAGAAATCAAAGTAGATCCAGTTTCGGAAATACTGAAGAAACTCGGGGTCCTAAGTGAAATTTCAGCAAAAATAGAAAAGGTAGATATAAATAATTGCGAACTTTCAGAAAATTTAGAGAGAAATAAGAGCGAACTTTCTGAACAGATAAAAGACATAGATGTCAATCTTGACACAAAACTGAAACAATTAACAGGTGAAATTGCTGAATTTAAAATATCAGTTGAGTCGAAACATGTCCAGTTTGATGCTCGAATGACCAACTTAGAGTGTAAAATTAGTGAAGTAGAAACCAAACTGTCCAAAAGCATCACTTGAACATATAGTTTCTTTAGAAGGGGTTAACAAAACCGAAAGTGATCTGCTGCAACAGAACAAAGTAGACATTGAACAACAGTTTCAGGTTCATAGACAAGAAACTCAGTCTAAAGTTGATAATTTAGATGTAAAAATCACTAACGTAGAAAAAGGAGTACTAAAATGTGTAGAAAAGTGTGATGAGAAAGTACTAGACTTAAGTAGAAAGGTTTCACACATACAGGATGATGTAACTAAAATGTTAAATACTAATACCCTTAATTTTAGTAGTATTCATATGAAATGTTACACTGGTGATGGAAACATCCATCCTAAAGATTTTATTAAGTCATATACCGACAATTTTACTCTTGAAACGACAGATAATACAAAAATTAAGCTCGTTAAAAGATTTCTTGAAAAAGATTATCTTTCCGGGGCAAAAAAAAAATTCGTTCACCCACACCTATCATATGTAGAATTCGAGAAAAATACTCTGAAAAATTCTGGTCTAGTAGGAAACAAGCATGTATCAAAAGTGCATTTCTTAATGGGCCAATGCACAAAGAATCTGGTGGGACCAGGAAAGAATTTTGTGAAAAACAGCTCAGAAAATTAGTGCATATTGATAAGCCCTTAGACGATGTGACTATTGTTGATGCCTTGCAGAGAAAATTGCGTTGGAAAATTCAGAAAGGATTAGATTATGCACCTGATGATTCCATTGACTTGTTTCTAAACTTTCTAGACTGTACAGTAGAAAGGGGAAAAGAATTTAACCAAAATAAACAGAATACATCCAGTACTAGAGGGTGGAATCAACCTAACAAGAGGAATACTTATGATGACAGGAATAGAAGTAGTGGGAGAAGTGATGGCAGTAATAATGATAATTTTCAGGCAACATAATAGAAACAATAACAATCATGGATTTAATGGGAGAAATTTAGAATATCACAATAGACAGTGGGGAAATGATTGACTACAAAACTGTAATGGCACAGAAAACGGACATCATCTAACGACCGTCACCCCTTATCGGAATGACTCAAACTGAGCCCTAATATTTTCCTAAATCATGGAAAGTTTTATTAGTTCACAGTCTCTATAACAAAGTCATTCCACTGTAGGTGAAGTTGATCTTATCTTGTATGCTGGCTGAAGTCCATTGCATTGTGAGCTGTCTTCAGCATTCACTAAAAGATTTGAAGTTACAGGATCTTTTCGTAAATCTTAAACATGTCAGTTGATATAGAAACGATTTTATTTCCATTTTAATAAAGTTTAAATCAATCACATTGTTGCACAATCAAAAAATGCAGTGGCAAGCCAACAGAGCTGCTTACAGGTTTGTGACTGCTAGAAGGCTACCTATACATGGTTTCTCTCAAACATCTTTGTATGTAACCGCGTAATAAGATTGATGACAAAGTTTTGTAATTCACAATTAAACAATATTCTTTTACATTAAATATGCCAAAATACAGAAATTAAACCATTAAATTTAAGCATTGACTATTTATCTCAATGTATGTACATGTTTCATGAAATTTGTATTTAATGTGGTACACAAATTTAAAGTCATCCTTTGACTAGTGTTTACAGTGCTCAAATTATTTACATTATTTGTGTTTTCGAACTGCACACATATTTGTTTTGCCTATATGGTGTAGGCGTACTATTATTGTGACATAGAATTTTAATGTATTTCAGCTTGCAGTCTAATGTTTTATTAATACGAATTTGTATATTGTTGTCGTAGTTTTGTTAATTTCGGAGATAGTTTCTTAGTACCAAACGGATTATTAATTTTAGTGCATGAAAATTATCAGCATTTAATTTAGGATCCAGTGATATATAAAATATGGTCTACCCTAATTTATTTAAACAAAAGGTATATATGTAATCATGTTGTCCAATAGTTATAACATGTAGTATTGTTGTTTTTATACAAATTAGTATCTATATAGGTTCAGCAATTTCCGGAACTAAGTGTAATGCATTTTTAGTGTTTGCAGCTATTACTTACGAAAGTATTAAAAATTGAAAATTATCTAAAAGGACAGCCAAAGCTATGTTTAAATTAATGTACTATTTCTTAAAAGCGTTTTACTAATAGTGTTAATAGAATTTCAAACTGAAGGCGAAAATGTGATATTTTACATGTCTGGTAGTGAAGTTTTATTTTAGGTGTCAGAATTTCGTGTTTATAATGTTGTCAACTGATTTTTGTAAGGAGTGTGCAACATAACAGAAACGTTACAACCATTGCCCATTGCCGGTGGCTAACAGGTATAGGAAAAATCAGGCTAGCACTTTTGGGAATCACAGCAGAGGAGGACAATTTTGCAACTATAATAATAAAAATAGAAATCATGTTGTGAACAATGTAGTATTTGATGAAAAGTTTTGTAGATATGTAAATGATAGTAGTAATAATGTAGCAAATAATTGTGTGACTACTATAGGTGATGAAGTTGAATTAGATAATGACACAATTGGTAATTTGTATGACAATGACAGCAATATTGAAAACAGGGATAATAGTGTGTGTGATCTTGTGGAATTATTTGATGTAGAAAAAGATTATAACCAAAATGACCCTATTGAATCAGAAAGTATCAATGCCAACTGCACGAGACACCTAGAATCTAATTACAGTAACTTTAACTCAGAAATTGACTAATCAGATAGCCAAGTAGAGGAGGACTGTATTCTTTCTGATGTATAATATGAAGAGTGTGTACATAATGAATCTGGCAAGGAGCTAATTGGTATAGAAATTAGAGATGTGCACAATGATGATGTTGAATGTAATGATGTAATTAGTTGTGACAAAGTGACGCAAATAATAGATAAGAGGAAACCAGGCATAAGTGGTAGTAATTCTAATACCAATCTTGACTGTAATAAATATAATAACAAACCGAATACTTGCCATTTGATTGCAGTAAAACAGAATAATGAGTGTAGTAATGATAAGAAAATAAGTGACCAGGTTAATGATATGAATTTTGATAAAGTAATTGCTGATTTACTGCATGAAAAGGTGTCCGACAATGAAAATGTAGTATCTGGAAGCCCATATATGTTTATCAAATTAGAAAATTGGGAAGGGGAATGCTTGCTTGATACAGGCAGTCCCATTTGTGGAATAACCGAACGACTTAGAGATAAAATATGTAAAACTAAAGACTTTGCAGAGGTACCTGTTGTGGGGGTAAAAATTAAAGGAGCAACTGGAAAACACAGAAAAACTATCAAGTCACAGGTATTACTGACTTTGTGAGGATACAGGGTTTTAGGTTAGTAACCTCTTTGGTACGTTTTGGTCAAACGATAGTTATCGTTGGTGTGCAGCGAGAGCTTCTGGCAACAATGCTTAGGTTGGAATGTTCTTTGTTTGTTGGCCAGGGTGCTGCAGTCTCCTGCCGACCGCAGAGCGAGGCGGTAGCATGTCGGCAGTGAGTTCGTAACCTGCGTTTAGTGGTGGCTAAAGTTTTTGCCATTCCGTCGTATCGCATATGGGTTGCAGTTGCATATTGAAATGTTTCAGTGTGGACTTGTAGACATTCATCATAGTGGCACGCGGTTATTTAATCAGTGTATTTAAAGGGAAGAGTTTTTAACATTTGTCATTCCATAATAAAGGAGGTTAACAAAGTTTATTCTTATGGATCAACCTAGTAATTGTCCGCATCCCATACCGTCAAATCATTGGAACAATTATTAAATGATTAAGCATAAAATAGAATGTAATGGCAACTTCGCCCATCGAGGATTAGGTGGACGCAGAGGTGGCGTTACAAATGGCGACACGGTGACAAGGACATCGATTCATTCAACAATCTTCGGATCCGGAGGACGATCGACAGCAACAGCAGATGGTGAGTGTTAAATATTCAGCAGCGCCTCGAATTTCAATCAACGTTGGACAGGATTAACACAGTGAACAGTTATTTCATCATTCTTAAAGTGTGTGTGATAGAAAGTTCATTTAATAATGGCGGATCAAATAGGAAATGGTAACATAAAGGGCAATGTGAACTTAAATAATCAGGACAATTTTGAAAGTGATACTAACAATATGGCAGAAATAGTTAATAATAGTATGGAACAAAATGTAGTAGACAATGAATATTCAGATTTGGGTGATAGTAAGCAAACGAGTGAAGTAGGCAGTAACAATGTAAGTTGAGTTTCCGGAACAGACCTTGTAATGATTCAGCTTTTGCAAGAAATAAAATTAGTTCGTTCAGAGATACAAGAAAATAAGAAGGCTCAAGAAGAAAATAGGAGGGAACTAGACGAATAATTTGAAAATTTTGGTCAAAAATTAGTAAAACATTAAGATCAGAATTGGCATTAGACTTAGAACAAAGAATCACAAGTTTTCGTAACGATTTTCAAGGTCAATTTGACGATTTTGTAAAAGAGTGTAAAAAATCGTTACAGCAGGAACAATTAACTTTTAGAACAGAGATCAAGATGCATTGTCAGGCACTTAGTGATGAAGTACTTGAAGTTAAAAAACTACTTGAATCTCAAACAAATGTGGTTAAAGAAGCCATGTTAAGTGGTGCAGTGACAAATCAGGAGGTAGTTCGTGCAAAAACCTTATGTGAAGAAAACAAAGAATCAGTCATCAAAGTTGTAGCGGGAGTACAGGAACAATATTCAGTGTTAGAATCTAAAGTGCAGGAGCTCGAACAGTCTATTCAAAATGTTCAAGTTTCTAATCAGGCGATAGATACAGAGGTAATCAGAAAGGAAGTAGACTCTATTATTAATAAAAATGGCATTTCTGGAGGTTGTACAAATATCATTGTTGACAATATGTGTAGTACGAAATTGTTTAAAGAATTTGATCCCCACAAGTCATTGCATCCAGTGGAGTTTATTATAAAATTTAAAGTAGCGTTTGCAAGGATTCACAATGTTGCTGAAAAAATAGACATTTGTGTTCGACATGGAGGTGCGAGAACATGGGGAAACCGTGTGCTCGACCAATATACTACATTTACTGATTTTGAAAATGCCTTTCTCAATAAGTGTTGGTCACGTGAGAAACAGCAGAGTATCAAAGAGACGATTCTTTCGATGAGCAGCTATGATCGGAGCAGTGGGTCAATGCGCGACTTTCTTCAAAAGTACTGGGAAAGAAATGGTTACTTAGATAGACCCGTTAGTGAAGACGACTTGATTACCCTCTTGATAAAGAATTTGCCGTGGAGAATTAGGAGACAGTTGGCAATGAAAACCTATGATAATTTTGATGAATTATTGCGAGTGGTCGACCGACTTGAAGAAATTGGTAATGAGGAATCACAGGCGAGACCAGGCCCGAATGTAAATCCTATTCAAAATTTTCACTTAAAGGAATCGCCACAGTCTAACAGTAAATGGTATTCGCAAAGAAATCAACAAATTGATAGGCCTAATCGAAACTGGCATAATAATCAGAGAAGGAATTGGAGGTCAAACAATGAGGGACACCACGAGGACGCGAACAGGCGAGACGAAGATTCGAATAGAAGAGAACATGATCGTTCGCAGTGGCGCAATAATAATGACAGACACCGTCAACGCTCGCGATCTCCGGAAAACTAAGAAGAGCTTCAGATGGGACCCGCTCCGAAACTAATGAACTTAAGAATGGGCCAGAGATTCGAGTACAACTCATCAAACACGTAAAGGCTGAAATTAAAGCTGAACTGTTGCGTGAAGATGTGCAAGAAGTGGGAGAGATATTCGATCCAGTAATTGAGTTATGTGTTAATGGTAAAACAATCACAGCTATTGTCGATTCTGGAAGTGATACAACAGCTATTTCAAAACTGTATGAGCAGCTCAAAGAGATAGAAGAAATTCCTGTTATTCCAGTTAATAGTGTACACATTATTACCGCAACTGGACAGAGAAGTCGTGCTGTAATGGGACAAGCACTTATAAAATGTAAAATTGCTAACAAATATTTTGATGTGGTAGCATTAGTTCTTGATTCACTGGCATTGGATCTTTGGTAATTATTGGCTTGCTGAGAAGAGATGTAAAATTGACTATGCTAAAGGATGTTTAAATATTTGTCATCATAACGAAGAAATTGAGGTGAATTTTGTCGGACTACTACAGGAAAAGGAAAATGCGTCATCAGGATTGAAGATTAAAGTTATCCGCAATGAAGTAGCCGAGGATTTTGACGGAGATGTAACTGTGCCGAATTGTATCACTGTTGATGAAAACGAAGAAGATCGTAGTATTATGTTTAAAATTGAAGAAAAAATTAATGACCTAGATCATTTGCCTCAAGGCTACAAGGAAGAATTGCTTGAAGTTTTGTGGATACATGCCAAAGTATTTTCCAGTCAACCCGGATTGATGAAAGGATGCAAATGTTATATTAAAGTTCGACGGGATGAGCGTGTTAAATGTAAACCTTATTCGGTGCCGTTAGCAAAAAGGGAAGCTGTGAGTAAAGAAATCAGGCGAATGTTGGACAATGACATTATTGAGAGGTCAGACAGCGAGTACTGAATCCGATACACCCAGTAATTAAGAGGGACAGGTCAGTCCGCTTGGTTTTAGATGCGAGGGCAACTAATCGAATTATCTTACTGCAGAGAGATCAGCCTGAAAGTATTGAAGAAATTCTGCAGAAGTTTGCTGGTACTCGATATCTTAGCAGCTTAGATATGACAGGTAGCTATTGGCAATTGGAACTGGATAAAGATAGTAGAAAGTACACAGCCTTTTTGCATAATGGGCGATGCTATCATTTTAAACGGATGCCTTTTGGATTAAACATTTCCTCAGCTGCGTTTGTTAGAGCTTTAGATGAAATTCTTGGAGAAGAAGTATTGCA